>VWYH01010260.1:594419-923431 GCA_013399365.1 Pampusana beccarii
AAAAAAAAAAAAATCAGCTTTTCTTTTACCAGATAAAAGCTGGAGCTCATTACTGTACTAAGTTACTTTACCATCTAACAAAAAGTAACTCAAATTCTCAGTTTGGGGGAAAAACTTTATCCTACTGGAGCAGTTCTGTTTCTAGTTATTGTGCATCCAGACTGTGGAAGTCAGTTGTCTGACAACAGAAATAGTATAATTAATTGTATATTATCTTGTACAATGGAAGTTCTATTAACTCAATTCAGTTCAACAATTCTTCAACTTAAATAATTTATAGGCTTTTAGCTAAACCTGAAAGTTGATGAGGGCTGAAATTAGGTATGAAACTGAAGCATGATATCTACAGCCTTTGCTGCTTTGTTATGTAACACTGTTGTGTGGCAGCTTCGATTTCAGACCGATTTCTGAAGGTAGAGCAAACCAAGTGAACAGTCATGCTATCTGCACACCTTCAGCATTTTCAAGTAATGGGAAAGTTGTTTCAAAGACTGTTACAGTTTCAAGAGTCTTTTTCATTAGTCATCATCTTAGTCTTTCTAAGAGGTTTTGAGAAGTTCAATGTAGGCAGCCGGAGCTGAGGAATTACATTGCATGCAAGACTGAGGAAATAGATAAAAAAGTGGATAGCACAGTTCATGCAGCGAAAGAAAAGAGATGCAGGTCTGTGCTGATTGCCTTGACCACAGACAGAAGCTGACACTGACCTGGGGGCAGCTGAAATCAAGGAATTACTTCCACTTGTGCTATACGAAGTAAAGGCATCATGATTTTCATCTTTAATTTTAACTCTCTTTCTTTCTCTTTCAGGTTCAACTGCTTTTTGCACTGCTTGAAGAGTTGTCTTCATTGGTGGTGCTTCAAGAGCATGTTTTTTCAGAGACACATCACTTTGTTCCACATTCTTGGAAGTCATCTTTGTTTCTTCTGTACTTGGCAACTGAGTGAGAGCAGCCTCTTTTACTGAAGTATTTTTGCTGTCCAAGTATTCACAAGTACTGTCCACTGGAATTTTCTCCCTCTTCTTTTTCATTTTAGTGCCTTTAAGTAATTCTGAAGAAAAGGAATACAGTGTTTGTACGTAAGTGAAGATAGAGGTAACTTTCCTACCAACATGCTCATAATAAAACAAATAAAGAACATTTGACATAACTAAAGACCTTGTAATAATTCTTAATAGAAAACACACATCCCTTAAAGAATGTCCTTTCATATAATCTGTTATCAGCAAGTAAGTATCCCAAAAGAAGTTAACTTCAAAAAACCACAAAATATCTCTCCCCATCCACTCTCCCTTTTTCCCAAGGCTTCTAATTAGATGCTCTGAACTACATGAGTATGCTCAATTATTTCCATTTTGGATGCTGCTAATATAAGCTTCCACAACTAGGATTTGGAACTGAAATCCTTCACTATGGACAAGTACCAGAACCAATTCACCCATCTGGTTCTCCATTCATCTTCCTCCACAGGCTACAACTGCCTTGTTTCTGCACATACCCAGGTATCAGCTGTTTTTCAGGTGGGCCTCTGTTCTCACAACTTAATCCATACTATAATAACTTGAGCTACTGAACAGCTTTTCCTCTAAATGCTTTACACTTGTTATAAAAAAATCAAATCAGCTACCTACGTTCAGAAAGCTGCTCTCAGAGAGATACTGCTACTATAATCAAAAACACCTCCTGAGAATTTGTTCCCACCTACTTCACTATGGTTACCTAGTGAAATACGCTAAAGCCTCTGAACATTGCAACTTGGAGTCTTTAGTCTTCTGAAATTGTTAGTACACATACTGAAGCCCTTCAGCAAGGTATGACTTCAGTATTTCATTTCAGCAGGTTTTGGACCATGCTATTATCGAAAAGGCAGCCATTCAACCATTAGCTTATATCTGGAACTAACCCAGTGTCTTCTGTTTAATGTATTCACCTTGTGAAGGTTGGGAAGAACAGATATTTCCTTTTTTCCATATCAAAAAGTAGTATTTACCTTCAGGTTCATATTTCATTTTGAGCTCATCCAGCATAACTCTCAAATTCATATTCTCACTCTGACAAGCTTGCAGATGCCTCTCACTCGTGAAGAGTTTTCTTTCAACTTCCAGAACCCTTTGGCTCTCATACAGAGCTTTCATCCTCTGCAAAGACAGTTCATTTTTCAAGGTTTCAGTTTCCTTGCTGGGGTGGAAGAAAAAATTATACAGTCACTCAGACCTGGTTGGTTTTGTTTGGTTGTTTTTGTTTTGTTTTAGTAAAGCGGCAAACACAAAGTCAACTAAGCATTCATCAACTTCACAAAAAATTTGTATTTATACACTAGTAGGAACTGAAAGAGACCTTTCTCAGCACAATGGAAGTTTTCACTTGACCTAGAGCAGTAACTTCAGTTACCAGAGATATAATGCTTGTTAGAAATTAAGCTGTGTGCCAAACAACACACACATACATAACTGGTTTGAGAAACTTTCCCTAATTTACAAATTCAGTACTTAATTCAGAGGTTTTTTTAGCCTGTATATAAATTAATATAACTTCTTCTATAACTGACAAGACAAGCTTTACACAAAGGTGTTACCCTGACCAACACAAAACTAATTATGTTAATAGTCAGAGCATGGCCTCTGTGTTCTCAATTATTTTGTATCTAGGAGCATTAACAACATTTCTAGAAGAAAGCAGGAATAATATAAAAGAGTTTTGTTATCTTTTTCAGTCCTATAACAAAGATAGAATGGTTCCACAGCATTAGAAAATGAGACAGTGAGTATATTTGCACACAGAGTCAGGGGACTACATAAAAACAGACCATTAAATACATACTTTGAGGTGTCAAGTTTCATTTGCAGTAAATCTGCGTAGTAACCATCTTCAGACTCTCCTCCTTTTGAGCTACTACTAGCTCTGGATTCTTCCACATTCTCATATAAAGTCTGATTAAAAAAAAAAGTCATGTTGTCAAATCGTGACATTTCAGAAGCACATTAACTTAGTCCTCAGGTGATTTTTTTCCACACATTTTTCTACAGAAGCCTCATCATAAGGGCATTTAAACACACAAGAGCTCAGTTGCTCAGAGTTACTTCCTCATTTGTTGCAAGGGTCAAACAGCACAGGAACTGACAGCTCTCTCTCATTCACTGAAAGAAACAAAGAGGCAAGTTCGCAACTCCAGAAGCTTTTCAAATAGCACTGCATAATTTTAATCTTCCTTTGTACCTGAAAATATGGGATATCTAGTTAACCCACAGGGGATTTTTTTCAGCCTTTATTTCTAAGCTTCAGCAACTAGACCCCAAAGGTAAGGAATACAGGCCATGTTAATCCTCAGCCAAAATCTCAAAATCAATCCCACCTTTTAGATGACACAGTTGATAGTAAAGATGCCATAAATGCAATAAGCTTTCGATAAAATACACAAGTAACATGTGACATCCTAGGGTGTAAGTTTTGGGTTTTGTTTTTTTCCTGAACAAGCAGTACTGATATTTAATGCTGTCCCACTGATCCCATGGGCTTCCACCAGTCACTGACTTTTGACACTTTTTCACTACTTGAACCTATCATTTAATTTCCTGACACTACTTATTTATGGCATAGAGACAAAAATAAATACCGATCAAGCTTATACATGACAAAACTGGTAAAGCAATCAGGCAGTCTCAATTGGTTACTAAAATGGGTTAAGCCTAGCTTTATGCCACTTTGGTTAATGCAAAATAGAGAATGCTATCCTGGAAAGCATAATCCTAATGCATAAGCTAGTACACCTCAGTTTACATTCCAAAGCTGTGATAAGAAAACGCCAATCAAGTTCAGAAGTATGTAAGAAAGAAAGGTTACAGTTTTTCTACTCTGTACAAACACAAACATCAATAACATTACAGTAGTGCATACAGGTGTTGTCATGTGTTTCTCACCTTCCAAAATATTGACAGGATACTATCAAGTTGCATAAGAGCACTGAAGAAATTGCTTTACAACAATGATTAAGCAATTCAGTTTTTCTAGGAAAGAGCATGCTACAACTGCGAAGACACAAAGAAATAAATATCCAAGAAATCCAATATAGGTGAGAGTCTAAAAAGAGATAAAGCCTTAAGTAGACACAGTAAAAGCACGAAAAGGTTACGTCTTCCAAGAGAAAAATTAGATATCACAGCTCAGTGGACTTCGACCAAGTAATTGAATTTAAACACTGCAGGTAGCTACATAAAATACAAATATGCTACACACAGGAACCCAGAAAAGATTGTTTCTCCAAACCAGGGGTTGGACAGTGTAGAATTTTCTTCTTTTCTGAACTTCAGAGGTATATGTGCTCCAGTTGTAAAATAGAACTTGGGTCAATAACAGTGTAAGTAGCCTTTGGATCCCTTTTCAAACCTGAGCATGAACTTCAGATAGTTTTCATAATTATTCTCATGTTTTAGCTTTTGATTATGATTTGTCCACTTAACTACAGTCCACATACCTTAAATTTTTCTAGCTGCCTCACTTTCCTAAGAAGATCTTCTACCTCGCCGTTCTTTTGTTCTAACATCGACTGTAAGCGTTCCAACTGCTCAAATTCCGCCTGAGATCCTTTAATCTGTAGCAGTGTAGCCATTTGCAGCTGGAAAAAAGCAAAAACATAATATTCCTTACAATAAATACTGGCTTAAGTGACTGAAAATCTCCGTCTCCTACTCAGAATGGTTAGGGTACTCAAGCCTTGTAATTTTAATTCTCAATATAGAAGCCCATAGAATGCTTAAACTCAGTAGTCTCCACAATGACAATCATAGGCTGACACTGAAGATTTTAGGACAGCTGTAAACTTACTGAATAGAGTAGTCCTGATGTTTCATATCTTTCTCTGTATTGATCAAGGAACCTATAAATATACTGTCAAGTACACACATGCAATGTCACATTCAAACTGTAAACACCAAGTCAACTAAACTACAATCCAGGCTTATTGATCAGAGCTAAAATGCATCTATGAAGAACTCACTTGGGAGAGACACCCTACTTCACTGAGGAGTTTAAAAACCCTTTTTTTCTGTAGTTCTGATTCTGAGGTACAGATAATGCTAAGCTTGCCTTCTGTAATATTAAAGCAAGAATTTCAGCTTCTACTCCTTCAGCTGAACACATCTTTTCAAGCAAAGGAACACCTTTTGCCATTACAAAAGGAGAAGTTTATCCAAGAGTCCTGCATTTATAGCCAATTTTTCTGATGCTGTTAACATAACATCCCAGTACAAGGGCCTTGACACATTCAGGTAGAAATGATACATCAGACATTTAAACAACAGGAGAAACAATATGAAAATCAATAATGGAAAGTCTGAACAGGGTATTAGTGGTAACCGGAGCATTTTTGCTAGTCAAGTCAGTATGGATAAGGTAACAGTGTAGGACACTTGGGGAAGTCACAAGGAAAGGATCAACTGAAATAAATTACACCACAGATTAATAGGGAAAATGAGAGAAACATTTACCCTACAGAATCTCTTATGCCAAATAAAGGATATCTATGATTCTGTACACAAACTAGATCAACAAACATTAAATCATCTCCTCCTCATAGCTTCCACGGGACACAAGGGAGGCAAAATTTGAACCCTCACTGGCTGACGCTATCCTTACATTTCCCAAGCATGCAGACACGTACCCTTTTCCCTTTTCATTTAAAGCCCACTTGCCAACTATTAGAACTGCAGATTGCAGTTAATCTACATAAAAACAAAGAACAGGAACATCAACAAACTGGAAGGGATACTGTGGGCTGTGGAAAATATACCAGACATGGTAAAACCTCCACAGGACTACTGCTTACATTCTGGTCAGAAGTCAGATCTTCACAAGTCATCAGCAAATACCACATTCAGACTTTCCAATAACTAAAGCTGTAACAACAGTCAACCACACTGCTGGGATCAGCTGCTGAACAAGGAGACAGGGTCCCAAGAAATTCTCTTGGGACAAATTAGTACGTATTGAAATTCCAAATAAAGACATCAAGTAGTAGAATAGGGATAACAATTTGCCTCAGTTCTCGGTGAAAACCTTCAGCATTGAGAATGTTTCTTAAACCATTCAATGAGTATGACAGACCCTCACATTACAAGGAGAAAACTTCTGAAGAAACTGGTCCTACTCAATCATTTAACTCACACAAATCTTTAACTCTCAAGCTCAGAACTCTGTAAGAGAGAACTCTTTTGCTGCATCATTAGTTTTTCTTGTTCTTTAAGAACTTTGTTTCAATTATTTTCAATCTACCTTTCCACAAAAGCCAGGTAACGCAAACCTGTATCTTCAGTGTTACTCATTATCATCACCCTTGATGTTTAAGCACTCTCCTCAAACTGCATGATCAAGTATTTGATCACGATTAAAGGATCCATCCTTGTGTTGGAAAAATCAGAAGACCAACATGAAAACAGCTGGCAGCTGTGCAGCATCCCCTCTACACTATCTTGAAAATCAGCTTCTGTTAACTAGTTCTCTACAATATTAACCAACAGGCTCCCATCCTATGGAAGTGTAGGCTAAATGAAATAGTTATGACTTATTCTTTCATTAAATAGAGGAACAAGCAAAAAAAATACAGACAAACATAAAATCAAGAAAGCAACCCAGAGGGCAGAGAGGGAAAAATAAATAAATAAATCACCACACAAACAAACCACCCCCCCTACACACACACAACAGCACGATCAGAGGACAGAGTACGAGCCTGCCATTTTCTTTACATTCATTCCTTATAACCACAGTTACTACACAAATTAGTGGTTCCTGTATTATGACCATCAGATAAGAAAAGTCAATTGTCAAGACAAACTGAATGCTAGTTTGACTGACAGGAATTGTGTTTTATCTATTTAACAACTACAGCCAAAGTAAGCAAACAATATCTTCAACATAACTAGGAATTCTAGGATAAAGAAGAAACACTAGTAGCAACAGAAAAATGATGAAGTGCCATAAAAGTCAAATAGCACAATGACATTTCACTTGTTTTTTTTTCCCCACTTCCCTCCCCCCAGGCTACTGTATCATATTTTAAAGATCATCAACTACCTTAGGCCTCTGTACTAAAGCATCAATACCCAAGGAAACCCTGGAGTATCACAGTAAGTCATACCTTCATTCTTTGCCATTGTTCTCTAGTGAATGCATGCTGTTTTTGTAGCGCCTGATACTTTATTTTCACACTGATCAGCTGTCGTTCCATTTCTGCCCTGCGGTCCTCCACCTACAGAACATTGTTAACAATTAGTACTATGAAAACTGCAACACTTGTTGTCACTTGGATGATGAGTCTTCCAAGTAGATGTTACCTAGCAACTGGTGTTGGTTCTGCAAATGCCACTTTTCTAGCAATAGTACTTGGAAAAAAAAAAAATTATCACACTACTATCATTACCTCTGAGAAGCTGCAGCAGCTGAAGCCCAAAGAGTAAAGCACAACATATTTTTCTTTTGTTCTTTTGATATCAAAATGAAGTAACATTTCATATACTTCAGTGTTGCTGTAGAATAGTTTTGTCCATTGGCATCAGAACAAAAAGCTTAAGAAAAATTTGAACTGTCTACCAATTCGACCCATTCCCTGGGTGTTACCGGAGAACAAAATAACTTCCTATACATTTAGCAGCAGTCAAACTCCTGTTCAAAAACTAATTCAAAACCCCTCCAAATGCTCATGCATCCATCCATTTTCAGCATGTTTTTAAAATACAGCATTTAACAGCATCTTCTAGTATCTCATATACTGCCTTCTGCGTTAAAGGTGGCTTACCAGCTGAACAAAACCACTTAGAACTAAGAGCTGCAGACAAAACCGTAATGAACCCCCAATCCCGTCTTCTACCCCAATAGCCAGGTAACTTGAAGTGGTTCCACTAAGTTTACTAACTCCTCAACTTCAGAGTGTACATAAAAATGGTTTTCCAAAGGTTAGTTCCTAGACAGTTCAACTCTGAAGGAGTATCTGAAGAACAGAGATTCATGCTGGCCAGATCAGGTACAGATAGTCTAATATTTTCTATGCAATATAAAAAACACAACCTAAGAAGTATTTCTTCTCTTCTCTGTATGTTCACAGGTATCTGTGGCATAATTGTACCTCAGCAAAGAGAGAATTGCCTTTACTTGTAGGGTCCAAGGATTGCTGCAGCGCATGATCCAGCTGAACCTGAAGCTCCTGATTAGCTTCACGAGCTTTCTAGATTAAAGGAAAGAGGATATTAGTCATTTTCGCATCTGACACTGCGTATATGAATTTAATCAGATAGTCGTACCTCTTTGTCATTTCCTATGCCTTTAGCACAGATTATCTTGTACAGCAGCACTTCCCTGTCCATGCAGATCTAGTCAGTAAAAGACTATGTTCGATCAAGAAAAGGCTTAATGTTACACTTGCTCTTCAGGACAAGAGCATAACTAAAACCTTTCAAGGGAAACTTCAATGTTTATCAATTGGATTCATGGTATTGAGACTTCTTGTGAGTTTTAGTCACAAATCCTCTACTCCCTAGTGCAAAACTTTCCAAGGCATTCAGGAGCAACTTGAAATAAAAACGAGTTACATCAGTGACCTGTGAGAAGGTCCTGTTACAAGGCAGAATACTACAAACGATCTGCATACACAGCCTTCCACAAAAGAACACCAACATAGAGAGTACTTAGCAACAAGAGATACCAAACACTACTGCCCAATAACCTTTCCCCCCTGCCGCCCCCATCTTCTCTTTTGCCTTCCCTCCTCCAAACTCCTCTCCCAAAATTCCTCCGATTTCACTCAGAAGCAAGCACCACAACTTGAGGAATTCAAGGATTATCTACCCACTATCTCCCACTGATAAGTAAAATTAAGAGAATACCTCTAATGCATTATAGTAAGAAACAACTTCTTTTTCCCTCTCTTCTTTTTCTCCCTGTAGACGTTCCAGCTGACTACGTAAGTTACTGTTTATGAGTTCTAATTGTTCTTTACTATACTGCAGTTCATTCAGCTGTTCTTCAACATTGGCCTAAATAAAAAAAACAAAACACACCACACACAAACCCAAACAAGTATGAAACAAAACATTTATGAAACAACTTGAAGAAAAGCAGGCCCAAGTGAACCAAACAGGTTTGTTAGTAGTAATTAGTCTTAACATAAAACATTATCTTGAAGAAGAGGTTGTATTAAAGTCTAGTTACGAAGGGTATTTTCTTTTTGTACATATTTTCTTCATAGTAAGCCAATCATAAGATAGAAATACACACAAAGCATCTGAAAATAAAATGAGCAAAAGTGCAGAATTTTATCTCCAACTAGCCTACATAACTAATAATGAAATACTAGTCACATACCTTCACGTTCTCTAGCTCAGTGAGCTCTAGCTGCAGATTGAGCATTTCTGAAGACATGGTCTCATGTACACGCTCAGACATCATGTGCAGTTCTTCTGATTTGGCAGCAATTATTTCCTTTTGATGATCCACCTTGTGCCTTAATTGTTTCTCCGACAGCCGGGTTTCATCCAGCTCCGCTTTCAAGTTCTCCAACTTAAAAACAGTTGACAACTTAATACCACCATTTTATAACAAATTATTGAAAAGCACAATAATTTTGATTCTGTTCTAATTACAGAAAATGTCTTGGAAATACAACCCAAGAGTAAACTTTTAAAATTAATGTAATTCACAATGTAACTACGCAGCTGTTTGTTTAGAAACAACCAAACAAGCTCCTACACATTAAAACTATTTGCTAGATTTGTTTTGGTAACAAGTGTGCAAATATGAGTTAAACACATATTCTTTAAAACGATATGGACAACACTTTAGCTACATATAGGTTGCCAAACCTTGTTTTTAAGGTCACTGATTTCTTGTCCATAGACTCTGGCAAGCTGTTCTTTCTGTTTATCCAGTTGCATGTTTTGTTGTTGTTTAAGGGATTCACATTCAAATCCCAAGCTTTCCAACATTCGATTCTTTAGTTCAATTTCTCTCTGAAGAGTGTATTTCTCTTGTTCAAATTTCTGAAAGAAATAACATACAAATAAATCTAGATGTAATATTAATAAATCCTTGGTGACCAACATACTGAATACAGGCTCAGAACCAAGGAACTGAATGCTAAAACTTGAAGCTCATTCAACTTTTTGTTGAAGTCTCAATTAGGGACTAGTCATATCTATGTTAGAAACAACCAACCAACCGCTCTGAAATTTTATTACTTATTTGGTTATGCAAAATTCTCTCCTTCATGTAAACTGTATATTTCTTTGCACCTAACATGAAAGGTGTGGGCATCTTTTCTGCAAGTGTAACCAAAAAAAAAAATAGCAGGAGCCTATATGTCCTTTTTACCACCATGGAACCCAATGATGTTAAAATCGTTACAATCTGTCAAGTACGCCCTTAGTGCAGAGCAGATGGGTTTAATGTTTGGTAAAGACATCTAAATTACCTATTGTTTTGTAATAAATCATATCACCCTTCCAGAATGAAGAACAACTTATAAATCAGCTTCCCTCTATGCCTGATCGTGTATGTTTGCTAATTATAAAGGGCAGCTTCATTTTACTCTTCCATTCAGCTAGCAATCAAGGAGAAGACAAAGTCAAAGAAGGAGAGTCTTGGAAGCAGAAAACATAAATACCAAAACCAAATCAGTATAAAGATGCAGGATATTTTTTTAATAAAATAACTCTTAAAACACAAACAAGAACTTAGAAAAGGAACATAAAACCAAAAGCTGTCAGGTATGAAATTGATGTCCACAGCCCAGACATCAGCTTATCAAGGACAGGCTTAGCTCTCAAATATAGAGCACAGGAGTTTTAATCCCAAAGACAGTGCACAGAAAAGGTCTGGGAGTGCACAGGTGGCCAGACCCAGAAAGGCAAAAATATCTAGTATGAGATGCCTACATTAACTTTTACCAAAGCGTATAGAGATTTTTGAGAGGCTCTTGTGCTTGCTGTTAAAACTTACACTTAAATTGACAGTAATTGCTCTGGCTCTCTGATTCCAAAGTGAGCCACAGATTCAGAAGTTCAGAAGAATCTGTCGGATAACCATAGTTCCCACACAAGGTGTTTCTCTACTGTATGAAAGTACGCAGGTCCTGCCCTCTGCCCTTGGACTCTGAGTTACTAATTGATCTGCTTTGCACAAGCTTAGCTCATAACTTTGCTCCAACCTGTAACTTCGGATTAGAACGTACAGGAGCAGCTTCACACCACAGTGGCTGCTGTCTCAGGCTGTCTGCAGGAAAGGAAGATCCTGCCCTGCTGCCTTATCACTTCTGCTTTCCAGTTGCCTCTCTTGCACCAAGCTTAGTAACAGCAAACCGATCCAAAGAAGTTACTAGAGTTCATTCAGAATTGCAGGCTGCTACAACTCTCCAGCTGCTAAAACAAAACCTGCAGCAAAACCACCACCGTTTTAGCTCTATCACAAGAGAAGGGATGGACGCACAGCCAGAAACAGACTATATGAAGAGAAATGGTAAACCTGAAGCACAGTGGTCTGAAAACAAAGAAAGTTCAAGTGTTTATGAAAAGTGGAAGAGATTCTCCTGAGTGGAATTTTCTTGTACAACTACTAAGAAAACTGGTTGACTAGCCAATACCTCTATATTTCAACACTATGCTACTCTCTTCTGAGCTGTAAGCAAATGTACTAATAAATTCAGAATCCCTTGGTATTTCAGAAATTCAAAAATTTCAGTACAAAAGAAATCAATTTCACAGCCTTGCTGCTAGCATTCTTTTTACAGCTTTAAGTAATACAAAGCTTGTAGGGAGAGCGTAACATGAATGAATTGCTAAACATACACAAAACACATGCTCTAAAGCAAATTTACTTTAGCACTTAGTATTTATTTCACATTATAGGCCATTAATCCTACACAGTACTGAACACTTAATGCATAATTAGCTATGAAACCCCATGCCAGTTCGATAAAATTATGTTTAAAATTTTAGACAAGAAATAAAAAGCCTTCTCTACAAATACTTAAACAGGTTTATTAAAATTAATTCAGACTCTAAAAGGCATTTAAAACACCTGCAGCATTCATAAAACACTTAAAATAAAGCAAAGTTCTTGACTGCTTTTTTAACTCAAAATTTAAAACATCACCTCCATTTTCTCAGTCAATTCACGGCGAGTTTGATCCAAGTGATTTTGAACTTCACTTTGGGACTCCAGTAAATGCAAGCCATATTGTGCTGCCTTCCTTCGCTCGTTCTCTGCTTCCTTCAGTTGCTGTTTAAGACTTAAAATGGTCTCGGCCTCCATGTTTCTTTTGTTACTTCAACAACACAAAATTGAAATTATCAAAAAAGTATATTGCAATAAGTTACAGTACTTAATCTGAAATAAGTCATTTGATTTCCTTTCTTAATTGGGATACAAGGATATATTTCTGCATTAATATAAAACACACACAAAAAAAGCTCATGAACAAACAGTCCTGTGAACAGTAAAACAATAGCTATTTCTCCATGAAATCAGTTAACATGCCATTCCTCGCTCTGTCTCGAACAACAGCACACTGCAAAACAGCTCCTGTGGACCCAGCCCAGTTTGCTAGCACACAAGAACCACAGTTAGTCTCATATATAGGTGTCTCACCATATGGAAGAGAAGGTTAGGAAACAATCTTCTGAAAACACTCTCATGTATCTGGCTAGCAATATTTTCTGTAGTATTATAAACAAAGCCACACTAACTGTAACATTACATGTGTACACAAATAACACTTAAGATTCATGTAGACAGCTGTATTAGCAGGATAGTTTACTCCTAATAACATTATGTGGGATATAGAAACAAAGGTAATTGAAGGTAAGAGTCAAAAACAGAAAGCCTGCTAAAATATTTGGATTTTTAACACAGGGACTTTTATTTAAGTGCTAAATGGAATCTTTCCTGCCTGTTTTCTGCTTTAAACTTAAGGCACTGCAGGTGACTTATTTGTTAATAACAAAGTCTTTGTCACATGTTTCGGAAAACCCATCCACTTCTGTTTTCATACCATAAGAAAAGACACAACAGAAATTTTGCAAAAAGTTAGTAAAAATAAAACTAAGTAAACAAAATATTTAAATTAATAAAAATCAAGTCAAACTAATACCATAAGCTTGTATGACTGCTTGCTCCCAAATCTCCTAAATCAGCATACTGCCAAAAAATCCTATTAAGATAGAAACTGTTAAGCAACTTAGGCTTCTGAACAACATAAACCAAGAGTTCTCTCAGAACATACGCAGTGACAATGGCATACAAAACCCAACCAAACACAAAAATCCACAGTTGATTTTTCAATTTTTTTGTAACTTCAATATTAAAGTAATTCTTCATTGAAGATCTTATTCTGTGCTTTTTCTTGTTACAGAAACAAATTAATTGTTGCCATTTGGCACATATATTATCCTTATTAACATTAGCAAGATGCTACTCGTGAATCAAGAGCAAATTTCACAGCTCAGCATTTTTTTTTTGCTAACTTTTTTAAAATATGGGTAACCCCAGCTTCCTATAATAAAAAAATAAAAATTAACAGGCAAAAATACATCATGCCAAAACTGTGCTATTTCCTTTCAGACATATAAGACAGAAATTATCAAATTCTGTTTTTCACATCTTTCATCACTGATTGTTATTCAAGTTTAACACACACAAGGAGGCTTTATCCAGTCAGGCTCTGAAACTTCAGGTTTTTTGCACCTAACCACAGCAATGCTTGAAATACTAGTTTCGCACACTTTCACTAAAATAAGCCAGTGAAAGACAGGATATTCACTCCATAAACAAGATTTTTCTGATCAAACAACAGTATAGAAGCAACATAAGAATTTGCTTGCTCCTAGCTTACCAAATTAAATTTGCATAACATTTTAACTCACCTTCAGTAGTCCTTTTAAATCTGTCTTGACCTTATTCTCATACTCCACCTTTGAAAGAAAAAAAAAAGCAACAGTTGTCTAGTCCAGCCGAATATAACCTGCCATTACAGCACAGTCCTTTTCTGAAAAGGCTTAATGCCTGTGGCTGCCTCATGAAAATGCAGATCACAAACTAAAACTTCCAAGAAACGCAAATCTTATTCAAATCGCAGTTGAGGCAGCTGTCAGATAGTTTAGAAACAGCCAGATCAGGCAAAGTGGCCAAAGGATGGACGCTCTGCAGTCTGCCTGGGGGGCAAGTAAACAGGCTGCACCCAGGGTCACCTTCTTTTAGCACACATATAATTTGTAACCGTTGGTTGAGGATTTTATCTTGCTCCCTCCTACTTCAATCTCTTAGGCATGCTCTCCTGCAGTTTCACATACAAGATCTTCTAGCTCTTAGTAAATTATTTGCTGGATAATATTAAAGAAATATTTTAGACTTTAATTTTGTAGTTGAAATATGTAGGAAAAAGATAGTTTTCCTACTCACACATCCCTTAACAACTACTAGGAAGAACAGCAAGTATGGCTTTCAGAGCACAGCCAGCCTCAACTGTGCTTGGTCAATTTCAGATGAAATTAATCAGGCAAGTCCCAGCAGCTTGTTCGTAAACACGGGTTGTCATATGGGAAAGTAATTGCTGCAATTTAATATTACACCTGAGCTTTAGTAAACTACCCCGTAAACAGCTGTTTAAGATAACATAAATAAGCAGTAAGACAAGCAGGTAGGAGGTAAAATAATATAAATCAGTCTCCATTTATTCTACTGAGAGCTACTCACTTTTGGCTTATTATTTTCAAGCATTTTACAACAGATTCTGTACCGATGGCTCCGGACCTTGATTATTCAAGCATTTAAGTACTTCTTGATAAAAATAATAGGGCAAGAGATAAAAAGGCAATCATCTGGCATGCAAGCTTCCTTGTCTCACTTCATATAACTTTTTCTATTTAAACTGCTATTCCCAACGGTCACATGCAACAGCCATTTACATTCTGATCTATCCACGAGTACCTACACAGTTTTCTCACCACTAACACAATTAGCAAGAGTTCCTCTCCCTTAATCCAAGTATCCCCTTCACAATTCACGTCTGTCATTTCAGCAAGTCCATTTCTTCACCTCCCCAGTTTCACACTCACACTGAAATATTCTCAGGGGTCATCGCCTCCCACAAAACCCATTCGTGGGTGGGAAAAGAAATCAAATCAGCCTCCTCTTTCATTCACTAGAAGGCATTCAGCAAACCAACAACTGGTTGAGCAGTGTAGTGCAATATCTATTCTCTAACTGGGGACAGGACCCTCGGGCAGGCCGGGCCGGTCGCTCCACGGTTTTCTCCGCTCACACCCCTGCCTGGCCCTGCAAACGGCTCTGGGCATGAGTCTCCCCAGCCCGTTACACACACAACAGGCAGCGACCTACAGCCGGGGTTGTTTTCCGCACAGAAACGGGCAAAAAGCGCGGAAAGGGAGAGTGTGTGTGTCCCGCTCCACCGGGCGCAGCTTCCGCGGGGGCCGCAGGAGAGCGCGGGGGAAGGCGCAGGCAGGAGGACCCGCGGCAGCGGCGGGACCTGAAGGCCACGGCGTCGCGGACGCAGCGACACCAAAGCGAGAGAAGGAGCCAGGCCAGGACCGCACGGGAGGAGCGGCGAAGAGACAAGAGCAGCCCAACAAAGCAGAGAGAGACAGAGAGACAGACAGACAGACACCGCGCGCTACCTCAGCGCCGCCGCCGCTCGCGCAGTTCAAACCGGGTCTCGCGAGAGAAGCCGTTGCTGCCACCGCCCCCCCCCCCTTTTTGTGGGCGGCGCGCGGCTGGACTGCGCGTGCGCGCGGCGGGCGGGAGGAGCCCTGAGGAGACGCAGCGTACGATGGCGCCGGGGATCGGTATTGTCCTTTTGTGTGCTGAGGGGCAGTTGTTCCTTTCAGCGTGGTGTGTGGCATCGGGTAGGCGATGCCAGTGTGGAAGGGTGTTTTTTGTAGAGACTCCGAGAAATTTTCTAAAAAAGAAAAGCTGTGGCAGCAGAATGGAGGTGAAAAGGATGGAGGAGAAGAAAAGCGCAGCAGAATGGAGGTGCCATGAACGCACTTGGCTCCAGAGCCACAGGCAATGCCGCCTTGTTCAGAGAAAGCACAAAGAGTAAGTGACGAGTGTCGAAGTGCGAAGAGTGCTGTGTGTGATCTGAGAACCCCACCGAGGTGCAATCCACTCGTCCCACACAGTGTTCCACAGCAGGGCCTAGTAACAGGGCACCACATCTGTCACAGTGTCACAGTATGCTAGGGACTGGAAGGGACCTGGAAAGCTCCTCCAGTGCAATCCCCTTGTGGAGCAGGAACACCCAGCTGAGGTCACACAGAAGGTGTCCAGGCGGGTTTGAATGGCTGCACAGAAGGAGACTCCACAACCTCCCTGGGCAGCCTGGGCCAGGCTCTGGCACCCTCACTGAGAAGAAGTTTCTTCTCAAATTTAAGTGGAACCTCTTGTGTTCCAGCTTCATTCCATTGCCCCTTGTCCTATCATTGGTTGCCACTGAGAAGAGCCTGGCTCCGTCCTCGTGACACTCCCCTTTATATATTTATAAACACTAATAAGGTCACCCCTTAGTCTTCTCCAAACTAAAGAGACCCAGCTCCCTCAGTCTTTCCTCGTAAGGGAGATGCTCCACTCCCTTAATCATCTTTGTTGCCATCTGGGTTATCCCACTACCAGCTTTACACATCAAATACAATAAATCTTCAGTGGGACTGCCAAGGCTGCCACCCCAGGGAATGTCACCACCTCACCCAGCCAAACCTTTCCTTGGGGGCTTTGGTCCCAGCTTCAAGAGCCGCACAGCAAGTTCCAGTGCTTGTGGCACAGCTATCGGCTCAGCTCCTCAGCTCCTGCTTTTCTCCCTGTCTTGCTCTGGTTTCCACTCACCTGCCTGCAGCAGGGAGGGATTTCATAGTGTTAGGTTGCCCAGAATCCGTGAATTTCCTAAACTGGTGAAGATCTGAATAATATCCACAAAGAGCAAAATGAATCAGATGAAGCATTTCACCATGCAGTTCTGATGGTTTTTCGAGGTTCCAAGCATAGTTGTTTATGTGCCATTTTTTTCTGCCCCAAAAGGAAGCATGAGTAATTTTTACCTTTCAAGCAGTGTTTAAATTTCTAATATTTTCTGAAAGATTTGCATATTTTTTGCACTTTTTCCAACCACATCAGCGAGTATAGAAGGTTTACTCTCATATCTAATGTGACATCCGTAACAAGAAACGTTGCACAGAAACGTACAAAAGCAAATTCCACCTTTAAAGAAACTTGCAAGGTTAAATTCAAGCAACAGGCTGTAAGTAGATGTAAGGATAGCAATCCTATTTGCAGCAACTAGGACAGCAATAGATGTCTTAAGATAAAAGGGGCTTGGAAAATACACACATAGTATAAAATTCTACAGAGGAAGCCAATGAAACTACTACTACTTCTATGAAAATGATACTACTTCTACTCTTCTATCAAAATGTGTGGGTCTAGCTTATATCAGTAGAAATGGGAATAAAAATTAAGTACAGAATGGTCTAGACAGGCAAGAATGCCAAGTTGATTAAAACAGGGACAGGAAACAAGAGAATCCCATTCTAATCCTGATTCTGCTGCATTCACTGTGTGATTAACCACTCCAAATACCCACAGCTAAACCCCCTTGTTTTAAAACAAGAATAATAGTGACTTAATTAACAAATCCATATAATTCTCCTATATATATATACAGTTGAGTATCTCTTGGAAAAATATAAAACACATCGTAAATTCTAAGTATTATCATGATTATTCCAGCAGATAATTATCTGCTGTAGCACACTAAATCATAGAACAGTTAAAATAGCTGCTGTTTTCCCCACCTTCAGTTCCACAGTGATGTGTAACAGCCGATGTTTAACGCCTGAAATATGTTAGCAAACTCCATAATAATTTCCTCAGCTTAGAATTTCCGTTTATGTCTTTAAAACAGAGTAAAGAGCTTAGATACAAAGTAACTGAATCATTATTTAAAACATGCCGTTATTTTCAGAACTGTTCTGTTTTCCTTACTGAATTTGGCACTAACTAGGGTACTCGTTTACAGATCACCTCTGCTTCTTGTGAATATAAAGTATACACGTCAGTTGCTAATAAGTTATTTATAATACAGATTTGTCAAGTGGAATGGCCGTGTTGTCAGAACGCTTCAAGATTATTCACCAGTGTTAGCAAATATTTAAGTTACATAATACCAATATTTACAGTTTCACTATATACCAGGATTCCTTGGGTTGTACTTAGATTTGAAGCTAGATTTTACTTTACGAGGTTGTAGAAGAGCATAGAAGGACAAGATCATTAAGTCTGTAGTTTGTAGTAAATCTGGCTTTACGGATGTGTTGGTTTTGTTGTTGGTTGGGTTCTTTTGTTTGTTTGTTTTTCCCTTGAAGAGGAGGCTTGTTGCATTTCTCTGCATTAAAACATGACATGGAAAAGCCCTCTTGGTCTTTCTTTGCTAACTGCTCAGTGTAAAGTAGGAGCTGACAAATGTTTTACTATCTGTACGTAAGTTCCCAAATGGTATACGAAGCAAGTGAGCAACAGCAGCCTATTGAGAAGCAACTGATTACTAGCAGTGAAAGTCATATTGGCACAACATCCAGGGTTCATTAGAATAAAAGTTTTTGGAGCATTACAGGATTTGTTTGGTTGTTGTTTTGTTTTCATGTTCTTGCTCTTCATTTCTGAAGAACACTTAATTTTGCATGATTTAAAGCCATGCTTCTTCAGTGCAACTTCACAAAAGCCCAGATTTAACCCCTTCCACATTTTTTGGTTGGCAAAGATTAAGCTTTTTTTTTTAAATGAGACATTCCACCTTCCATTAAATAGAATTCATAGGTCTGTATGTTTTAATTTATTACTGTGAATTCCAAGAACAGCAGTACTAATACTGAAGCTCATTTGCAAGGAACTTGAGTATCTCAATAATTACAGCAACAGCTTGAGGGCCAGTGACATACTGTTCCTAATCCTCTCTAAACTATTAGTGGCTGACTTCATGCAAATCACTTCATCTCACTATCTCAGTCACCTGAGCTAATCAAAGATATGTTTGACATTTCTCTCACCAACCTGACCTTAACCAGCCTTCTGTGGCTAAATATGATTACATGGCAAATCTATCAAGTAGGCATGAGAGTCTCTTTCAAATATAAATTCCAGGTACTCCCTAATGAAAACTTTCAATTACTCTTATTTAGGTTTGTTACATTTTTTACTGCTTGCCTGAATGTGTTAGGAGCCCCACAATAAGCTTTCTGGATTTCTGTAATTGAGAGATCTAATTATAAAAATATACATACTTCAGTATATAAATTCAGAGCCAAGTTATGGTGGAAATTTACATTATGAATCAACAAGTGTTTCGCAGACTACAGCTTCCTTTTTCCTGATTTGCCTTTTTTTTTTTTTTTTTTTAATATCAGGCCAAACTGGATGAATCTTTCAAGTTTTCCAAACATCCATCATTAAAGTCACAATTGCAAGATTTTGCTATGAACAACAAGATAACGATATAAGTTTTATTATAATTAACTTCAGGAGTTTTTTGTTTGTTTGTTTATACCTGGGATAACTCAAGAGATCAGGGAATCTCGTAACAACCTTATTAAATCAATGTGTAATAGAACTTGGAGTGTACTACAACTCAAATTCGTTTTAACTTTCTTTTCTTTAGGCAGTAAGTAGAAAAGTCCCTTTAAGTTCATATTCAGTGTAAATTCAGATATCCATTATTAATCAATCTGCAATTTAATGGTGCTTCAGAACCCCCACTGCTCTTTTCCATACAAGTTTAATTAATTGATACCGGTTCTCATTCAATTTATTCTAGTAAAATGCAGCTAATCTCCTCTTCAAGAGGAAAGCATTTTGGCAACAGCATTAAATAAGCATTTAAAAGCCGCATTTTGTTATATAGAAATGTATGTATAGACATCATAATTAAAAATAATTGTACAACCAGTAACTAGTGCAAACATCTTACTAGTCTCCAAAACTGTTTATATATTATTATAACTCACGTTTTGGAGGGTATACTCACTAACAGCAGATCTTCCCTAACGCAGTCATCCCGTTTTTAACACATCCGCTGCCAGGGTAGCTTTCGCCGTGTAGTTTTTGCAACTCGGATTCTCATTCATTTAAAAATCAATTAATTAATTAATTAAGCTCTCTCCACGGCCGCTCCCCGGCAGCGCCCCCTGCTGGGCATCTCGCCCCACGGCCGCTCCCCAGCTGCCCCACGGCCCTCGTTTCAGGTCTAGATATTCACCCGCAGCCCCTCACTGACCCAGAGAAGTTTTCTTTCTCATGAGCAGAGACACGTAGTAAGAGAAGCAGGTAACAGCTGTTGAACATCAGCGAGAAAATGTTATTTAGTGAGGCAATGTAGCTTCGTTTTGATAAAAGGTGCGTTTCAAATTAATTTTCTGCGTTTTTTTTTAAGTATACAGTTGGACAGGGTAATTATCTTTAATTTTGATTAAATTTAGTTTTGTACATATCATCAGCTACATTCTGGACAATCATTTTAGCACTGCTACTGTGCATTTCTAATCAAATGGACTAAAAAGCTTAATCAGCATTGCAGCTGGAGGTCATTAGCTTTTTCACCATCAGAACCAATTTAGCTTTCACCTGGACCTCATTTCAGGTCTGCTGTAAATCATCCTCATTTTTCCTGAGGGTATGGTAGTGTAGGTGTTCTGTGTAAGTGAATGTGAAAATTGAAGGAATTATTTAGTACTTTATTGTTAATAATGTGTAGTGTTTAGGTTATAGACTTTTTTAAACTTGGAAATATTAATTAGGAGTTATATAGCTCTAACCAAATAAAGAACAACAGAACCAGAAATGAAGTATGGTAAGTTTTAAGAGCTGTATTTCAATGCATAAACATTTTGATTAGGGAATAGATTTTACTTTTAAGGTCTGCTATTACTTAATGTTGTGAAATGCTCAAGCTAAGATTGTTCTTAAAAGGCCTGAATTAATCTGTGAACACAATCTTATGTTGTGCAAAAAACTAATGTTATACATTATGTAAGATACAAGTAGTTTGTAGCAGTCGTACATGGGCATGTATGCAGCATAGTCTTGTTTTCACTGATTGAGGTTTATTGCTCTACAGCTAACTAAAAGTTTAAATTGTACAATATGTGGTTGGGAGGAGGACTGTGAGGCATTATGCTTTTTTTTTTAGGCTTAGTGAAGTGTATTTATTCTAGGTTATAATAGAAAGGCTCACAAATGGACCTCTTGGTTTTTTTGTGTTGTTTCAGGTCTAGATATTCAATTTTTGAGAGTGCTTTTAACTGGTTTTTCTACTTTGTCAAAGTAAATATTTATTATTTTACTTTTAATAGTAATTGTTGATCTCCTTTGTGCTCTTAAAAGGTGAGCTAGAAAGCTTTATTAGGAAAAACTAGAGTGCTTTTTTTCTTTTTGAGAAAACTTGTATGATGCTGTTTAGCACTAAGTGGTTCTGTTTTGATTGTAGAGATGCATGAACATGACATGAGACCACATAAATCAGAGATTAATGTTTTAAAAGTTAACTGAGTTAACAATGTTTGCCATCTGCTTGCTCATATGGAAAATCAGCAGACTGAAAGTCTATTGGTTTTAGGTTTTTTTGAGTCCGTTATACACTAACTAATTTTATTTTTAAATTTTCAGCTGGTTGTTTGCCTACTAGTTTACAAGTGTATCATCGGCCACAGCATCTGAATAGCTTCATTCCAGGCCTGAAACAAAGCTGCTGGAAAAGGTTTGTGTTTAAAAACAAACAAACAACCCACCACCCTTATATTGACTTTTAAAAACAAAAGGAAAAATAAAAGCAATTAAGTGTACAGTACTCTGTAAAATGTGAAAATTTGGAAAGATCAAAGAGAAGGGTCTAATCACTTGAATATGTTCTTTGCAGATTTCTGTAGCCTAGTAAAACAGTCTGATGCTTTTAGTCCCAACTTCATTTGCTGCATAGCTATTTTAATTCATAGCTGTACTGGCAGATCAACAGCTTACATCCTGGTTTTAATTTTAAAGTTCTAAACACAATTGACTTTTATTTTGTTGTTAAATTTTCATGCTGTATCTGAAAATACAGAGCAGTTTAATCTTGAGTGCAAGATCTCACTAAGTGCCTCAGTGAAGATGGCCTGTGATCACATTTACTGCTTTCTGCTTCTGATTATTTTGTCTTTAATAATACAATCAGGTTTCTTCCCCCCAAACAAAATGTTACTGAATGGCCTGAAATATGTGGTGCACAAGGCTTTCTGACCATGACACTTACTATGTCACTGAATGTGAAGTGGTGTATTAGCCTTTACAAAGTCTTACTTTAGCTGAACTTAATCTAGATAACCTGCTTAGATTTAGGGCGTTTTATCTTGATTTGGGTTTTTTTTGGTGGTGGTTTGGTTTTTTTTATAGGTTCAAATGTGCTCTTCAGGAAAAGAATATCACTCTGTACCAATTGTGATGTCACACGAAAATATCAAGTTACACATACTTTCTTGCATGTGTTTTAACTTGGGCAACATTTACTAGAGAATACTGGTGTGAATTTGGGCAAATTACCACAGAGAATTTCAGCAGCAGTGACATGTAAATGCTTCCTTCAGTTACAGTCAAAATGCAAGTAGTTCTGGGCCCTGAAACACTTCTTAATCTACATGGAGTTCCTTCTAGGGGTTAACTAGGAAAGCAACCAAATGGATACTTTGTTTAGTGCTTATGGCCAACTTTTTTTGAACTGAATCTACCCTATTATAGGATGACTTAAGACATAACTGCTTGACACAGAGTGTTGGGGTGCAGTTTTCTGCTTGTTAGTTCAGTGTGAAGGGAAGCAGTGGTTCTACTTGAAAGATTCTCACTAGTGAAGAGTAAGGTGAAAGAGAAGTTACAACATGAAGCAAATAGGAAAAAGAAAAAATGTGATCTAGTTAAAATCTAGTGTTTTACCTGGGTTCTCCTTATTGTGATACTTTACATTGTGTAAGCTGGGAAATATTGCTATCAAGAGGTTGATTTCAACATTATTTCCTTGAGTTTTTGTTGCTTTTGCTGTATTTGCTTATTGCTTTTCTTTTATTTTCGTCTCGGGTAGTACCAGGTCCGTAAAATATTTATTTTTGTATTTTTCCAGCTACTTGTTAAACTTTTTGTAACCCCAGTAAATGCTACAAAACACAATACCAGTCTTGTGGCAGCGATATTGCACGTGTTCTCACATACTCAGAATAAAGCACTGAAGTTACCTTTTTTTGAGTATAATTAAGCAGCATAGTGAAGAGCTTTTGGTTATTTGGTCTTTTCCTTTACATACAATATATCTGTATATTATTCCTTTAATATACACGTATAAAACTTGATTTACAAATTAGCAGACACTTTTATGAATGTGTTCGTTAAATAACCCTTTATTGTTGATTGTAGCAGTGAGAACATAGGCATGTGAGGTCAAATGTTCTTTAAGAGATAATAGATTTTTTTTTTCCACACTGGTCATATCAAGGAATAGCAATATTCAGATTACAATAGTTGTTGTAGTGTCTCGGGATCTCTTTTAAATTGTGTGCTGGTTTGAGCAGCTGGGATCTGAGTTTGGTTTAAATGATTGTATTTAGATGAGTCCTAGGACTTAGGAAATATTTCTGAAAATGCACCACCAACTAAATAGTGAGCCACTGGATGTCACTGTCTTCCTGCAAGTGCAAAGCTCAAATTTGAGATGCTATGATGAAGTATAAAGGTAGGTAATTGCTGGTTTGACTTTCCTGATAGGCATGGCGTTGCCTGCAGAGGGATTATGAAAAAGGCCATATGGTTAAAAGCAGTTGTAGACAAGAAGACGTTTCAACTGATAAGAGTGAAGAACCCTTTATATTGTCTGACCTTAGGTGCCCAATGTTCACAACTTGGTTAAGGAACTGGAGTCTCTATGGGAAATAGTGTGACAGATTGCTATGGAGAGGCTGGCTCCTGAGCTGAACCTCACCTTTCTCCATTTCTTAGATGAGTAATCTAAAATTAGAATACTAGTACTGCTCTTTTTCCATCTCTCCTGAAAACTCTTTTGTATTTTACCATTAACACAGTTTTGTGTATCTTCTGTCCATGAGGTTTGCATTCATACTGTTTAGTTACAGTTGTAGTGTCTTTTAGTATCTTGGAGTTTATTGTATGTTGAGTAGTATTTAAGTGAACTTTTTTATGACAGGTTTGTGCTTTGCCTTTAGACTTGATTTGCTTTCATTATTTAAAGTCCAATGGGGAGGAGACTGTGTAGTTATGTGCTACTCAGTTTTCAGTCACTTCAGAGGCAAGTTTCTCTTAGTAAAATTCTGCATAGACAGGCCACTGATGGAAAATTAAATTTTTTCTTTTTGCATTAATTTAAAAGTGTAGCCTGTTAGGTCATACAGAGACTTGTACCTAAAGCCTTACTACAGTTTAAATGCTATAGAAACAGACATAATAATGGAGAAGCATCAGATGTGCCATTATTTTTCTGTAGAGTGTATTATCTATGCAAATGCAGATGTTTTCCCCAAATCCAGTGGAGTTCAGCATGCTTTGGACCTCAGGTTGGAGATAGTCCTTGTTCTTTCTTGTGCCTCTGCTATTAAAATACAGCAAGGTGGATTAATAGAATCAGTACTGTTTCCTCTTGAATGAACTTAATTCCATTTATATTTGTAGTAGTTTCCACAATCACCTCTAGTTGCACTTTCTCTTCTTTGTGGCTCCTTGAATCTTGTACATGTTCTTGAAACACTGCTCAGCCTCATTGGCCTAACCAGCATTTAACCTGTATTTTTACTATGTATCTTCATTAATTTCAGAAGAAATGTGTGATAGACAATTCAAATATTATGTTCATGTTATCTGGCCTGCAGCCAAGATGCTTCATCTGTCTACAATGTTGTTTTTCTCTTGTTTTTTTCTGAAGCTTTTAAATGTTGACAGCTACAGAAACAAAGCAGTGTTATTTGTGTGGGCAATGAAATTAATGAATCTTTGTTTCCTGTATATTTATTTTATGATGGCTTATAAGCCTTCTCTCTTGTATGTTTGGAGCATACTCTTATACAGCTCTGGAGCTGGCTTTCCCCAGCAGGGGCAGGTGCATTCTCTTCCAACTTGCTCCTTGTTTTCATGGAACTTGCAGACTTGGCTTTATTTTTGTGGGTTTTTTGTTGTTTTTGTTTGTTTTTTTTTTTTTAACTGGTGCACTGGCTGTTGTTGTAGTCAGTAGCTGAGAAGTGGGAAGTCAAGATGCTGGTGCTGTTGTTCTGTGTACAATTTGATCCAGCGTAAACGTGAGCTGCAACTCAAGGACTTGGTCCTTTCTCTCTGCTGTTCCTGCCTGCTTGCTGCTTCAACAATATTAGTACAATTTCTGTAGCTTCTCAGTGAAATGATTTACATTACCACTTCAAGCTGGATTAGTTTTAATCATAATATACTGTCAGGTTGTGAGAGCTGAGTAATGTTTTGTTCAGTGTGGCGTAGCAGGAAATAACTACATGCTGTGAAGTTAAAGCTTTTATATTAAATCAAACTATGTTATCAGCTGAAGATATTTGTTTACAGGTAAGTTTTTGACATGGTATTGTCCTTATTCATTCTTTTGAAGAGCAAACACATCTGGAAGGGTTTTACTGAACCAAAGTTGAACCAGATTTTTTGTATGAGTAAATTTCTCCATAGGTCAGACCCTCTGAGTTAAATTTGTCAAGCTGCTTAGAACTGCTGGTCATCCAGGGTTCTGGACAATAAGCCCTTTACTCTTTCCTGTTAAGGCAGGAACGCATAAAGCAAAAAATAGGACTTAGTCATGTTCTTGTAGAAGACTTAAACTGCTTATTCATCAGCAGGTAAGGTACTTACATTACAGCTGAGCTCCAGTTTGGATTTCACGGGCCCAGACAATCAAATGGGGTATGTTTTGTTGTCTAGACTGCCGTCACTGGTCTAGCTTGCACGTTTGTTTCAGCTTATCAGAATAACACATTATTCAGTGACGTTTTTTCCTTTGCTTCTCGAAGCACAAGAGTATTAGACATCCAATAAAGGGTGCTTACCTGTCAAACTCATTAGAACAAGGCTGGTTTAAAATATTGTTCTTGCTCCATCCAGCAATTTATTATTACAGTAGAGATGGATTCTGCAGGGGTGGAAATGAATGCTACAACACAAATATCGTTATTGTAATTTTAATAGTGTCTTGTAAATGAAGAACACTGCATTAGTCTTTCTCCAACACTTATGATGCCAGAGTCTGCAGTTTTCTGCTTTAAAGCATAGTATTGTCTCAGGGCATTTACCTCATCTCATGGAAGCTGATAGGTTTTTTTGCTTGAGGTTTTCCTGCAAGTATAGTTAGCTGTAGAGTGACTACTGAAGTATATGACAGTTTACTTGCTGTAAATGTACCCTATATAGAACTTGCCGCATACAGTGGGGCTGCCTGCAACTTTAATCTTGCTGAATGCAGCTTCCTACAAGGTGTCAGATTTTGTTTTGGCCTCTCTGGAATGAAATTTTGCAGATTGTTTGAGTTTATTTAGGAGTTTGAATTGCTGTTCACTTGGGTAAGAAGCAAAATTACATTTCTAAGCTAACACTTGCATGCTATAAAATACTGTCATGTTAGTTGTTCCTATATACCCAGGATATTAGTTCTCAAAGAGAAGACAATAATGGATGAACTGGGATGTTTTACAAGTATTAATTTTATAAAATCTTCTCCTTTTCCAAGGTTTCCATGAGGCCTTTTTGAATTAGGGCCCTTTTGGATATTAGCAGTTGAATTAATATGTCTAATGTCTAATTTTCTGTAGTTCCTTCAGCATTTTATCAGCCTCTTCACTCTCAGCAAAAGCTACATTCGTATCAAAAATTCGTCATTTCAAAACTGTAATCTCCTTAGTTATGAATTAATCCATTTTGCGCAGTCTTGCTTATTCTTGATGTATAGATCTCTAAGTTACATGTTGACACAGAAGACTCCTCTAACATTAAATCTAGTGGAAACTTGCTATTCAGTCATAAAGAGAGTGTTCGCAGTTTAGGTGGGTAACTGGACAGTTTTTCTACCACTGACTTATTCCAGAACATGGTCTTCAGTCTAATGTGATCTTCCTGATCTGTCCTTGGAATTGCAATACTCTACAAAAAAGAGGAGGGGAGAAAAAGTATATCTTGCATATATACCAGACAATTACTACCTTTTTGTCGTCTTACAAATAGCATTTTATAGCAAGACTCCCTTCCAAGTGAAGTAAGGCTCTTGTGTTGCGTTGAGGTCTGTTCAGCAGTGTGAAGTATTACTATTTGTTTTTAGTTGCATAATGAATGAAAAGGCAAGGTTAAAAAAATCGAATATGTAGAGCTTTAATCTTTACAGACATCAAGCTGGGTCTTCAGTATCAATCTCTCATGAACTTAAGCTCTAACAAATTTTTTAGAGGCTTGCTTAGTCCTAAAATCTTGTGCTCCAAAGCCTTGTGTCAGAAGTTATACTGAAACTGTTTTTAATCTAGAATTTGCAGTGGGACTGTTCCCAAAAGCTACTGTTACGCAAAAAGAAGTGGTTACTTCTAAATGGTCTCATGATTTGATTGGTATGTAAGTGTACTTTCAAAAATTACATTTAGAAAACATGCATTTGCAACAGGTATGTACAGTGACCCATTGGGTTTTTGTTCAGTTCACAACTTTTGCCAACTGCTGCACTTAGGCAGCTAAGTCTTCATTGCTTATTTGGGTCCCAGTGGTATTGAATGCTATGCTATGCACCAACTTGGAAAGCAAAGCCTAATTAAAACCAGAGGTAAAAGAAGCATCATAATCAATTGCCAGGTTTAGATGGAGAGATGATTCACTTGGCTGCTTGCACTACCTGACCTGGAAGCTCCTGTCACTTCCTGGGTGAAAGGCATGCAACTCCTGTAGTTAACTAGGGCAGACATCCATTACCTAATGCCTTCTGCTGAGGCTGTTTGTTTTACACATATAGCACTTTCTAACTTTAAGGTTTTAACATAGCTCTTGAGAGGCTTAGGGTCTTTACTGTTGACAATAGTTGTTTACTTAAGCAATTCACTAGCAAGGCAGTGTGACCTTTGAGTATTGTAGTCTGTTATCTTCTTATATGCTATTGACTATTTTTCTGGTTTTGACTACAAGATTTTTAAAAGCTGTATTTGGGCACAAAAGCTCTTTTGAAACCCTCTGCATTTTATAACCAAATGTCTGCTCTGGCTCTCTAATTTATTGTTTGTACCATATTGATGCTCAGTGACTGCAAGAAATTTCAGGTCTGAAGAGGCTAATCTAAGAAGTTATTCAGACTTAAATTTCTAATAGGAAAATTCAGTCCAGGGCTTTTATCTGTCACTTCAGTTACCTTTGCATTAGATTTGAGCTACGTCTCCCTGCTATAGTTTTGTTTTTCATTAATTTTCTTGCTCAGCTTGGTCTCTAGCCATAATTCTGGAAGATGGACAGTCTAATTTGTTCTTTCTGAATTTAACAATATTACTCGATGATCCTAAAATGAGATTCTTGGCTATCTTATGCTTATTCTGAATTTGGTGTTCTTTTATGCTTCCAAGGTTCTCTAATGCTGCTGATTAGCTGGACAATTAATCAAAAGTTTAATGAAGCTTGAACTTAAATTCATAAATTTCTCAGCACATAATGTGAAACGCTAACAAAAGAACAGTTGTTAACATTATACATGACATTACTGAAGTTTATTAGTTCAAGTTCTGGGTATTAGAACCCTTCTGAAATAGAAGAGCTAGTAGACTTAGAGTTGGCTTGTATTTAAAAAATAATGCCTCTGGAAATAGTGTGTAGACTTAAGCAATTACTCTGGCCGTTGCTCTGTTTTCTATAGTGAGGGAAAATGATGGGTCTGTAGAACCAGCTATATTTTCACTGTAAATCTTTCATGAAGTTGGTGTCGTATGTATTATTCCCACTTGTGTCCTGTCATGTTACACAAGTACAGTATGCTACCAACTAAAGAAGAACATAAATTACTTAAGTCTTAAGTAATAATCAGGTCCTACTTTAAATGTAGCAGCTTCCCCTATCTTAGATCACTTAGATAAGCTACTTTTGATTTTTTTTTTGTTTTACCTTTTTAATTTCTAGCACAAACATTTTGGGCAGCTGCTTCCCAGTTAGGGAATGCAAGCCCCAATTAAGGCTTTTCCTTAGGCAAACTTAAAATGTGATGGGAGTAGGAGGACTCACCCACTGAGTTGATTGTTTACCACAGGTTTTATTTTGAGATCACTTATGCTGACTCCTTATATACCTTTGTAATGATAGAATTACTTTATTCCTACTTTTCCCTCGGGGGAATAGAATCAAATGTGCTTTATTTTTAGGCAGAAGACTGGCAAAAGTTTATGTAATTAATAGCCCTTCCAAGAGAACATGAATTAAAATGAATTGGAGCACATTAGGTTTAATCTCTTTGGCTGGCATCTTCAAACAAGTGAAGTGTTTGTAATGGTTACATGCTGAGCACCTGCCTTTCCTCAAGAGTCCTGAAGATCCCAGCCTTTAGTACAGTCATTCAGATCCTGACGTATCTTGGCTAATAGATAATTTGTCATATTATGATTATTTTTTTTTTTTCCCCCCTCCTCCCTCCCATTATGTGTAACTCATCTGCAGCACAGAACTCACAGTAGCTCTTAAAGCTGCCTCTTCATTTGCCTTTGCGTATAGTCATCTTGCTTCTGGAATGACAGGTGAGTGAAGCAAGTCTAAAAAGTACAAGATGGAAAGCAGCCATTGGTAGCTACTGGACTTGAGTTCATTAGAAATGTTTGTGTTTTTCTTGGGGTTAGAAGTGCTGAGGAGAGGAACCTGAAACGTGCTTGATACAGCAGACTTGTCAGTGAGAGGCATTCAGGTTATCAGCAATGGGTCTCATTGGAGAATGAGAGGGGAATTTGTATTTAAATTACCATGCATAACTTGCTGCACTGTTGAGTGTTTTTAAGTACAGAAACTTCTGTTGCTTTAACACGGGTATCAACAGACAGCTATTAAAAAAAAAGAATCAAAATATACCTGAGTTGGTAGGCACTTGGGGTATGATTTGCAATTACCAGAATGCATATATAGGTCTGGTATAACTTTAATACCAAGCTGGGAAATACTGTGCTTACAGTGAACATAAAGCTTATGTTGGCTAACCTAGTTGTTGTTAATATTTTGAATAGCTTTTTCTTATTTTTTTTCCTCAGACCTTGTGTTAGCAGAAGGTTAATGGATAGCTACAGCTACAAAGAGAAGTGTAGCTATATGCACATGCTAAAGCTGTCTCTTCTGAAATTTTACTGGAGCCCTACATGGTATTTATATCTATACAAGTACCAAAGTATTAGAGGTCAGTTTATACTGACAGTCTACGTCCACTCCAGATTGGAGTACAGTAGTTGGTTGAACGTAATTACTAAACGTGGGAAGTGAACCTTGTAATTTTCAAGTACTGTAAAACTGCGGATTCCAAAGAAAGCTAGGATTTGTAAGCAAAACTAGTTGAAGGGTTTACTTGGTGACGGGTTTTCAGACAATGATTTTCACAATGGGAAGTGAAGTGTGTGTGTTTCCCAGTGAACACAGAAACAGTTACCACCTGAAGCAACAGCTCATCTGTCTTTGGGGTCTGTAATTGACTGTCTATTCTTTAGAAAGTGGTATGGCTCTAGTAACTAATGTTAAAGGAAAACCTGTGGAATTTCATCTTTTGATCAAAAATTTCCAAAATGCACAAATAACTCATTTCTCAATATTAAATGTCCAAGCATGGCAGAAGAAACTGTATTAAATACCCATTAGCTTTGTGGTGCTGGGGATGTTGTGTTTTTCATTGTTATTCTTTATCTCTAGTTGAAGTATGTCTTTGTCAGACATTTGTGCATGCTCTGCTTTTCCTTTTATAGTTTAGTTATGGAAAATAGAGATTAAAGCCTGAAATGAGTTTTAGACATTCTGTGATAGGTAATCACATATTTGCTTATCACATAATGAATAAATAGATTGCATTAAAATATTGTGCTATCATACAATTTCATTGTCTCAGCAAGTAAGCTGAATAAAACCAGAATTAAATGGCTCAGAAAGATATCTTTCCTTTGAACTGCATGCTATAAACAGAAATGATAGCTGTCCATCAAATGTGATCTTAGTGTCATATCATGCAGATATTTCTTGATCTTAAAACCTCACTGTGACCTCATATCTTGGCATACTGCATACTCAAATGAGGAATGGGAATACAATTGCCATGAAAAAACAAGTTAAATTGTGAAGCAAATAAGGCAAGCCTAATCTGAATCATGCTCTGCTTGGCTTTTTCAAATGCAGCAGGTTTCAGAGTGAAAAAATACAGGTAAAACATTAAGGCGCATATGGATGTTAAATTTGTAGCAGGGAAAGTGTATTGTGGTGTTCCTCCATAGCGTACCGTACTAAAAAAATCTCCCCTAGTGTTGTCAAGCATTGTCAAAGCATTTAACAAATGCTTGGAGTTGACATGCAAGTTCATTTCTGGTCCTGTGCCTTTAAAACCACAAATGTAACATAAATTGAACTCATTTCTCTCAATAGGTTTTAAACTGGCATCTGTCTCAGCTTCCAGGTGCACAGCAGTGCAGCTCTCCCGGGGGCTGTGGTGCTCCCGGGTGCTCCTGCCTGCTCGTGCGTGGTGCAGATAATGGGTGCTGGGTGCACGGGGGGGCATCTCCCTGCAGGGCAGGGGCCTGGTGCACAGTGACCCCCCCACTGCCCTCATCTGCTGCACTGGGACTGCAAGTTTTCACTGTTCTGCTGACTATAGTGCAATGAGGAGTGATATCATTACAGATATATTTCTGAAAAGGGGGTTTATTTTTGGTTGTTTTCTGTTTCCTTTTAATAGAGGGCCGCAGGAACGGTGAAGAGCTGAATGCAGGTGGCATAAGGCTGGCAGTAGTAGTCAGTCACTCAATCCATACAGCCTGCTTCAAATGCAAAATTACCTAACATTCAGTGTAACTCCTGTGTATCTGACAGTGACTAGGTTAGAATTCTGTGAGGATTCAGAGGCTCTGCATGGTTGTCACAACCTTCTCATCCGCACAGGGTTCACCTGCAGCGTGTTGTGTTTGGGCTGATTTCTTTGACTATCTCTTCAGTTCTACGCATCTCCAAATGCAGCGATCCACTCTGCTTAGCCTGGTTTGTGTTCAGCCTTAACCTTTGTGACCAAGTTAAATAAACGAAAACCAGAAAAGGTTTATTCTATAAAGGAACTTGATAGAGCACTGGTGTTTATCAAGGATTTGCTAAGGACAGATTCAAATACGAGGGCATTAGTTTTCACAGAAGTTCTGCCATTGCAAGTATGCAAGCTGGATTTTAGGTACATGCCCACTCTAGAAACCACTTCTCATCTGTACAGTTCATTTCATACAAGAATTCTGTTTTCTCCAGTTGATGTTTTTTGTGCCAGCTGCTTGATCCACCAGAACATGGTATTAGAAAAGGACAGTGTTACAAGTTTGCTACAGCAGGTAATGAAGGTTATCAATTTATATTATAAATGAATGCATGATACGGCATGTATAGAAGTTGTCTGAAGTCAGTCTCGCATCTGTGAGAGACTTGACCATCTGACAGTTTCCTGTGTGTAGAAGAATACACTCAAGAATGCTTATTTTCAGGAAGTGCAACTTTGGATGACTAAGAATGCAAGTTGAGCAGAAAGAATTGGTCTATGCTTATCTTTTTCTTTAGATGTAGATGAAACTGATGTTCATGGATTATTATGTACCAGGAATACAGAGAAGCACATTGTATTTGATCAAATTGTATGTGTATGCTTAAAAGAATTGGTTGTTAAAAGAGCTCATCACATGATGGGAGGGAGGTGTCAAACTGAGGTGATGGTCCCTTTTCCTTGCTACCAGTGTGTCCTCCTTAGCAACAAAGCATAGTGCACTCACTGAAGGGCAGAGACTGATCATTTGATTTCAGGAAACTATTAATAAATGTCAACACTGAGTTCTCAGCTGTATCCTACTGAAGTTGGGCTCTGCCTGCAGAGGTCAGTGGTGGGGTGCTTTTCACATCTGTCTCGCAGCATACATTAAGGTATACAGGCAGAATAAGAAATAAAACATCTAGGTTGAGTAGAGGTCTTGTCAACATAAGTTGTTTCTAATCCTTAGGCAATTTTAATGCTGCAGTTCTGTGTTCAGTGTCATGTGTGGCCATATGAATCCATTGGCCATTTCTGTTCACATAACAGAATGACTTTCTGTGGTGTTAGAAGCAGGATGCTTTAATACTTCAGGATATGCAGTTAATTCTGTATGTTGTTGATCCATATACTTGTTTTGAGGCCTTGAGCAAGTCATTTAATTTGTGCATCTCCTGTAAGCAGGATAAAACTGTTTTCCATCAAGTTGTTCTGAAGATATGTTTGAATGTTAATGTTTCTTTTTTTGGTTATCTTGAATTTGGCTATCTTCAGCAAGAGGCCAAGAGCCAATGGCTGTTTGGCATTAATAAACACCTGACCCAGCTGAACAAAGTCAGCCAAGTTCCCATCTCTGTTTAAGTAATCTTGAACAATAAGCAGGAATTGCTTCCTAAATACAACACTTAGTCACAGTAGTCAAGTTAGCATTGTCTTTAAGCATCTGATAATTTGACCATAAACCAAGTGCTAAGAGAGGGTGTATCCTAGATAATTCCTGAGGATTTTCTGCAAAAAATGGTGTACAAGATGTTTGACTATCACGGGGGAATCTGAAGAAAAAGTGGTAAAGCCATAGATGTATTTTGTCACAACTGGAGACAAAAATACAGCTGGGAAAAGCTCATGTTTTGCATTACTCCATGATGAGATTTCTCCTTGATCCCGTGAATTGTTGTAGTTTCCAACTAGAATGTAATTGGAAAGCATGTGGACCTCCATGTGGTGTAACTGAAAAACATGTTTAGAAAAATAAATCAGTAACAGCTAGCTTTTTTTAGCTGTTGCTTTGAAATTCTCTAATTGGATTATTAGCAGATGGTGCCATTTCTATTGTCTTGCCTCACAGCATTCTCATCTGAAAAAGGAGGAAAAGTACTCTTTATGCCTAATTAGAGGACCGTTTCATCTGGAAAATGTTGCCTTTAGTAATCTGCCTCATAGCTATTGTCAAATAGTGGTAGATGAGAGAATTTCACTGATTCATAGACCTTTCCTAAAGAATAGGAATTGTAACTGGTTTCCACTGAAAAGCAAAACTGTTGCCTTGCTGTATTTCTCTCTGGTAAGAGGCACCATTGAGAAATGATACCTCTCCAGTATGTATTTGTGCTGAATACCCTTTTGACTTATTCCTCTAGAAGTTGCAAATAATATTTTTCTTTGTGACAATACGTTTTCAACAAACCTAATGTGATTTGTGTAACTTATCCTATACCTACCTTACGAAGAGGTGGAAGTACTGTCAGTTGAGATGTAAGCTGTGTGCCACATTCAGTCAGTAAATAGCTTAAACAATTTCTATTCTAATTTCTGTGGAGGTAAAATTTCTGCTTGTAACTAATAAGTTATTTTGCCTAGTTGATGAATCTTCCTGAATGCTATATATCCATTTGTTTAGGTAAAAATAATTTATCCTAGCAAGTGGAGCAAACTTTGCAATAAGACTTGGGATATATGCTTAGGTGGAGAAGAACTCAGTTTTAGTATGATGAGAGCAAATAAGCAAAAATGTCCTGAAGTAGTTAACTTCAAAGAGTATGTGAATACACTGTTTACTGATCAACTTCCACTTACTTTGCCCTAAAAGGCTTGATTTTTACTTTTTTTTTTTTTTTAGTTGGGTAATTAAGTTTTTTTTTACTATAAATATTTTGGCTCTAGGATTGCTGTTAGAGACAGATGAGTTTACGTATCAACTGCAGGAGGAAAGTTCTCCTGCCCTTGGATAAACTTGTGTTATAGAATGCCTCCTTTATTAGAAACTTCATTCAAGTTTCCACGGTGTAGCAGGAGACTTCTGTAGCTGAGATCTGCAGTGTGGAGAGGACACATAGTTGCCACTGAAGTGGCGCATGAAGAGCAGACCTCATTTCCCCAAATCTAAAACTGTCAACCTAAATTTTCGAAATGTTAACGTCTCTAACAATAACTGCTGAGTGTTTCTTAGCATACTTGGATGGAACCTTTGTAGTCATGACAGCATTTAACAATTTACTGTCTTGTCTAAACCATGGGAGGATTTATACATTTTGTTTGCCTCTGCCAGTGTTGACGTACATGCAGTGCGCTGTTATTACACCGAAAAGGTTGTTGTAACTTCTCTTGCCAGTTGAAAAATACCTTGGAAAATGAATACAGCTTTTAGGCACTTCTGCTATAGTTCTTGCTTACTAATTTGGGGGAAATTTTTCATATGTCCATTCCAATGAGGGAATAATTTAAGCTTTTCATGTTAAGGATTTGGCCCCTTTTGATTATACTGGTCACCAAAACTGTTAGAAAATGAATGCAAATACTTGCACGAATTTAGGTTTTTCAAATCTAACCACTTGTACTGATTGCCAAATGGATACCGTGTGTACAGTGGGTTATTAAGCATTATGCACTTAATCAGATTAATATAGACCATGATGCAGTGTTAGAATTTTCTGTAGTGGACAGGAAAGACACTATTACATCAACTATTTTTCACGTCACTTCCTTAAGGTGTATTTTTGCAATGCAAAAGGCAACATTGCAAATTTCAGTTCTTATTGAAGTAGTAAGAACATCTGTGATAAAGTCGGAGAGGAAGAGTTGTAGTTAACCTTGATTTGATAGAAACGTCAAGCAGCTTGCCATTTGTTGTATTGATCAATAATTAATCTTTTAGGCTTTGTTACGATTTCTTAACCTCTCTGTCTGGGAATAGTCTCAAAAGGAAATACAGTGATTACTTTTCTTTTAATGGCTCTCCAGTGGACCATGAGTTGCAATGCCAGTGGTTAATGGTAATAGCTATCTATATGCTGATTTTTCCTGTGGAAATGTACTGCTGTCATGTAACTTTTCTGCTTTGCCTTTGACAGCAAGAGGTAAACTTACTCAAACTTGCAAACGTTCTGTCTTCAGAAGTAGTGGGATGGTGGGCCTGAGCTATACAGCATATGCACTGTTCTGAATGCTCTAGAGTGAAAATCTGTTAGCAAACACAAAATAATGTTCTGAATGATCAAGGTGAAGTAATGAAATGCTACATTAATTTAACTAAACAAACCAGCTGGACTTAGGATTTGAAAACCAAAGATTTAGCACTTTTAAAAAAGTAATTGTACATTTGTGAGTTTTTATTGCTTGGATTTAAGCTTTTTTTAGGTTTATGGTGTCATCTGGTCATTTCTGAAGGATACATTTATATTTCTGTTTTGGACAGCTGTAGTAATGACATCACTGCTGCAGCATGTGTTTATAGAAATTGTCAGGCTTGAAACCTATTATGCGGTTTTTATGTGTTAACCGTGTCTGGATTTAGATTTCAAGGTATGTGGTGGGCTCTCTAGGGGTGATGCTGCTTGAAGCTACAAAACTCTGTCTATATTGAATCCATATTGTAGATACTGGTGGTTTGGAGTTTTCCCTGATGTAATGGGTTAAGTGAAGTAAAAGGAAATAATGAACTTCTGGTGAATTTGTCTGTATATACTGGAGTTGCGCAATGTGTTTCTTTGCAGGGGTGTCTAACTCATTTTCACTGGGGCCACATCAGCCTCTTGGTGGCCTTTAAAGGACCGAATGGAATTTCAGGACAATAAATGTAGGAGTAGTTACATTTATACAGTCTTGAAATTCCTTTTGGCCCTTTGAAGGCCACTGAGAGGCTGGTGTTGCCCCCAGTGACAATGAGTTTGATGCCCCGGTTCTAGAGGGATGCTAAGGAGGGCATGCGTGAAAGCCAAAATTGTAGTAGTAGGTGTTAAACTATGAATGCCACTGCAGTTGTGTTTGTATGCTACCGGAAGCCTTAGTATGTACAATTTTTTGCGTAAGTACTGGTGCTGGCATCTGACTTCACTCTGACAGTAACTTGAACAGGAGAACCATGTTAAACTGATATATTGGTGAGTGGTTTTCCAGGGTATGTATGTCAGACCTTAGCTAGTGAGCATCTAGACTTAGCCACTTCCTTTTGTTACTAGAATAAAATTTTCAAGTGCTAATTTTCTTCTTTATTGTGAGATTAAAACACAATTCTAGAGAGTTCCTAAAAATCCTTGGCACTTGATAGCAGCTTGCATGGAGCTTATCTTAAAACTCCCAAAGTTGTTCCGTTGGCTCAGTTTCTTGTAATGCTGTCTGTGCCAGGTCAGGACAAGCTTAATTTCCTGGACTAGAGCAAATATAGTTAAATCAGAAGGTTATTGCCTAGGCTGGCCCTTGTACTGCTGTAAAGGGTAATCAAATAGTGCTCAATGATGCCTTAAGCTGTTATTTCTGCATAGCTCTTCCTGTGTCATGTAGATGTCCCAGTTCACGTGAATCTTCATTCTAGAATTTTTAAGTGTGTTTTCTAAGGATACAACAGTCCTGATATTTTTTTTTGTTTCGTTTTAAACTAGGAAGAGTAGCCATCTATTCTTCAAAGTTCACCACATTATTTCCAGTATCTGGTATATATCGTAAAGGGCTGATATCTGTTCACCTAGGGGCTTTCAATTATCTTTCAATTATCTAAGTCTTTAATTAGGTGGGGTTTTTTCAAGCTATACTGACTATAAGAGCTGAAAGGTGAATCATAGAGGAACTGAAATTTCTAAGACAAAGACTGGTAAAGATATGGGTATGTGCCTGAATGGAAAATTCTACTGAAAGCTTATCTTCTTCATTCTTAGATGGAATTCTGCCAGCAACTTAAATAATGAAAGCTTTTCTTCCAGCAGTGAAGTCATATTACTGTCCTCTGGCAAAAATTACCTATTCCGGATTCTGAAAGCAGTACCTGATAGTGTGCTGTTAAGTTACTGAGAAGCTGGCCTTGCAAAATGAAGGTGTAATAACTGATCAAGCAGCTCACCACATCCTGAACCAAATAAAAATGTTCATGTCAGCTGTTTTTGTAACTGACTCACAAGCATGTGTGATCATGGAGGAAAGGGTTAGAGCAGAAAAACGTGAAGGCAATATTCCTAGCACTTAACTTGCTTATCACTGTTTATCTGGTGTATTTGTATGGGATGCCAAATGAGTAGCTGTATTTTCAAGGGAAACTTGTGTTGCATTCATATTGCTCAAGTAACTTGTGGTGTTGCATCACAAAATACCCCTATGTGTGCCCTGCAATTCTGTGCTTTTATGTTAATTTTCACAGCTGGATCTCTTTTTATTGAAGTTAAATTCAAGGAAAATAGCATAGTGATTAACAACTCGGAGATTGTGCTGCTGTTGTCTTTAACAAGCTTTATTTACAAGTTCCCCAAATCAAAATGTTAGAGCACCTGTAATTTTTTGAAAGCCGTTTAGTATTTGTGGCAAGTTCTATTTTTATTATTTTCAGAGTGTATCCTTGCATTCTGATAATTTTTTTTTTTTTTTTTTTAGTGTGATCAACTCCTATGGGACTGGAACAGTTCTTGTAGGCAAAAGCCAGTCTGGAGACAAAAGGTCTCGTGTGCCTCTAAACTTTGTTTTGAGGCAAGGCCTGGTAGGAAGCAGTGCTGCTGCTTTTGAAGCTTTATCTTGCTTAATCAAAATCAGGCAAGATCAAAATCTTTTTTTCAATGCCAGAGCTGCTCTGACTGGCAGCTGTCTCTTGATCCTCTAGAGACCTGGGAAGGTCTTTTCTTTTTCTATTGTCTTGTTTTCTTTCACAAACTCTTTAATCATAGCAAGTATGACTGGGTCTCAAGTATATAATACAGAAGTGCTCCAATGCTTATGAATTTTTAAGATCTTATCCATCTTATGAAAATGTAATTAGGTCTGCCAACTCCCCACTTTTCCTTCCTTCAAGTTCTCTTTACTGTCAGTGGGGGGTCCAGAGTCATTTGCCTTTGTGCATCTGTGGGGTGATCCTTTCATCAGGGTTGGTACGTACTAGTTGTTACGTTTCATGAGACTGTAGCCTTGACCATAAGCAAAATTAATGCTGTGCTTATGGGCAGGAGAGTGATAAAAGCAGAGATTGTAAGGAACAGTATAGAGCCTGCAGAGGTAGCCTAGAGGTAGTAGGGTGGTGAAAAAAGGAGGATAAAATAAGATCATAGAAGAGGATAGCATGAATTGTATTAACATCATAACAGATCTTTCACTCAAGAGCTGTACTAAGAATTTATGGTAAGTTCTTCAACTTCTCTTCCAAACTGGGGGCACCTAAAGTGTCCAAAACACTGCATATACCACAATGCAATTACTTAAGAAAAAAAAAAAAAAAAAAATTGGTATGTTGTAATCATGTTAGTTCACAGCAAGATTTCTATTTTGTATTGCGTGTTTCAAGAGCAGTTTTTTGTGTGGAGAAAGTATTTACAAACAGGTGAATGGATGCAGAAATGATTCTGTGCATTATAGCTGTCTTTAAGTCTGGGAAGTTTTGCTAGCATTGCCAGAACTTTACAGGCAGATTGTTCAGCAAAAATTACAGGATAAAGTAGTCCCTCTAGGCGTTCTTCTTTTCCCCAGCTCCCCTGTTTCAGACTACACAGTAGACACATACAGTTCTCTTGCAAATATTAAACCCTGTGAAAGAACTACCATCTCTTTTCATCTGTTATTATCTGTACAGCAAGTTTAAAATCCTGCTAGTATGTAACCTACCAGTCCTGAAAATGTTTGGGCTCTCTGCTACTACATAGAGCTGTCAGAACAGGGGATGTTCAGTATCACGATGGCTGGAGGAATTTACTGCTGAGATATTCAGCTACAATCTTGTCATATTATTAAGAGTCAGTAATTTGAACACTGTAAGAATATATTGTAAGAAACAGCAGATGATTCAGAAATGAGGGAAAGAAAATGAGGACACTTATTTCCACTGGATATTATAAAATAGGAATTATTGATATATGGCACTATTATGATTAATGATTAGTACACTGTCCTTAATTTTTTTTGCAGGTTAAAAGGAAAATTTTCTCCTTATGTTAGGACTAGTAAGTGAACCACCAATGCTTGTACAATTTAAGCAAGATATGTTAATGTTATTCTCTTTTAAAGATGCAATAGCCGTACAGATGCCCTCTATTTCTTTCAACTTGGCATGTTTCATGTTCCCTCTGTAGTCCACCATTTATCCCTATTTGATTTAGATTTAGAAATCTGGTGATGGGGAGAAGCTAACTTCTTCTTTGAAAAAGGATGGAAACACTAAAACCGGTTGATTTGATTTAATGTTCTGCTTCCATGCCAAATCTCTTCAGCTTCACATCTTTCCCTTATCTCCCTTGCTGTGTATTGAAGACCAGGGAACCCATTGCCACAAAAGCTTGTTCTGGGTTTTGGAGAAAAATAAACTGAAGCTTGATCAGTGAGGGTGAAGGCTGCTGCCTACAAGTATTTGAGGGGAAAGAGGGAAGAGGTATTTAAATGCAATATCACATGGACTTAAACTATCCATAGATTCACTTTGGCTTTAAAATTATGATGAGATTTTTTACTAGACCATTCTCTGACCATTTTCCTGTAAGACTGTTGTGAGGCCAGATATGGTCATGGGTGGGCTTTTGGAATGTAACTGTATGATCTGCTAGCCATCTGTGATCTCAGGAAAATACTTCACTGCATTAAGAAAACGACGTGAATTTCATATACTCAGGTTTGTGGCTAGTTGCTTCATAATGTTTGTTCTGCACAACCTTTCTTTAGCTCCATTGGTCAGTTTCTAAGCTTGCTCGGATATTTCAAAGCCACTTCCCGAATTGTGTCAATTCCTCCTGCACTGGATATACATTTAAAAGGAGTTTCGTGGCTTAAATACTGTTGAGTCATGACAAAAACTTGGCTTACGTTAGATAGGTTGTACTCTTCTTGCAGCACATCTACAGTGTACTTGCAATACTGAGGGAGAGCAGGGTGATGTGGCTGTATATGCTGAGTCTTCTGTGTCAGCCAAATGTTTCAAACTAAATTGCTTTGTTACAATTAGTAGGGTTACTGTGATCTGAAACGAAGCCGTATTTCTGAACAGTCATATTCCTGAATGAGATTACTTTATCTAGATATTTTGTTAAATATAAGCTGGTGCATAATCTCCATTCCTTGTCTTATAAGGAGGCAGACTGTCATTTAAAGGAGAAAGTTCAGTCATGGGTGGTGGGGAGTAGTGCTTATAGTCTCTTCCCTTCGATCTTGCTGATCTTGATAACCTGAACTTTCCTCTTATCCTGGCACACAGGTATGAACATGATTCAGATGTTATTTTGGTCTAAAACTGGGAAGATGCCAAGAAATCTTTGGAAACATTGATGTTGTTCACCTGTAGCTTCTGAAGGTAGAGTTGCTCCACAAATAGCACTGAAGTTGATTGACTGAAGTGTAATTAATGCATAAAGATGGTCAGTTGAACTACATAGATTAATAGTCATTAGTTCTGGTTTTAATAAGGATGGTAGTGGGATGCTGACAGTATCCTTTGACATCTAACCAAGTAGTCCTGTACACACTTGAATGGTCAAGGCAAACATTCCGCTGAAGAAGCAGAGTAAATCTGTAGTGTTGCTTGGTGGTTTATCTTCGATGTTAGTCCTATTAGAGCCAAACTAATCTCAAATCAGGTACTTGCATAACTGACTCCTCTACATTTGTATATGTATTAACTCTCAGGATCTCATTGACATGACCCTTGTTTGGTGGTGGTTGTGTGTTCTGTTGTTGTGTTTTATCATGTGTGGTGGTTTTTTCTTTTATTGAAGTTCAGCAATAATCAGAACCTGAAACCAACTTCCACACTGGTCAAATTTTACCTAACAAGTTTTAATGTAAATATGAGGACAGGAAACAGAGCTCATGTTCACATACAAACATGACCACTAACCCATCTATAAATCATAATCCATAAATTTATCACTTACCAAAAGCAAGTAAGCTTTTGGTTATTTAAGTAGCCTTAACTGCTGCAAATGCATAGTAGAAAATGGAGATACATGGTACCAGCAAAGCTTTCTTTGTGCTATTATGCCTGGAAAGTTTCCTCTCATATCAATGAAAGGCATGCTATGTGTATTTGACACACAACTATGAAATGCTAATCCTGTGGTGTGTTGTGATTGGTCTCCAAGATGTCTTGTCCTTAAAGGATAGTACCGGTGATGTAAGGTAAGTGTCAATGTACAAGCTTCTTGGACTGCAAAGTGAACTTGTCACATGCAGACTGCCTACTTCTCCATAGCTTCTTTGATATTCCCTGGCTAATAGCTTGCAGTGAATGCCTTTGGAATAGTGAAACGCATAGGCAAGAACGTTGGAGAGCAGTTCCTACCTGCTTGACTATATGTTAACCTTGTGTGACAACACAACACATAATAAGCATCAGCTTATTTGACACTGCATTACTACTTTCTCAAATGAGTTTTGCAAAATAATCTAGCTGGCATAAAGCCTGTCAACTTTGCTGTGCAGAACTTGTTGAAAATGAACAGAATTTTAAATGAAGCATGGGCTCTCTCAGATCAGGATCTGAAAGAAAATGTTTTTGACAGTTACCCTTTCTCAAAGATTTTTTTTGCCAAATACCAATTAAATCATTCAACAGACATTACCTAAGATACTATATTAGATCTCAATTTTGGAATGTGAAGTGCTAAGCTCATTGTGTTGTTTATTCTAGTTGACATCTGCAAATCTGTATCTGGAAAATAATCATAGAGGTTGATGTAATACTTAACTGGCCTTTGTGGAGGGTTTTGACTTGGATCAGTGTTATCTAATATACCAAAGCACATTTGCCTAAACTGCACGTTTTACTTCCCAGTTCACAGGAAAACTTGAGAGAGTGTTAATAGCTAACCGCTTTCATTTTACTCTTCTGACTTGAGCTTTTAACAACCTGCCCCCCTGTTGTCTTCCTCCCCCACCAAAAAGAGAAAGTGTTCTGCTTTTAACTTCTTGTTGACTGTTTCTAGAAGACGAGGATTGATCCCAAATTATTTGTAAACATGATTTAATCAAGGGATGAATTTGTCTAAGGACAAAACAAAACTTAGGGTGTAGTGTTTCAACTGTACTGCTAAGAGGGCTTTAATTCAGAGAAATGTTTTTCTTTAATCTTTCTTGCCTCAACCTGTGCTCCATTTTTTTCCCCCACATCGGTGTTTTTCAACCCTGATGTACACTTGTATGCAATATATTAAATTGTTAATATGTTGGAGGTCTGATGAAAGGAACTTGTGCATAAAACAATTTGTTTTGGCAGGAGCGTGTGCCAAAAGTAGGCCCTTCCTTGATGTGTCAATACAGAAATAAACACAGGAGGGAGGAAAAATGCTGGAGAAACAAATACAAATAGAGATTGGACATGGCAACACTGTAAGTTTACAAATAGTTTCTGTTAAGCAAACATTAAGACTGGGAATTTAAACAAACATGAAGCACCCCAGACACATGAAAGCCCTCACTAGTAAGCCTTAAAATAAAACAGAAGATATGAAACTGAAGTGATGAGGTGATTGTTTCTTTTCCCAGTTTGCTTTCTTGAAAGGCCTTAATACATGAGAGTTCTTCATGTTGCAATGGCAGCCTTGGGGATCCCATTTGGCCCATGAAGAGAATATTTTTGTATTGACCAGCCATGAAAAGAAGCCTTTTACTGGAGTACTTGGAGGGTGTGTGTTTTGGCTGGTTACTTCAGATCAGTCTTTGCAAATCAAGCTTTGTGACTTGTTCTGTACATGACTTCCTAAGGCTTACTTTTGTGTATCTATTAGGATTGTCTGGTCATATAAAGAGAAATAGCTTTCAGAAAAGGTCGTGTCCTGGATCACAATGAAGCTCTCAGTCATGCTATAGGAATCTTGGAGCGGGAGGCTGGTAGTGAGCTGATCTGTAGTGAGCCAGGCTGAACCACAGTCTCAATGGGCTTGTCTGCTTCATGCCTCACAGTTGTCAGGTACATGGAGAATTCCATCCAGAGCTATGGAGCCTTGTTCTGGCATAAGCTATAGCACAGAACAATGCTGCTGCTTACAGTCATCAGGTAATAATGCCCTGAGTACAAGGTATCAGGAAGCTGACCAGGTGAACTCGTACATCTGTGCTACTTAAGCGTAACAAGTGGAATTTTGTGCTTTGCTGTCCACAGTGGAGCAGCATGGAAAAGCTGCTTTTTTTTGGTTGTTCACTAACTGTACTTCTACAGGTGTTGATTCCTTGCAAATAGAGCTTTTTTGATCAGTAAAAGTCGAGTTGTAAATAAATCTGAATGCCAATTCTAGTCCTTGAAGTTTTTACTAGTTCACTATATATAAACATAAACTATGTGAAAAATGTAGAAATGATGCACAATTTAAGGACTGCAGATATGTGGGTTATATCAATAACTGTAAGCTAGATAGTCTATGGGATCAACAGATTTATTTCCTTGTTTACCGGATTAACTCCCTTTGAAGAACTAGAAAGAAAATTCTATTACTGAACCGATGGTGAAATTAAATCTATCCTACAGTAGATACGGATCTTCCAATCTGAGTTCCATGAGTGCTCTCTTGTATAGTATTAGGAAATGTACTCTTTTTGTTTGAAGCATAGTAACTTGATCTTAGATAAGAATCAGGAAAAAGTGGCTGAAAATGGTCGTAAAATGCACCTAATAGTATTGTGTTTTAAGTTCTTGATATTCTAGTAATTGATTTGTATTGAAAGCTGGTCAAATATTTATTAATAAATAAAATACATGTTTGTCTTCCTTCAATTCAGCCTTCTGACTGGGACTAGTTGGATTTTGTTCTGTAGCTTTATTGGAGTTGTTGGGATTAGAAGACTGAGAACCAGATCTCTTAGGGAGGACTGCTGACCTTTGTGGTTTATGTTAAAACTTAAATGTGAGATTAGTTTAGTCTGAAGATAAATGTAAATCAAAAGAAAAATGTTTTTAAAAAGTTATGAGAAACACATGGGTTTTGTGACATGTATGCAACATAATTTGATGTAAGCTGGCAATTAAATGAGCCAGCCTAGGCTATCTGAAGACTTGGTCATGCAGCCGTGACAGTGCTATGGGATCTGCTCAGCATTTGAATTCCTTGCTTCTTTCTTTACGTTTCTCTACTCAGTGGGGAACAGAGCTCTTACCTTCTGTGCTATTGCTAATGGAAACTATTAGAAGAATATTGCTAAGCGAATCAAAGGAAAGATAAGCAATATTCCCGTGATTATCTCTTTTCTCCATGGAAAGATGTAGTGCTGTCACTTGATGCCAGACATGTTGTAAACCTTAGTTGGCCAGGCAAATATCCTGAAACTTAATGCATTGTTTGCTATGTGTATTCCAAGTGACACCATATGTTCACAATTTGAACACTAAATCAGGGTTAAAATTTACATCTTAAAAGAGAAAGTGCTACCTGCAAATGTTAAGACAGAAAATAAATCAGAAGCCTGGTTTATCTGTACACTGTGCAATGATGGAACATGACTGATTGGATTTAGTGCCCTCTAGTTAAAGACAAACCTCATGCAAAGAGTTGACTTATGTTTCTTATGTTCACTTATGTTCACATATGTTTTATGCTTTGAACAGTTCTTTAACTTGTATTCCAAGCAGTGTGGCTGCAGCGTGGTAGCCTCTGTGGACAGAAAAAAGTAGTCATGGTAAGTAGCTTGTGGCTGCTACATGACCATCATCCATGAGAGCTTGGCTCTTCTCTTGCAGATTGCTTTTTACTAACTGATTGTAGATGTCTAGTAGAGATTTCTGCACCTCAGTGGTTTAAGGAATTTATAAAATTGACACTGTTTCTACCCTGGGGCCAGTAGTGTTGGGGAAGAGGGAGTTGGAAGAGTTCTGACTTTTGTCCTACATATCTGTTACCAAGAGAGATTTTAAGCCACCACTTATGCTCTTGATAGGAATGTCTAAGATGTTCTCACCTGTATTGCTTCTAGGGTAATTGCAAGTTTAGGAAATGAAACAGGCTGTTTGGCTAATTTAGATGCATGGCTCCTCGGGTTACTTTTCTTTGCAAGCAACTGTTGGCTTGGGTTCTCTCTTAGCTGGGAAATATTGGTGAAGTTTCATGTCTTGTTTTCCATAGTGTCTGTACAACATGGTGGAAGTCACAACAGGAACTTTGTGTCCTGTGTATGTGCAAAATAAATGAACTTAAACTGAGCTGCTTTTATTCTGCACAAGCGGGAAACTGATACTCCACGGTTTTATACACGTTCATATATAACACCAAAATCTGCTAGTGTGCCTCTCACCCTGAAGTAAACCAAATTCAAATGCTCCAATTAGGAGATTGTAACTCCAAGAGTAGAGCCCTCCAGGAATCTGAGGCAGGGAGACTTGCCTTCTGGGAGGTACTGCGTCAACAGAAGAGATGGGAGATCAACAGGAAGAGCTGCTGCAGAAAAGGGCCCCAAGGTTGGATCAAGCAACCTGTCAATGTGCCTTGAGCAAAGCTTTTCAGTGTGACCTTCCATCCCCACCCTCCCACTTCTCACTGCCAAAACCAGAAGCTTTCTGGTTCAAGGTCTTATTAGAAGTGGTTTGGAACTATAAACAAAGATTGCCCTTTTTGATTTTTGCTGTGTTGAGGGAAATACAATAGCATGCTATAATTATAAAGAAAAAAAGATGGCATCAAAGGTGCCAGACTCCATTATCTTCCGAGTTGGAACAATGTGTAGGCCCCACAGATTTTTGGCGCGCTAGGTTGAAAGTGAGATGACTCATATAAAGCCTCAGCCTTAGGAGTCTTGTTCATTCTGATAATCAGTAATTTAATTAACTCAAATTTCTGAAAAGTGATGAAAAGCAAACAGAAATTCATTTGATTTACCACTCCTGTAACTGGCTCCGATTGAGTAGAAGCAAGCTGAGTCAGTTCCATTGCAAGATGAAACAAGCTGGCTTGTGCTTTCAGAGAAGGTGGTCATTTATACTAATGATGAGGATCTATTGACATGATAGCAGTCCAAAGATTCATCCAGTGATGATGGTGAGAGAAAGAAATAATGCACCTGTTAGAGCATCTGCTTTTCTTTTTTTTTTTTTTTTTGCTGTGTATATCTCATGACTATGATAGGGCTTTTGCAGCAGTGAAAGTATCTATTGACCTAAAAACTGTCAACAACTGCCCAGGCAGACTGACCAGCTGTGGGTGAAGGGATATTCCCATAACCAAAATCTCCAGCATGCTGAGTGTTGACTTAGTTCCCAGGAATGTTCAGCTTCTGCTGAAATGGGTGATGGCAGAGGGAGGTAAGAGGTTCTGCATACAGAAGAATGTGTTTGAATTATTGCAGTCACCAAATTAAATGCAAGCTAGAGGTCTTTTTATTTTGAAAGCTGCTGTATTGAAAGTTCTCAATGCTTCACTATACTTCTGCACCTACAAAGGTAGCTTTCAACTATGGAAAGAAAGAGCTGTGAACTTTGTACCTCAGGTTTGGTAGGTTGATTTAAGAGACTCAAGAATCTTTGTTTGGAAGACTGAAGTGTGTGCTTTTCTGCAAGTATGAATCATAATATCTAGACAGATGATGTCACAGACAGCAGTTGGATAAATGAAATCATCATATTGGCTCCAGTAGTTGCTTTTTACCTGAGAACTGGTGGTTGACTGATCTTACCATGAGATTTTTTTTTTTTAACACAGACCTTTTTAACTTCTGTTAAGTGTTTAAGTATATTGAATACTGAGCAAGTCTGTACATATCTCAAGGTGTTAAATATATACTTTATGGGAAGTCTACTTCCCCGCTTTCCCATGCCCTCAACAAACAACAACAAAGGAAATCCTTTTAGTAGTGGCAGAAAATGGACAGTGAATGGTACATAATGTGTGGGAAAGCAACAGTGAAAGCCATTTATCCTTACAGGAGTAATAAAGTGTCATCTATTGTCCTTTCCTGCTACTTCTGTCTCTTAGATTGCATCGATATAACAATACAAGATAGACACACTGGGCTGAAAACATAGGAAGCTCTCTCTGTGTCTTCTGCTCTGCAGTTGAGGGATGTTCATACTAGCGTAGGTAAAGTATTATAATTCTTAAATGAACTGTACTTTAATTCCATTACCTCTTAAGCTCTTAGGAAGTATACCAGCTGTGATGTAGAGTCAGAACTGCACAAATAAAGTGAATTACTTGCAGTTGTTTCCTATGCGGTCTTAGTCCCTGCAAACTGTACAACAGCCATCACTTCAGTTAGTTTTGCAAATGCCAAAATGTTACTTCATTTATGGACTACAGCATCGCCAGACTGCTGATGTTGAGGATTGATTTGCAGAAGTTTTAGAAACAGTCACTGGCTTCAGTATCTCATGTTTTAGCAAGCTCTCCTTTGATTTTTACTGTTTATCTTGTTTGGACACACAATAATATAGGGCTTGGACCCAATTATAAAATTGCTGTACTAGATATTGACTGAGCAAAATTTTCTGTGTTCTGTGTCTCTAGTTACACAATTACTGAAGTAAATTTGTATTTATTGCACATCTGTGCAAGCACTGATAGAGACTTTATTTTCCTCCAAACATCAGATACACTGACATAGAGGTTGCAGATAGCAATATGAGCTGGTGAAAAAGGGTCAACTACAAGATAATGCACAAATTCTTTCTGTGTTTACTAGGGAAGAGCCTGTGACTGTTTTGCAGTGTTATTATCAGTGCTCATCACTATCATGCTAAGAAACTGAAGTTTTTCAGATAAATAACATGACAGTAGTGGTTATTTTCTTTAGCTTTGACACACTGAAATGAGAGGCTGTGTGTAGCTTTCAGAGTGCTGGAATGGAAACGTTGCATTATCAGAAATGTATTTTCTGAGCATTCTTTCTGAGCTTACAGTGTTTTTGGGCAAGAGGGGACACATTTTTTTGTCTGAAAGGTCAAACTGTATAAAAATGTATGCAAACACTTGGAAAATGTATTCCTCACAATTTAGTTGGAATTGGGGTGTGTAACACAGGTTCATCCTGCAGTCCCTTCAACACCCCTAAGCTACTTGTCCAAGGTATGTGGAGTTCTTGCTTTGTTCTCAGTTTCTATGAACTTCAAGAGTAGGAACAAAATGCTTGAATTTTCTTTAGGATGGGAATTTATAGCATGATGATCAGTAGTGTTAGAAGAGATGGGCGTTTTTATGTTGCAGTAAAACATTTACATGATTTATCACATGCACTCGATAGGCCTCTAAATGTCTTCTTCATATCCCGAAATGAGCCATTGACTGCAGTGGATACCTGTGCATTACTGTACAACGATGGATCTTTTTTCCATAATTAAAAGTGAACTAATGAACAGAATTATAATGCAGTTAATTTCTGATGTTCACCACTACCAAAATGGAGCTTTACTGACTGCTTCCATTGTATTCCCATAACTGAGACTTCTTTATGGGAGGGACAGGGGGAGACAGTCGAGCTCTTTCATAACCCGCCTCCTCGCCAGGTGTGCTGACAGATGTTCTTTCCCCTTTCCTCCTCCAAGCCAGCTGTATCTGCCCTTGGACTTGGAGGCTTCCACACAATATTTAACACTGGAACTGTGTTTAGCTGTTGCCATATGTATCTTCATGCCTAAACCAAATACAGGCATTTTATTGCTGTGAAAAATGGTGTTGATCTAGAAGCATTTTAGGTTTAGTCGATGTGAATTGGAGCTTAAAAATGTTATCACAGGAAGTTCTTCTTGGTAACTAGCACTAGAATTTATTAACTGCTAAGTTTAGTTTTTCATATTGAAAAGAATGAGAAACTGTAAATCTCAACAGCTGCTGAGTTCAAGCAGTTTGGTGAAGTGTAAGAGATTATTCTAGTATGTTCTGTGGGCAAATTATCCCCATATAGTCTCCAGGGTTTTTTTTTCTGAAATTGATTTTCTCAGTCGCTGATCAAAACCTGTTGCATACTGGTCAGTTTTCTGGGGAATATTTAGGAACTCTGCCTGTCATATGCACGGTAATGATGATTGCAGTGTTGGCAATGCTCTTTTAGTAGAAGCATCTGATGAAGTGATCCTCCAAGGAGTGTCCTGCCGATGGCTCTGGGCAATACCCCTGGATTCCAGCCCTGAGCTCTGGCTCTGCTCCTCTGCAGAGGAGTCATTTGCAATCTTCTCTTCCTTCAGCACCTTGAACAAACTAGCCAGTGTTCCAGAATTTTGGCTGTGCTTCGTCTTCATGTCTATTTGTTTTCTCACAGTCTGCCACTTTAATGCCTAGCAGTTAATAAAATAACAAATCTCAGAAAATAAAATACCGTATGAGAGAGGTAGGTAGACTCACTAGCAAAGGCTGAAAAACTAACTTGAGCAGGTTCTAAAACAAACATACGTAACTGCCAGCAGAGAATTGAACAAATACTAGAGCATCAGGCTGTGCTATTGAAAGCTGAGCTTTCTCTGGTTGTTTCGTAGGAAGTGTATTTGAAGCACGGTCAGGTCAGGTGCAACCAGACCTGTTGTTTCTCACCTGCCCAGAACACTGAGACGGGGGTGTTGTTGAAATGTCAAGGCTCTTGGATTTATGGAAATTAGGAAGATCATAGTTTTCACTGAGCTCTATATGTGCTATGGTTCCTTGCAAGCGGTGGGATAACCGTCTTTGCAGATTTGAGTCCTCGGAAAAGATACTTTCACTTACGTCACCACTTTTTTACCACGTTTAAATGAGTTGGCAACACCCTAGAGCATAAGAACAAAATGAAGAAATGTTTTAAGCATTTTAAGTCAAGTCTATAATAAAAATCTCAGGTAACTTGACTACTGAAATTCATGAGTCTTTTAGCCCTTGAAACAGAGATGGAAAATAATGGAGAAAAGACAATCTTGCTTATTTGGGGGGTTTTTGTAGCTTCTTAACTTGCCTCACTTGTCAAATCCATGAAAAAAGCAAAATCTGCTATTTGCTCTTTCTTTGTAGGTTCAAAGACATCATGGATTTTTATTTCAAAGAAAAATGAGGTGGAGTTAAGCCTTTCTATATAATGTTAAGGCTACAGAAGAATGACTTTTAGCTTGGCGTGTGTTTGTGTGTTGTTTTCTTTTGTGATTGAAAGCATCTGCAAAACATCACTTGCAAGGTAGGCAATGAAAAAGTTATTTTCTGCAGATTTATGCCACATCACCATACTCAGAGGATTTAGTAGCATCCCAATGTAATTTTCCAGGTTTTTAAAAGCTGTTTATTACTTCAGTTTCTTGTGGTTCTCTATCTCGAAGTTTCCACCTGCATAGTGAATGGATTACTGCTGGTTTACAGTTCAGTTCTCAATTTTTGTGTGTTTTATGTATATCAAGTGACATGTCAAAATTACTAATGGGAAAAAAGCATCTTTTCCATTTGTTTTTCTGAGCATGATTTTTTAATAGATGCTTAGTTTAAAATTATTAGGAAATTTTAAGTAAAACTTGAGACTGTTTCAAAACTAATCTGAAGCAGAATGAACTCTATCACACTAATTTAAGGGCAACAATTTTCAGGCTAAGCTAGTAGGCTTTCTGTGATCTTCTTTACTGGTATGTTAGTTTATGGTAGATTTTATACAGAATTTATAGTTCTGATGCAGTTGTGTTAATTTGTATTATTTTAAATGAATTTGCAGACTCATTGGAGGTACAAGTCACTTGAATGTTCTTCATGTTGTTTTCCTCCAAACTAAGAAAATATCCTTTTCCTGGGGAACATATTTTTTCCCCCACTAGTTTTGCTGGTTTTATAGCGTTATGCACTGGCTCCTCAAGTGGTCTCTGAGGGAATAAATCTGCTGCCTCTGAATTTCTAATATTATTGCACTGAGTTTTGCAAGAGTAACCAAATCCTTAGGTTTAAAGATTTGGGAAGTATTGTAGGAATCGTATGCCTTATGATTTCATGGTTAATGGGGCAAAATTGCTTTTAGTAATAAGTATTAAATTCAAAGTTAATAAATAATTGATACTTAGTGATTGAGGATAACTATTGAAGATAGTTTGAATCAAACAAAAATGTAACCACCATTAAATATGCATAGAGAAAAAAGCTTTCCGAACTCTTATTTTATTTGATAGCCGAGATCCTGTTCCTAAGAAGCACTTCTGTCCTAAGTATTTCTTTTCAGGGAAGAACATTGCTAGATTTCTACCCCAACTCTAATTACTTGGATAAAAGTCTCCCACATTTATTTTTCTTTAGTGATTTCAGCTTTGTTAGATTTTAGTCTGTATCAGAGCTCTTGGCCACAGTTGCTTACCCCCATCTGGGCATTGGTACTGTTATAAAGTAAGGTAAAGGCTCTGTGGTTCTGGATGTTAAGGTCAAATTTCACCTTTCATTTGTTCAAGATATAATACTGCCGGTACATACTGAGGCACATAAACTGTGACTCAAGCACAACAGAGAAGGAAAGGTAGATTAAGAAATTACAGTGAGACAACCTGGAGGTCAAGAACAGTTTAAAATGTTTGCAGTGGGAGATCAGCAATTGTGATTCATCAGGATAGAAATGCAGGCAGCTCTGTTTTTTTGAGGCCTTGGTGTATTATAACTGACAGACACACCCAGCTGAGGTCTGGAAGAGCAGGCCCACTGTTTTAGATGTGAGCAGAGCTGAGATCAAACTTCTCTGTCATATGCTATGAGCATCTGCTTTGCTGAGCAGTGGTGCTCTTGCAACTCTCTTTGCAACAGTGCCAAATTATCCTGCATATTGAGAAAAGGAACTTGGGTAGTGTCTATATGCTGCCTGCTGCTTCCTACACCCTTTAACTGATGATGTTCGGTTACTGTTATACTTAACTAAGGCCATCTAGTGGTGAAAATCTAGTATTAGCGACATCTGCTTCAGTCCAGAGCTCTGAGCTTTAAAAAATTGTGGATAGGTGTTGTGAAGACCTCCTTAGTTTTCGGTCATATTCTAGTTTGCAATGATTTTCGTTTCAAACATTGTTTCAGCAACAATTCTTCAGCTTTTGTATTCAGCCTCAAATTTAGTGTAAGGCTAGAAATGGGAGGAATCACCCAGAACCCAGAGGGCAAACAGATTAAAAACAGACTGTGCAGTAGAATTAACTTCTATATGTCCTCTGTAATTTCCTCTATATATTTTCAAATGATGCAAATAATTACAACCAGTTTATGGTTTGTGTTCATGTGTTAATTCTGAAACTGTTTTTCATACTTTATTCCATGTGTTCGGTAAGGGCCTCACCTGTAGGCATGTATTTTAGCCATGTGTTCTCTCCCTTCCTTCCTGTACATTAGTGTTACTGATACATGTTGTTCTGGTTCAGCTGAATGATGGCACAGTCTGTGGTTTTGCACAGATGAAGCCAAAGGGGAGAAAAACATTCTGTAGCCAGAAAACTGTTATCCATGAAACAGAAACCATCAGTGTCATAGTTCTGGCATTTGTGGTTTAAGCTAACCTTCATAATCTTTACACTAGTGATACGAAGTTGTACAACGTAATTGTATGTTATGTAAGAAGAGAAGCAGTGGCAAAGCTGGGAACTGGTTTATTCTGGCAGGTATTAAAGGACAGCGTTGTCACTGAGTCACTTACCGGAACTTCTGTGATTTATTCTTTTTGAGAAAGATCTCAAGCTGCCCCTATGATGTTCTCACTCTTCTCTAACCTTTGGTTCCTGGAGGTTTTGCATGTGGACATAAGGTTTTAATACTTTGCAGCTCAGGACTCAAGCTTAGGTATAAGTACGAGCTTGACTGAGTGAATGAGTTCCTTTCTGCTCCAGTCAAATCTGAAAAAATACGCCTCTCCTACCAGGCCCTGAGACAGAACCAGGACCTGCTGTACCCCATAATTCTGAAAAACCTCTGTTCAGCTCCACTCTGCTAATGTTTTCTTGCACAAGTGAATTGTCTGCCTGTGGAGGTAGGTTGACATCTGAGCAGTAAAATTTTCCAGGGTAAAGGAGGTTTCCAATACATTTCTGATAAAACCAGAAATCAACTCAAAATAGTGATTGATGGAGTTTGAGATAGGTTAAAAATGTGTAGTATAGTGTATTCTTTACAGATAGTGTTGGTGATTATCCTGTGCCATCTACCCAGTTTCTGCGGCACTGTTGTTAGTATACAGACTATTTAGTCCAGTGCTGTGTTTAACTGGAAGGTATGAATTTCCTGGAACAGGGCAGAATGATGGTTTTTGTTGATCTCTGAAGAGATTTTTGTCATATCAAATTTTTATCATACCAAAGGATGGAGAATTGAACTGAGGGGAAGAGGATTTGAAATCAGTAAAGATTAAGGGTTCCATACACTTTCAGTAATCTCCAGTGCACACAAATGCCAAGTGTCTGTTCCTTTTTGGGTGATCATCAAGTACTTAAAACTGTTCATAGGCAGTGCTGTAGAAAGAAGTTTTTAAATGGGCAGAGACTCAGAAGCTAACAAGCTTCCCAGCAGGCATGTTCTGTAGTAGCTGAGAACTGAAAACAATGAAGCCCACATTACTGTTTTGCTGTGTTTGGTACATTGTTACTTTTTCTGGAACTAACATGAACAGAATTTCCTTGAAGATACATGGAGACCATCACTCAGGAATTAATGGAAGACAAACTTTTTTCCCCTGCCTTCTTCAAGTGTTCTGTTTTGTTACAGAAAAATGGTTATTTGCTTTTTCGGAGTAATTAGTTCAGCTCATGAGCAGGTTATTTCAACTAAAAATACTTGTTTGAACCATTAGATTATTATGCAAGAGTATTGTGAAAATCTAAATGCCACCTTCTTAATATACGAAGGGAAACATCTGAAAGCAGTAAGACACTTTTGTAGATGTCATGAAGCTACAGTCCAAATCGGAGTAAAACCAAAATGTTAGTTAAGTTGGCAGAGCATTTTTTTCCTACGTGTAGCTCTATAGTGCCTGCTATTGGCTTAGAAAAAGCCACTGTTATGGTACCAGTGAGTGTGATGTACATCCCGTGGCTTCTTACTGCAAAGTGGAGAATAAGGAGTGGTCAGACTCCAAGTCAGGCTTATAGCTGCAGGCTGTTCTCTTTGAACAGAGAGGCTGATTCTGTCTTAATAGAAACAGTAATTTATTTCCACATAGTCGTAACAAAACTACATGTTTCCTTCAAGGTTCTCATTGTGATAAATCACAGCAATTTTTTAAACTGAAATAATTGTTGTACCGGTGACAGCGATGGCTTGTGGTTTAGGTCAGACACAATTAAAGGAATAAGTAAATTAAATGAATTGTGTTTGCTATCTCACTACTTCAGTGCCACTGTTGTCACAGACGTGCAAGTTCTTTCAACTGAATGCTATAAAATTGGTATGCAGAGTGAGCCTGTGCTGTTCCTCCAGCTGAAGTTGTAGCTTGACAATGGCAGAAGGCAAATCTCAAGCTTTATTACAGGTGTAATTTTCTGGTTGCTGCTCAAAGCTGCTATCGACTGCAATGGATGTTTTGTACTGGCTAGAGCATCTGGGCCTGGCTGAAGATTAAGGTAGCCAACTGATGGCATGTTTAATATAACCTAGCATCCACACTATCGAATCAAATGCTTTTCCTGAAGATGTTTAGTGCTTCTGTTTAAACCTTTGCTTAGAGAAAAGGTGCATTTACAGGAGAGACATGTAATGCTATGACAATTGTTCTGGAAGGAAGACAGTGCTTTTTCTTTACCTCCTAGCAGTGTGTAGCATTGAATACTAGAAATACTGTTCTACTCAGGCACAATGAAGGGTTTCTCAAAACACTTAAAACTTCTTTATATAGAGCTTCCCAAGTTTGAGTGATCCCAGGAAGTTCAACCAGTGTGTCTTTTTGTAATTTTGTAAAATACACTAATTTTCTTAAATGTCTGTAGATCTGGAAAACTCCACAGGTAATAGCAATGGTTTAACAGAAATAGCACCTGGTCTATGAAAATAAGTTGTTCCGTTAGAAGTCTTAGTCTTTGGTTGCTTTAGGCTTTCTTCATACAAAAAAAAAAATCTTGCCTCTGGGCAGTGACCACGGTTTGTGGCAATATTCTCTGTAGTTCGGAGCCTTGAAACTTTGAGCAATGGTGAGCCCAACTTCCATTTCAAAGCTCTGGCTCAAAAAAAGATTTTATTGCGATAATTGATGTCAATAGTACACTAAAACTGTGGAATAAACATTACAACACAAGAGTAAAACATTAATAATAACCAAACTCAGCCATTTCTGATGGCAAAACCAGGCTCTGCTTAAGGGACAACAGATGTTTTTTTATCTACTGTAATTTCAATGATTAGTAATACCCCAGAAGGAATTAACAGAACCTCAAAGATGTAGTTATCTGCCATAGATGAGAAACTGCTTTGAAACTGTGCCAGGAAAATACAAAATAAGTTTGTATAACACAGATTCCATAGGTAAAAACTACAGGGGGCAGCTGTGGTTTTGGACTTTATTTTATTCAACTTCAATTGTACTTTTTCAATGGGACATAAATGTCCACAGAACCACTTGGGAGGTCTGCTGCCTCTTATCTCTGGAAGTTTAGGTAGGCTTTTCTGAACTTAAAATGCAAACAGAAAAAATTTTCATAAAAGCTACACGGCCACTTCAAATGCTGGCCAATTTTTCTTGTTTTCTTCAATAGTATACTTTGGATGTCAGATAAAGAGACTAAGAATTAATTATTGAACTTTTATTACCACATTAATAATAAAAATTAGTTATCAAGAGATAAAAGCAGGTATTTTAAGCAGCTAGCTTAAGCTGAAATTAAAATGTTTAAGAGTTTCTCTTAATACCGGTATTAGTATGAAACATTTAAGCTTGTGGTCTTTAACTTCCAAACTGTTGTTAGTGGCATAATCAAGGGGAAAAAAAAAAGAAATCTTAATTTAAATGAATCTGCCCTTATGAAGTCCTGGGTCTTTTTTGGTATTCCAAATGTAATAGCAACATGTTAGGTGGTTGTGTTATGTAGTGTTCTGAAAACTAAATTTTAATTATGAAATTAATAGTATTTTAACTCATAGTCATATATTCCATTAATCATGGTATATTCACCATTAGCACTGTTAAATTATAACATAATTTCACACAAAAATGCTGTTGGTGACTTATGTTTCTTCAAGACATGCGAAATACATACAGCATCTGCATAGTAGTAACTTTAGTCAATTAAGTAATTCAGGCTTTTCTGCAGCCAGTTCAGAAAGGAGATTTTCTTTCCTCGGGGTCTTTCGCCTGCTGTTTGCCAACCCAATGCAATGAGTTGTCCAGTGAAGATGCATTGTGTTATTTTGGTTTAGTTCTTTAGATCGACCAGTTAAGCTGTTTTTTGACTTAAAAGATAATATTTGGAGTTAGCTTTGTGAGCCTGCCTGCTGTGATTAGAGAATTGCTGTGTGATGTACAAATACCACACCTGTAAATGTGATTGCAGGGCCTTAACGTTTTGGATGGTACAGTTCAGATCATCTGCTCTACCAGGCGTCAAACTAGCTTTCATGTGGGTGTTTCAGTAAGTCTGACTTAAAATCATAGGATTATTTTGGTTCAAGCTAATGAGTTATTTAGATTTTTAAAAAATTTCAGCCTGGATTAGTTGATGTCCTGAGGCCACAGGAAAAAGTGCTTAGAAATCAATTTATTGGTTCCTAATTAGCCTACCCCTTCGAGTGCCTATTTACATGTATGTCAGTTACTTAACTGATTACAGGATAACTTGCTATTCCTCCTATTCTTTTTTTTTTTGGTTGCAATTTGAGGATTTAGCTGAGTTTGCTTGAGTTATCTTCCAGGTAGTTAAGTTCTCAGAACAGATCATTGTGCTTGTACCTGTGATCCTATTGAGGAAAGAATGGACATTTCCTTATCTTTGGTCAAGACTTGTGATTTAGAATAATAATTGGTTGGGTTTCTTAAATTTTGTTGGGTCCCTGTTAAGGTTTGAATTTGAAATGCTGTCAACCCTCTCTATATATTGGTCACTAGCCCTTAAAATCTTTGCTGCCAACCATGTGTTACTGTCTAGTTTGGGTAGTTAGTGACATAATGGGTAACCTAGTCCACATTTCTGTGAAGTATCTGTAATTCATTCTATGTGAACAAAATACTTTTAAAAATTAAAATTTTGAAGCCTTAAGTTTTCCCCGATTATTTTTTTACTCTAATATTCTCATTATCAAAAACAGTCCACAAGTATAAACACAATTCTGTCAGTTTGGAGTTCCTGAGATTTTGATGAGCCTGTGTTGAGTAGAACTCATTACTGGGTCAACTGAAAATGGGCAAGTTAAGATCAGCTGAGGAAAAAAAAAAGTATAGTCCTTACTGTCTTAAGCAGAAACCATAAGAGACAACTATATAGTCATACCTCTATTTAAAAAAACCCACCAAATCTGTTTATCTTGTTTTCTTTGGTTATATCAATTGATACAAATCCCGAATCACAGGAGAGCAATAAAAAGGAAGATAACTCAAGAATGCCTCATTCTACTTCTATGGAATTGTTTTAGATACACTGGCAATATCATAATACCAATGACTGGAATAATTTCACACTTTCAGATATCCTTAATTTATTTATGACAACATTAAAGAAATGAACTTGTGACTTTGTAGGACGATATTGCTGCCTGCAGTAGAAACACATTGACTGTTGCCCTGTATAGCACACCCAGGTAGTTTTCAGGGTCAAAGACAGACAGACTTGACTAACAGCTGTAAACATAAAGTGTGTGAAAGAACAGAGTTACTTCAGAAAAGGTGGCTAGGTAGTTTTACTACAGAGCAAGAATAGAAGCATATACATAATGTCTCTATATCCCAAAGCAAGCTTTAAACTAAACAGATGAGCAGCTAAGAAAAGGGGAGGTGTTGGAAACCCAAGGAAATTGTTGCAGGAAGCTGGCATGTGTCAGGGGAAAAGGAAGCAATTGGCCAGGGATCAAAGTTTCGCAGCAAGTGTTAGTCTTAAACTCTTGAAAGGCCACAGAAGAAACAGAGACCGTGAACAGCTGCAAGGTTTAATGTTTTGGGGTGCTTTTGGGTTTATTCACTTTGTAAACTTATTCTCTTGGAATATATATAAAATCAAACTATGCTGTTAAGCAGCTACTGTTAGGATGTAGGCTTACTCTATTTCTGGTACAGGAAAAAATCTTTACGTTGGAAAAATGGACTGGAGTGTATGTGTACATCAGTTATAAGGCAGCATATTTAAGCTAGGTGTATCTTCGTAGAAATCTATTATTTGTTAACATCTTACATGGAAAAAGTGTCTTCTCCATCCCCATCGAACATAATTTTCCTGTAGCTGATTTGGAGTAGCAGTTTATGAGCTCAAACTGGATAAGAGGAGATTCTCAAAATTAGACTCACAATTATAGTAAAAGATAACGCCAGGGGAATCTTTACAACAGTAGGTGGTAATTATTGTGCTTCATAACGAAGTAGAACGAAAATTGAAATCTATTTGAATGAATAGATTGATTGTTCACAACATAAATGGGGGGCTGGGAAGGAGGGAAGGAAAAACAAAAGCAAAGCAAGCCCCAAACCAAACAACCGAAAACAGAAACCAAAAAACCCCACATGCTGACCTCTGCCTCAGCACTGAATGTTACTTAGCTGCAAGGCAGTGGTTAAATTCTCAGGTAGTGAACAGACAGACAATTCATTTTTCTATTCAGAGAAATCAAAGATGCTATCAAAAAAAAAAAAAAAATCAGAACTCAGTTCTAGACTTTGTTGTTTTAGCTGACAACTTAGTGTCTCAAAATTGGGTCTTGATTGTTTTAATCAGGGTTACTTATTCGTTTCTACAGGAAATTGCTTTTGGCCCTGGTATTAAACTGTCACTGACGTGCTACTTTAGCACTCCATAAAGGAAGTAAACATTTGTCCTGAAATAACTAGTGAGAGTTTGTGAGTGCCAGCCGGCTTTTCTGGGAGTTCCTCTGAGGGGAAAAGGGAGCTTGAGAGAACAAGGTGGTGTGGGGATTTTTGTTGTTGGTTGAGGTTTTTTTTTGTGTGTGGGTTTTTAATTAAGATGTAGCAGTAATAGGTTCATCAGAAAAGCAGAGGAATGTAATGATCTGAGAACTTCACTGCTTCCCCTTATCACTGAAGCTGACAAGAATGCTAAGTATCTCAAAGTGATTTCCTGTTTATGGAAGAATGTATTGACTAGTTATATTTAAACGTAAATGCTGAAGCAATTAAAAAGAACTTAGCAATAACACACACAGAAAGTGGGAGTCCAAGAGATGCTCAGCTGTCCATGTTTGATTGCTTTGGATTATTGACCAACATATGTTGCCAAATGAATTATTTCATTGATTGGTGTTAAGTGGATAGCAGGGGGTTTGGAGGAGCTATAGATAACCTCATGCCCCCTGTAGTTTCTGCATTTCTATGACCTTTTGTACATTTCTGGTAATAAACTAAAAGCAATTCATGTTTTCCTATCCGCTTTGTGCAGTCTTATTGCACAGCAAAAATAAGGCAACTTGGCATAAATGCAATGAAGCTGATGTATTGCAAATCAGGTAAGATCACAAGTAAGAACTGAGATATAGCCCCGCTGTCCAACTGTGGTGGTTGGGGACAATGTAGGGGGAACAAACCCACTGATCTGGCAGGTACATCTTGGTCTCTGTCACAGTAGGATTAGAGACGCATGGTCACTCCACAGCAGTAAGGCTTGGGGTATAGGGAACTTTTGTTGGCCGCCTTCTAAGAAAGTCAGATATAGTCACATTTCAACTGTAACGAGGAAAGGGGAGGAGCAGGCAGTGACTGCATCTCCTTGTCACAGTTACCTGGTGTCAAGTACTAGACTAAGATACAAGTGCAGCCATCGCTTTGAGTTCAGTACCCATCTTACAAAGCCAGTTGTGGCTCTGGGGAGTTAATCAGTGTGATGCTATCTGTAGATCTGGCAGACGTGATGTGAAGCAAGAGGAGCCTGTCCCTCAGGCAGCTGCACAGGCTTATTCTGAAAACAAGGTAGTTTGAGCCAAATGACGAGCAGAGATGTATCTGTGGAGGGATTGTGCCAGTCAACAATCAGCTCTGCATGCGCTATGTTGTACAGATGTATTTTCTTAGTAGAAAGCTTAGATTCTGCTGGATAAGAGTCAAATTTTTCTTGATACAAAGTAGAGACTGTCAGACACATGCACAAAAGTGGGATTTCATTACACAGCAGGTTGTCAGGCATCTGAACTTGCTACAGGCACACACAAAATATTCACAGTATGCAGAACGTATCAACACCTGTAATTGTCATGTTCTGGACCACTGTCACCACCTGTTGCATTCCCCCACTGTTAGTTACAGCATCTCTGGTGTGGAACCAAAGGAATTTATGGCCTGGCATTTCTGGAGCTTTTTCATTCCTTGCTTTACTTAGAGGTACATTATTCAGATGGACTGCTTAGATGGAAGAGATGCTAATTTATAATGTCACTAGTAGGAGTTGAATGACGATTCACAAGCTTGAAGCAATAGCTCTTGCTGTCACTTTACAATCTTTTGGGATTCTTTGTCTTACTCAGACCATTTTATAAGCCTTTTTTGATAGAAACATCCATTACTCATCACTTATTTAGGTGTTACTAGATATTTTTAAAAAGCTGTTTTCCCTAGTAATTAATTAGGAGCTATTTAAGTCTTAAAACATTGGAAGTTTCTTAAGGTGGGTACATGTCCTGAAATGTGACACGATAGTATTGGCTTTACAAGTGTTTTCCAGTCTGTAGTAATCCAGCTGGTTTTAACTTTAAGATGAGATGTCACTGTATTAGAACCTTAAAAAAATAACTAACTCAAAGATATACCTCAGGATTCATAGAAGTGTAATCCAATGTGCAGAGTATCTGTCTCCATAAATGACACCAGTGGTCCTATTAAACATTTGCATTGCACAAAATATGTCATAATTTGGCCCTAGATTTGATAGGCACACTGTTTTTCAGTGCAGGAATGGACAAATATTTTTCAGGAACACCTAGCACAATTTGAACTGAAGAGTATTCTCCAAATGTGTTGTTAATAAATTATCACATTTTTTTGGTAACACAAGAACTGTTGTGTTAACAAGAAAACATGAGAATAGTGTGGGGTTTGGTGTTTTAGGTTGTTGTTAGGGTTTTTTTTCCCAAATGCAGAATTCTGGATCACTTTAAGGGTATGATGCTTAGAATTTCAGAGAGTGATTTTGTCTTAGTGTGATGTGTAGAAGTAGTTTAATGCTAAGGCACATGCAAGATAAAAAATGCTTGCCATCCTTAGTTCTTAGTAATAACAAAACTGAAGACAATGCAAACGTGCTTCCTATTTAAACATACTCTGTGATGACTGGTTGCAAATTAGCTGTTTTAGGGGGTGAAGTCTGATACTTCAGTGGCTTAATAACTGGCTTCAAAAGGTAATAAAAATATTCTGACAGGTTTGTCCTCTCTACAAAAAATGTGTATACCTTGTTCATCCTGTCAATGTATATTTGCTGTCTGCTGCATGGGGATGTTTCTGGAATGTTTCCCAGCCTTGTCTTTTTGCTATGTCTGTAGGTTTTCAGTAACAATTGTTTTAGATTCCATGTGTGTACTTAAGTCTTATCAGAAATAGAAGTAATATTTTGATTATGCCAAACATTCATTTATGACTACAAAAAAATTCACCTCCGAAACTGTAGAAAAGTCAAGTTGGGAAGCTCGTGAATACAGAATGACAGAACTCATTTTTGGCAGTCAGCAGTTGGCCAAATAACAGTGAATTAGCAGGTCCAATTTATGGTGGCCCAAGTCAACATGAAAGGGTGCTGTACACCAGCAGAGAAGAAGGATTCTTTCAACTCTTAACAGTCACGTTGATTTGAGAGTCAAAACCAGCATGGTTATTTCCATTAGTATTGGATGCTTTGATGACACTAACACTGCTCCTTAAGAAGGTGACAGGTTGCCACAAAGTGTTTTGAGAATGTAAAATACTTTTCTGTAAAAGTACACATGCTTCTAGCTTGTTGAACTAGGAGAGCCTCTCTTCCCAGACTTAGCAGACCTGCAAGTCTTCCTGCTGCGTGCACTGTACTACGAATTTTGTAGAATTGTTAATATGGCATCCAGAAACTTTACCATAATTTCAACAACTGAGAACCAAGGTTGAGCAATAGAATAATTGCAAGAATCACAGGAGTTTAAGATCTATTTGATCAAATGAAAACCAACCAAGGTTGATAAGGTTCTTGAAGGTCTAGCATGTAATTTCTGGTGGAGTACTTCAATGTGTAAATACAACTTCAGCTCTTTGTGCTGCCATTTGCACTTCATGAACTCAGCCTGAGTATTACAATGTGAAATTTTACAACTGCTCTGAAGGATTGCTCAAATCCAACGGTTTGAATACCTAACAAGTGAAGAAAGATGGGGGCAGGCAAAGCATGGCCCAGTTTTTAAGTTTCTGTCAATAGCTCAGTGACTGAGCAGGAGGCCTGTTAATGCCGTTGATCCAGAGCAACAGTGGCAGCAAAAAGCTTTCCTCGGAATGGAATTTGAAGTGGTTTAGTTGTTGATGCAAACAATGAACAGTACAGAGATGAAGTTAGCATAGTAAAAATAAATAATTAATTTTTTGTTAATGTTAATTCTGTTAATGTTAATTTTGTTAATTCTCTGTTCTGAAATTATCTAGTTTTGGAGTATACTGGTCTTACCGAGTTCTGACAGTAAGATGGAAGGGAATAGGACTTGAAGACTTTAAAGAACTGTGGAAGAACTTGTCACTACATTGATAAATCTGTGCTTTCAGAAGATTTTTAGAGGAACACTTGAAGTGGTTTTAATAAACAGTGTTGAAGGTTATAGGGGAGGAGTTCAGGAAAAGCTACGGCATGTGATTGTTTCTCTGAGAAACGTACTTTCCTCTTAGAAAAATGTTGGGCTTGCATGTAACATCGTGTAAGAATTATAAAACTGAGGTAAAACATAATATGTGACTAGAGAACAGCTGTGGTGCTGTGTGACTGGGGCATCATCTTTCTCTCCTTCTCCCTGTAGTTTCCTGCAGGGTAAGCAGATAAGATATTTCTGGAATGTCTCTTAGCATTACACTTTGAGATCTGGCTCATAAGGATGTTCTTCCAGATGCCTCAGTTCCAGTCTATGTGACGTGGCAGCAGTTGAAAACAATGGCAGACTGTAAACTGTTAGGATAGGTCTTACAGATGTATTTAACAAGTTATTTGATGATAAATACAGGTGGATAAATTCTGTGCTTGCTATCTTTTCATGTTAGCTAGCTGCCCAAAGCTTTCCCGTGTCTTCCTTGGAATTCAACATAAATAATCTTATTATCTATAGGTTCAGTTAAATTCATGGTGGCAAGGCCAGTTGTAAATAAAGAAAATAAAGGTCTATCTGCATGTTTCCAGAGGGTTCATTGAGTATATCCTGAATATCAGGATAATGTATTCCAACATGTATTGAAGCAGATATGTCTTAATTTGACAGGAGTATAAATGGGCTACTAATAATCACAAGAAAATGTTTTTGTTATCTGGAAATTTCCAACCATACTCTGCCAAGTTTAATGCAATTAAAGGAAGGTCTGCTGAATAGCTAGCTCCTTCTCCTGCTAGGTTTTTCTCACAAGGATAAGTAAATACTTCTGAAAACATCAGAGCCTAGGCTGAAAGATGTGTGTGAATCATGAATGTGTAGCATGTATCTAATGTATTTTGAACTGAGTGTTTAAAGAAAAAAAAAATCCACCATCACCTTACCACAATATTTCTTTTTCCCCAGACGGTTACCTCACAGCAATATTTGGCCAGTACAAATGTTTTCTCTCAGAATGTCATCACAATTTGTCTATGGACTTATTACAGAAGATGTGGCCTTTATTAATAATGTTCGGTTAATTTTATCCTGGGCCAGGATTTAGTGCTTAAGCTGAGCCTTTCAGTATCTCTCTTCTGTTTTTCAACGGTAAGAATCATGCAATTCTGGAGGTTTCTCCTTGTTTGATGGATTTTGTTCCACTGGTAGTTGCCACAGAGAACCAACGTACGCAACTCCTGCTGTGTCATTCTTGAATTTGTAATTCTGCATGCTATTATTCCACTTCTTCACTTCGAGGCATCTCTGATGATTTTATAAGTCTCTGCCCTTACTGGTGTAGTACGCAGGTAAGAGGTAAAAAGGCAGTTGACTCTTGTGCAGCTTTGATCAGGACAGATTATTTTGGTTTAAACAGCATTTACACACTGAAGCAATTTAACATCAGGGTTTTTTGTCCTATACGAGTTGTCCCCTGAACATGAAAGGCTGTATGGAAGAGCTGTGTTATTGCAACATGTGTTGCTCTTTAGGAAGAAACTGGAATGATGTAAGAAGACATCAGTCAAACAGCTTGTGCTCATGGAGCTGTGACGTTCTGACTGCAGGCTAAAGCTTTAGAGGTGGGATGCACACAGTAGCACACATCAATCTTTACTTGTGATAGGAAGATACTGAGTTGCTTACATCTGGAAAGCACTTTGCCCGTATATTTCAGCACACTGAGCTGTTACAGCTAACTTGTAGAAATTTTGTGTTCCAAAAATGGATTTTGAAAATCCAAATTCATGACACACAGACTAAATGCTTTGGGTCTGAACTGTTTGTGCAGATGTTGAGGAGCTGCAAAGGCTCTGAGAGACAGATGGGTGTGTGTGTGCACACTCACACTCGATGAGCAATAGCTGCATAATGTGTCATTTTAACTGCAATTCTATAATGGTACCTTAGAGGGTGATGACTAGCCTTGTAACTTCTAAATTTGGAGTGGAGAGTCATATATAATCAACTGAGTTTCAGAAAGGTTTGTGGCAGTTAAGCTAAAGAATTAACAAATGTAGGCAGAGCAGAGAAACACGCTGTTGGCAGCATATCAACTGCTTCATTCCTTCCTGCATGCTGTGCTGCTCAAAATGCTAGAAAGGGAACGAGCTTGAGCTGGGAGGGACCTCTGTGGTGAGAATAGCTGTTGGTTTCAGGATTTGAAAGCGACTTTTGAACCATTAAGTTCACTGAGCATTGTTGGTAACCTGTGATGGATTAATGTCTGTGGAAAGGGGCGGTGGTGGTTTACTGTTGCTGGTATCTTGTCATTCTCTTCTCTAAGCCTTTAAAAGCCAACTACCATGTGATTTTAGTCTACATAGTTTCCTGAATATTTTAGGTCTTTTATAGTGTAAAGAAAAAAATCTTTCTTATCTTGTTTTACTGTAGTGAGCACTGTCCACAAACAGTCTGTACCGAGCTTAATACAATAAAAATTCAAGTTGCGCCAGGGGAGGTTCAGATTGGATATTAGGGAAATATTTTGTCCTGGAAAGAGTTGTCAAGCACTGGAACAAGCTGCCCAGGGCAGTGGTGGAGTCACCATCCCTAGAGGTATCTAAAAGACACATAGATGAGGTTCTTAGGGATATGGGTTAGTGCCAGAGTTAGGTTATGGCTGGACTTGATGATTTTGAGGGTCTCTTCCAACCGAAATGATTCTATCATTACCAGGGCAGTGAGTGCATAAATTCAGAACAAAGTTGGTATTTCTGCCTTTTTTTCCCCCTCATCATATTGGGTAAAAATAACTTGTTGCAAAGTGTGAAAAGATCTAGTTAAGATATATTGATTTCTATTCTTACAGGTGATGCTTATTTTTTATTTTACAGTGACTCTAAGGGTTTTGGTTTTCACAGTGAATAAATATGACAGTAAAAATTTAAAACGTAGTTCAGCAATGGGCAGTGAAAATTACATGAGACCTTTTCCATCCATGGAGGTTTCAAAAGTCAATCTTGTTGGGTGCTCAAGTAACTGTGCAGAGTTATAATGGTTAGTGTATGAAATGGGCTCATTCCTTTCTCTGCAATTCAGTAGACATCATAAGTGATTGTTGTCCAATTTTGGAAAGTAATTTAGGATGAATAATGGTTGAAGTTTTGTTCCTTTTTTTGTGTTTTCTTTTTTTAAAAAAGGGAAGGATTCATTAGCTTCAGCCTAAAATTTTAAACGTCAACTTATGTTTGAAGCAAGTAATTTGTTGCGATGAACATTTGAGATACTGTTCAAGGAGTACTTTTGGTATCCTTTATCTGAATAGCAATTTGTAGTAATGCACTTAATTTGGCAGATGAACAATGAACTAGTAACAAAACTACGATAAAGAAACACCCGGACACAAAAAAGGCAAACAGACAAAAACAACAAAGCCACAAGAACCCCTGTAACTTTTAAAACTTTTTTTTTCCTTCTTACAAGTATTTGCATTCTGGGTAAAGGCAATCTTGCAGATGTAAGGGTTCTTAATGGTAGTAATTTTAAAGATGCTCATTGAAAATATGTCTCCAAGAGCTGCAAAAAAAAGTCAAGTAGTCAATTACAACCACGACGTTTGTATTAAGCAGATCCAGAACACTTGGGGGATGTTAGCAATAATTTGATGGAATGGGTCAGAAGGCCTACTACAAATTCTGCGTGTTTCTGTCTGTATATACAAGTAATACTCAAAGTATACAACTTAACATATTTGGCCATGGTTAAATTCTTCTTAGACTGCATTTCATAAGTGCTACTGTAAAACATTCATTGTGATTTCTTGGACTGTTTTTTTTTTTTTTTTTTTTTATTGCTGGGGTGCTTGAGAATTATTTAAAAATGAACTTCAACGTGTAACAACTTTCAAGAGGAAGAACAAGTCTTTTCCTTGATTGTAACACCAGGAAATTAATGGTTTAAAAAAATAATAAATCCCTACTTTTCTGATGCTTATTCATTTGGAGGAGTGATGACAGAAGTTTGTTTTACGCGTTTAACGTTCGCCTTTCTACAAAGCCTCTTGAGGTGGGGCTATACAGGCATTAATAAGATGTTTGAGCAATGTTTCCAAATATTCATTATAAATTTAATTGTCATACAGTTGATACAGTTCCTTCTTTCTTCGGGTCATGATGGTTACAATAGTAAAAAGAGAAGCTGGAATGTCTGTAGTACATCCTGAGCTTAGTCATGATGGCTCTTGAGCTTGCTGTCTACATGATTCCTCTTTAATATTAGTTTAAATATTGAATACACTGCTCCATTTTCATTTATCTTTGCGGTTTCTCCGAAGGCTAACAAGGCCTGGTAGAGTATCAGAATAGTATAGGTTGCAAAGGATCCATTGATGTCATCTCCTCCAACCCCTGTCCAGAAGGGGCAAATTAAATCCAAGTACCCAGGTTATTATGGAGCAGTGTAGCACTGGAACAATCCCCCTGGTCCTGTTCAGGTGCAAGATCTCCGGAAACATCATTAGGGAGAGCACTGTGTGCTCTATGGATGTTGTGCATTGACTGGCTCTTCTGCAAGTTATTGCTGCGTAAAGTCTTCTATGAACATTCACTAATGAATTATTAATATTTCTTGGTTATTCTTGTAACTAACTCTTGTGTATGGAGTAGTTGTATGCTTTAAGCACAACTTGGAAGGCATGGGTGTTAGTTCTCAGTACACAAATTAATTTGCCATGTCCTCACGCTCTTTTATTATACTGGGAGAAAAACTGGTAAGAATATTCCTTTCCCCACTGCAGTGACCTCAGTGTGCCACCGCAGGGGCTTTCAGCATCCCCTAGAAACAACTGGATTACAGGTATGTGCTTAGCTTTTAACAGAGAACGCTTTGCAGTGCAAAAAAAACCCCAGAAGTTAAAAAATATTTGGACCCTTTCTTGGTCGCAGCTCACTTCACTGTTTTGCCTTTCTTATCATAGGAATGTGGTCTCACTAGATTTGTTGATGCTACTTGTGTCTGACGCTTGCCATAACACTTTCTGGAGGCTTCCATTCAGCTGTTTTCTCATGTTACTGCATGCATGAGGGTAAGCAGGTTTTTTGCTCTTGTACACAGATGGGCAATCATAGTTCTTAGTATCAGTGTAAAAGATTGGTTATGTGAGGATTTTTTGGTTTGTTTCAGCTTTTTTCCCCCCCATGTCTGTGCTCTTCCTGGCAAAACTTGCCAGTTCAAGCACATGAGCAGTAATTTGATTTTTTTTTCTTTAGGAGAATATTTTATTGTGCTGTAAGTTTTTTAAAACCTTAGTGTTTTTGCACATTTGAAAGCTGAAAGATTTGCTTTTTCTTTAGTCCCCCAGTGCAACTGGTTTTGATGCGAGGAAAGTATTCTTGTAATTTCTTTGTCATTTTCTACATGCCCTTAATATTTCCTGCTAATTATAGCTCTCTTACATAAGGAAAAACAATACTGTATGTACAAGGATTCAGATTTAAATATGTGTAATTTACTACTTATAAAAGGATGCACATGAAAGAGAATAGCACTATGCCCTGAAAATAAGCAAAACCGAAGTGTTTCCTCTAGGGTTGAAGAAGTCTCTGTAGTGTGTAAGACCTGTCTAACAGTCTCACAGTTGCTACGGCTTCCACTTGAGTAGCTTTTCTTGTTTTGCATTGCTAGCAGAAGGGTTCTGTAACAGTAAACAGTTACTCTTACCATGCTAACTTTGTATAAATGAGATTTAACAGATGAGTACATTTGCATATACTGCCCAAGTCAACTATGAAGTAACCATTTCTGAAGATCTGGACAAGCATATAATAAATAACTTCTTTAAAGTTAAGTCTTTTCTGCTTTTGCATGTGCTTAAGAGAAGGCCATTGCCATTATAGCCACCAGATTGTATAGGAGTTTGAATGTGTCTAGCCTAAAGCGTAATTTTGAAATTAGTATATATTTTGCACATATTGTAGGAGTTGATGTTAGCTGAAAACTGGGAAGGTGACACGGGAAAGTTAAGTAAATGTAGAGATTTAATAATGGAAGTCAATAACATAACATTGCAAGTAACAGCCAGAGTTCTCAGCCTTTTATACTGGGGCATTAATGATTTATGTTCTGAGGAGTGGGACTAAGGTGTAAATAACCGGTGATGTCAATCATAACTGTAGTCAAGATGAGTATTCCAGCTGGCTGTGCCATACTGAAAAACAAAAACACCCCACCAAAACCAAACACCATCCCCCAAAAAAACCAACAAAACCAAGCAATCAAAACAACCCACAAACCCAAACCAACCACCACAACCACCCTCTTCTGTTTCATGAATTTGCCTTTTCCCCTGCATGATTATTCTGTGCAATTAATGCTGGATCAGAAAAAATCATCTTGTGTTTGTGTGAAACTGAGAAGTGAAGAATTTAGACTTCCAACTGTAACTTAAAAGCCTTTGTCTGGCAATTTGCTAAATCTTTCTACTCACTGTTTTGGCTTCTTTCTAGTGTTACTTTAATAATTAGCTTGTCAGGAAATTTCACACTAGCCGGAAAAAACTGTGCTTGATGGCCTGGCCTTGAACCCAGTCAAGGCTGCATATTCACAAAAGACAAATTCTGTCCTAATTCCTAAAATAACTGAAGTTTTGGCACAAAGCAGCAGTTGTGTCACAATTAAATAGTGGAGAAATATTAATCATAAACTCAAGCTGATAAAGAGTGAGCAGGAATCCAGGTTTCCTACAGTAACTACTTGCCACCTTCTTAGTTGTAATCTAGTAACAGAATAACTTTATTACTTGATTTTTGTGCTCATATATTTATTTTCTACCCAGATGAAAAGCTGACTTGCTATTGTTTCTTTAATACTTCTGTAGTCACTTGTCTTGATTACAGTCTCCTGCTCAATCTCCTTCAGATAGTTAAATATCAAGAAGTAGTGGACCAGCTGGTATTTTGTACTCACCACCTGGTGCAGGATAAAGACAAAGCTGTTATGGCACAAACAACCTCAATCCTGGAGCTGCCCAGTATCGCAGTTTGGTTGTTCGTCAGTGGTGAGCTATGTTCCCTAAACCACAAAACGCTTGGGGATAATAGTATGAGAAGCACGTGCAATGAATCCTGCGAAGTGTAACCAGAATTCCCATTGGCTGAGAATCATTAAAAAGCAGATTGACAATGCAAATGAAAGTAATGATTGGTAAAGTTGTATTTGCTTACACTTGACAGTGATTATGGAGGAATAAGGCTGTTGCCAGATATTCAGAGGTTGTTACCTTGAAACCTAAAATTCGATGTTTGTTTGATCCGCATGACATGAGCAGATGGTTTAACGTTTTTTAGGTTAAAAGTAATTTAATTCTTACGTGATTCCATAATATCCAGGTTGCGCTCAGTCCAGATTTTCTCTCCAATTTTCAGCACACTAAACTATCTTGTAAAGAACACAGCAAATCACTGCGAAATTACTTGAGTTAATAAAAAACCACCAAACAAAACCAAAGAAATATGAAATTACTTTCAAGTAATCTGCATAAATTCAATGGAGTAGACAACTCTTAATAAAAAGTTAGTTTAATAGTCATGGTACAAAAGAAATTAGGAAAAGTTTCCTTTATAGTAAAGTTATCACTTGGAAAAATATTCTTGATTAAAGTGTCAAGTGAGTCTGTACGATATTAGTGTTAGCAGTTTCGCATGTATATGATTTGGGTTTGATTTGTTGTTTGGATCACTTAACTTGCGTTGTTCTACTGTATGCATGTATATTCCATTTAGAGTGACCATCAAATACTAACTCTAACCAATCAAACTGTATTAACTAACTGATCTTCATATGTTTTTTGGCAAAATCTCAATTTTTGTTTTTAAACATCTATACGAACTGAAGTATGACCTTTACGGAAATAATTTCCTGTCTTAGCCCTTAATTGTGAGGATGATGTTCTGGCAAAGGATAAATACATTTTCTGCACAGCGTTTCGGAAAAGGATTCCATCTGTGTGAATTTTGCTTTTCCTGATGCTTAAAGGCCCGTGATATGTGACAGCAAGTAAAGAAGGCACAAGGTGCAGTGAAAGACACTTTAAAGAAAAATAAAGCAAGTTTATTAGCCTATTCCTAATGAAAAAGTAACCTACGAAACATTAAGACATTTTTTAAATGATATATAAGGTGTGTTTAGTTTAAGACATAAAACCTCAAGCTTGGAAATCATCCTGGATATGAAGCCAGGTTTCAGACTCAGTGTAGATCAAATTGGTATTTTGGCGTTCTGTTACAGTTTTTTAGTAGTAATGTAAAGAATTCAAAGGTTAATTGCATAAGGCTTTTTTTTTTTTGTAATTTGTATTCTATTTGAAGTGGATTGTTGAAGGTGAATCACAAAATGGTTCAGTGCATCTCCAAGAGAAAATTATAACAAGTGAAGTTAGATTATGAAATCCTGAGATAGTTCATCTATATGCTATATAATTTCAAGATTTATCTGATATTTCTTCCACAGTGACAGTGAATGAGGTCATGTGAATGAATTACAATGTGTTGTAAATAAGGCCTATTAGACGCATGACAGACACGCTGTCTTTTGGAGTCCTTTGAAAGGTGAAAATTTGAAACTTTCTCTTGTACTTTGCATTCAATTTTCCATATCCTTTAAACGTGTCCATAATTGGGGAAAAAACAATTCTAATGTCAAGGACCACAAAATGTTCACAATAATAAAAATATTGCCTATTTACAAAATACTTCCAGTTCTTGATATTTATCGTAGACTTTAAGTTGAACAGAAAATGGTGCTTGAAACACACTTGGTAAAGCTCAGATTGTTATATAGCATTGTGTGTGTTATAAATCTTTATGAAGTAGTAAATAGAGGCCCGAAGGCTGACTTGCCAAGGTCATAGCCTGTAAGTAACAGAGGAACAAGTTCCGGGTTTTCTGGTTCCTGCTTTAAGCATGATGTATTTCCTTTCTGTAGTCAAGAGATTTTTAATTGTGTGTTGACAGAATGTGGATCTAGTTGACTGAGCTTTATGCTGAACATATTTTTCAACTTCTGAGAACATTTCAACGTCGGGGTGGGCAACCACTGTGTTGTGAAGAGATTACGATGTGCAACTCTAATGACAGTACACGCTAAATGGTATTTTAGTTCTATTCTGCACCTTTGAAGGAAAAATTTTAGGATGCTACTTATGCTTCCAAATAAGGCAGTTCTGTTTTGACATTGAGCGATGTGAAGCATCCAAAGTTGAGATAATGAAATGTTTCACATTGTGGCAATGGCATTGCTTGTTCTGTGTGCAGTTGTTAATATTCACTCAAAATATCAAAATACAGAAGCTATTAGTAACAGTTTTGAATGCTTTATTTTCTCTAAAGCTGTCAAGACTTTCAGGTTAGCTTCATCTTCCAAGACAGTGTGAGGTAATAAATATTTTTTCAATGTGAAAAGGCCTCATTTAGGGTAATAGGTATACATAGCCTCATCCTTCTGATTTGAGTTCCAAACTGAAGAAATAGTCAAATCTTAAACTCTAAGTATCTGTATTTTAGGCTATGAAGATGACAGTCTCCATCCAAAGGATTGCTTTGTCTCAAAGTAGTGGAGTTGTTAGCTCTTGCCCAAGAGAAGTATTTACTTCTGAGTCTAGTGCTCTGAAAATGTTTGTGTTTGATACGCTTCAATGGCTGAGCTAGGAGCCTGTCTTGGAATTTGTTTTTCTGGGCACCTTCTCTGCTCACCTCTCGTACCTTTCTGGGGTGATGAAATGGATATGGCTTCTCTCTCAACGCGATACTGCTATTCAACGGGGGCTTTTGTTTTGGATCTATGTGCAAGTAGCCTCTGAATATAAGAAATGGTTTTTGTTTGTACGGTTTTTTTTGTGTGGCAAGTTTGCGTTACGACCAGTGCGTCTTCAACATATTCATCTACTATTCTTTCGCCTAAATTGTACTATTTTCAATCTCTTCCCACCACTGAAACTACGGTGCTGTGTTGTATGATTAAAGGTTGTTAGTATTCTGTATGCTGAAGTACAAAGAGAGAAAGCACGTTGATACCAGAAACTGGTAATGCCTTACATCAGGGGTGTCAAACTCATTTTCCCCAGGGGCACATCAGCCTCACAGTTGCCCTCAAAGGGCCAAATGTAGTTTTAGGACTGTATAGATGTAGGAGAAGATACATTTATACAGACCTAAAATTCCACTTGGCCCTTTGAAGGCAACTGTGAGGCTGATGTGGCCCCCAGAGAATAGGAGTCTGACACCCCTTATATATTCTAGACTATCTTAATAGTTCGTGGTAAAGTGCAGCTATGACTGTGTCCCTTTAACTGTGTGGGGTTTTTCTTTTGTGTGTGGTGTGGTGTGGGTTGGGTTTTTTTTTTTTGACAACTGCTGGTGTATACAGACATGAATTAGTGTGCTTTGAATAAAAATAATAATTTTTTAAAAAATTCTGCAGAATATCTTAATTGCTTAATGTCATTCTGGCTGAAACAAACCAGTTTAAAGCCAAGGAAATACTGTTTCATGCAGCAGTGAAGGTCACAGATGGTATTTTTGCGTTTTGATTCTTCACTCTCTCCTGTTACCATTGCTGAAACTTGCTATGCTTTCTGTCAAAAGTAGCACCTTTAAGCCTGAAAGAATGCTGTACTGTGGCCTCCTTAGCCCTTCATGTGTTCCACGAGTATTTAAATTATTTAGATTTTCCAACTAATTCAGTACTTCTTTACAGAAGCCTCTATGCCCTGCAAAAGGAATTAAAATATATTGGATACTGCCTGCTCTGTGCAAGCCATGTTCTTATTGATTACAGACCTCAAGTTAAAATTAGATGCTCATCTATTAGATGGCTTTTGTGCACTAAAAGCATATAACAATAGGTGTTTTTCATTTTTGTTCTCTTTTTCTCTAGTATTTGCTGAGTATGAAGCAGAAAAAGCTGTAGCAAGTTGTATGTGGATGTGAACCTTGTAAGACAAAGGTAACCCAATATTTAATGCTCTATAGTTCATGCAACATATGGCATAGTAGGTAACGGAGGGAATATGTGAAAGGCTTTCTAGGTTGTTTCTGTTGTATGCTACAAATCTAATACAAAAGAACATAATTTAATTTACTAAGCTTTTAGTGGAACTACTTATTTGTTTTCTTCATAGGATATAATTTAAAATTGTTTAAAATGTTTTGAGCAACAGAGAAGGTGCATGATCCTTTCTTGATGTTAGTCAATTAGCATTCCACTACTTTCCAGTTTGACTTAACTACCTGAACAAAAGTGTATTAGGAACAAGAAGAAAGGAGCAGGTAAATTCCATACCATCCATTATTAAAACTGAACTGACAGAATAAACTAATTCCACGTTTCAAGGGCAATTGCAGTTCTCTCTCTGAATCTAAGCAAGAGAGAAAGCAGTTGGTTATTAAGTTTCATTCATGATCCTCTACATAATTACGATGAATGGGAGCCCCACTCTAAGTGGAAGAAATCCTGTTTAAATTCTTTGCTTCTCAAAGTTGTTGCTGTTTTTGTGGACTGTGTGGTGAATGATGGGGTGGCAGGTGGCACAGTGACATAAGCTTTCTTGCATGCAGTCATCTTTCTTATTACTACTTCTCAAAGCAGGAATAATGGATTTGTGAGTAAAGATGTACGGATTGTTAATATTCATGGGTTTATTCTGTTTGAAGGGAATCTAAGGTGGGCTTCAGTTGCTAGACTTTCTAGTCCATCTGATGTTTCATATCAAGTAGTAGCCTTTAGTAGTGTCTCAGATCTGATGGTTGTTTTCATTTTATAGTTTGGCTATATGAAGATCAGCTCAAGCTTATTTTAATAAGCATAATATTTAATAAACTAAGGCACAGGTAAAAACATTATTCAGCCTAACACATTCTTAACAAAGAAGACAAATAATTGTTTTCTTAGTTAACATGGGAAGAGCTTTATAAAAGCTGCCAATTTTCAGTATGTAATTGATGCTTATTTTTCCTCTTGAAATAGGAGTAGAAAATACCAGTATCTTTATCAACCTTGTGGCATTAAACCTCTGAGCGCTCAGATAAACTTAGTGAAATATATAGTCTGACTTATGTTTGATTGCATCTTTTCTCCTCTGTGGTGCTGTCATCTTCCTAATGTTTATTTTGACCAGAGTTTTGGTGATATCTGCATATACACCTTAAAATCTCTCAGGTTCAGATAGTATTTAACATCTTCACGTGACCTGGGCAGCCAGGAGAGGGCATTGCCACACAACATAGGCTGGGGACAGCAGCACCCAGTCCTGCTCTTGCCTTGCACACAGGTGTTTGTGGTTCTGGAGCATCACTGGGTGCTTAGGATGCCATGTGTTCTGAAATAGTGACAATATTGACAGCTGTCATATTTAACCTATGTTCCGTTTCTAGCTTCTAATAAAAATCAAGTTCAAATTCCTTAGCATTGACAGGGCTCTCAACTGTTAGTTCTATGTCCTTTTTAGGTTATGTGCTGAGATGCTTTATTTAACTTGGTATATGTCATTGCTTCCCAAATGATTGCATCAGTGACTTTAAAATTAGGCGGAGTTTGAACTTAGCATGTTTAAAATGCAGACATCAAGCTTGATCATGTGATGAAGCATAAAGTGCTGTGGTGGATGTGCTTGAGAGGCTCCTCTTAGAGCTGTTCAGGGAGTGCTGTGACTTAAATGATAAGATTCAAGGCCTGATTCCTTTGAAGTAATCAAAATTACTCATTTCCTCTCCACCCTCCTAGTTACTGCCGGTGATGGTGGAGGCTTTGTTCTGTTCTGTTGGCAGAGCTGCAGTATGAGGTTCTGTGATGGTCTTATTTGCTTGAACCAGAGTTACCGTATGTCTGAATTTCTTAAACAGGTCTTATTTTATCATCCACAAACTTTCAGACTTTAGAACTTCAGCCAGCTGACCAGGCCATGCTACAGCTGCTATCGGACCTCTAGGCAACTGCCTATTGTGCATGCAAAAAAGCAGGAGGTTGGAGAGCCATCAGATTTACCGCACATGTGCAGGCCACATGGACAACACAAGGGCAGCGAGTCCCATGTTTTTCAGACATGTCACATTGCTACGCAGCGTGTGTGAACGCATAACTGCCCAGGAAATCCCTGACAAGAAATGTGGTAACATTATGCATACCACACCACGTAGTATATCTTGAAATTAACTCTAAAACACTCATTGTGCTTGCATGTTCTGTGAAGAAGAGATTGGAAGTTCAAAATTGTCTAGAGAAGTGGTTTTCTTTCACTTAACCTCTCCCCAAGCAGCTGCCATGAGGTTTTGTGTTTGTCCACCCTGTCTCCCTGTTACTCCCAGAGCTCTGCGCTCTTCTCAGCTGTGAGAGGCGTGATGGGCACTACTGCAAGGTGGAGCTACTGGTGGAGGTGGTGAGGATATCTATGGCAGGTTCAAGAGAGAAGGCATCTACAGAACTGCTTAGGTGGCAGCACTGCTTGAATATCAATATACTCTGAACATCTGTTCAGTAAATGTCCTTTCATACTTTGAGAAAAAAACACATTACTTTTTTTGTACTTGAAAACAAAAATTAAACTATATTAAATAGCTTCCAAATTGATGGAAAGATGTTCTAAAATACAACAAGCTACTCTACTTTCTGAGAATTATTTTTCTTATTGTGGAAGCAGCAGGCAAGATATAAATCCCTGCTGAGCAGACAGCACACCTTTGATAATAATCTTCTTTGTAAGGAGTTTTATTATACATATATGGAAATGTTGGAAGTTTCTAATACTTGAGGAAATGGTAAGGATAAAACCTGTCCAGCTTTAGATAGCTTCATAAAAATGTTTAAATCGGGAGAAATACGAACAAGAAACACTGTATAGATGCAGATTATTCCATGATCTGTTGTTTTGTGCAGTTTTGTGTAACACATGCTGTGCTGACCGCTGCCAAATCCATACTCAGAGATGAATAGTGACTTGTTTGCCAGCTACCAGCAATTGCCAGGAGCCAGAAGCCATAGTAGGTGTATGAAAAAAAAAAACAACAAAACAACAACCAGCAGAGTCAACACTCTGCTTCACTGTGGCATGGCTTGAGAATATGTGATCATCTCCTTGTAAGAGCTCTTTTAACGGGAATGTAGGCAAACAAGCCTCTTTATTTTTTACCATACTTCAATGTATTTCAAGGATTGAGTTGACTTTTGGCTTATCTATTTTTTTTTCCCTGCCGTTTTGTCTGGTTCACTTGTCCTTTTCAGGGAAATTTTGTTGTGGAAGATCAGCAGTGAAGCATGGAATATGCTGACTGCCATGGATTACAGTGTTGGAGGGGTTTTAGGGAGGTTTTTTCAGCATCTCTTAGAATTTGAAGTTCATCACAGTTAAGCATTTGTAACTTAAAAAAACCCAAACATCAGACTGTGACATTTGCATTACTTATTATAATATTTATTTGGTATCCAACAGCTTTTGTAGGTGAGGGGTGCATGCCTCTCCATGTCTTTGTAGCTGGAAAGATGCTTACTAGAAAAAAAAAAATCTTTTGTTGGAATGATGTTGCCAGGCTGCCAAGTAAAGTTAGGCTCCAACAAAAGTATTTTCTCTGCTTGAATGAGCTAAGGATGTATATCTTCAGTCTGTGTGAAGGAGACTTCAGAATTTTCAGTGTACTTTGTCTTCCCAAGCAGTGCAATTTCTGTCTTGTCTGGCCTGAACCAGCTGCTCCTTGTTCAAGAGCCGATCTCATGTAGGCTCACACTTGATTGAGGGTGCTTGCCTCAGAATAGATAGTGATGAGTGTCAATGATGTGCCTGGAGCTGCCTGTGCTTTTGCCCTCTCAAGAGGGTAAAGGAGAGGGATATGGTTTAAGCTCCTGCAGTTATCATCGCTGCTTTGGGTACTGTAGGGCTGGAGAGGGGTTTGTTGGGGCTTTGCCCATAACTTTCTGTTAACGCTGGAAGTTCAAGTCATCTTCCTCTGCCTGTTGCTTTTTGGTTCATTTGGGTATCCATACAAAATCACACACACCTTCTCAAATGCTGGGCTTCTGTAGATGTGAGAGGTGGGAGAACAGCAATTTCTAATCTTTTCTGAAGCAGCATAAGGCAGCCTCTTAAAGGGGTGACAGCTGAGTCCCTCTGTGCATTTTCAAACCTTGTGTCGTTTGTCACTGAGCCTTCTCGCGTTGCATACTGCAAGATAAGGAGCACTTAACTGAGCTTTGAGTCTAGTTATGTCAGTGGTTCGATCTTAAGTCTTGATCAAAATGCTTTCTATATAAAAATGAAATTGCTCATGTGAATCTCCTATAAAATGAGAAAATCGCTTTATTGCTTTTTCAAGTGAAGCCCAGGAGAGGTGAAGGTTTACCTGTGGTTGTGCATGCACTCTTTGGCAAACTTGTCCTCACAGGGAAATGCTCTAGAGCAGGGCTGTCAAACTGATTTTCATGGGGGCCACATCAGCCTCGTGGCTGCCTTCAAAGGACCAAATGGAATTTTAGGACTACATAAATGGAACTACTCCTACAGTAGGAGTAGTAACATTTATGCAGTGAAATATTAAAATAAGTTTGACACCCCTGCTTTACAGCCTCAAGTCTTTGCTTTGGGGGGAGAGCCATAGACAAGGAGCTGCTTTGGTGGCTGTAAAGGGAAAATTTTCACTGTTTTGGGCAAAAACCACTATCACGGTGGGTGGAAATGCCTCGGGTAATTACGAATTTCATTAATCAAATAATGAAGCCAGTGTTGCCAGAAATGAACAGGTATTTAAGTGCTACTGCACACTGGAGTGGCATGCCCATATCATATGGTGAACATCTTACTGTGTTTTTTTTCCTATAAGCCCTTCACTTAAAACCTACATTTTTATGTTTGTAGAAAAAATTTGAGAACGTATTTTGAGCATAACCTGAGAACCTGAATCCTAATGTAATTTAGCCTTGTCAGATCTTTGGAGGAGGTGTGGGGGTTTCATGCTCATGCTGTCCCCAATCCTTGTTGAACTGTGAAAAGGAAAACTTTTCCCTACTCACAGAACAGCCTGGATGCTGTAGTCATGGGCCAAGGGATTGTGATGTAGATGAAGAACAGATTATCTGTGTTCCCAAGTATGTTACATATAAATGAGCTGTTTGAACCATCTTCAAGTGTGCAAAATAAGGAATTTGAAACAGGCTTTCATGACATGCATACACCAGCTCTATTCGGGGTCAGGAGGTCACTGTTCATGTATGGTGTACTACAGGGAGAACCTTCCTGTTAATGGGTGAAGACATACCTTAGAATCACAGAACCATCAAAGAGTTGGGCGGCTGGAAGGGACCTTCCCAGCTCCCCCAGTGTCCCCCCTGCCCTGAGCAGGGCCAGGTTGCTCAGAGCCCCGTCCAGCCTGGCCTGGGATGTCTCCAGGGATGGTTCATCCACCTCCTCTCTGTGCACCGTGGGCCAGTGTTTTACTACCTTCATTGTAAAAATCTTTTGTCCTTATATCTAGCATAAATCTCCCATCTTTTAGTTTAAAGCTGTTACCCCTTGTGCTGTTGCAACGGGCCATGCTGAAGTGTTTGTCCCTCCTGCCTTCTGTGTCTCCCAGAACTCGCAATTGTTACAAGTTACCAAATTTTCAGCGTGTGCAGCATTTTTTTGTACTTTTTCAGTACTTCAGGTGAAATATTTTGAGCCTTGAACTCGCGCAATTACCGTGTAAAGCCAGCTTGCTCGCTCTTATTTCAACAAAATGTTGCTGAAGTTCATCGTGGCACTGGATTTTGGAGCTGTAAGCACAGCAGCTCGAGCAGTGGGGTGCAGAGCTGCTCGGGGCTCTGGGATCGGGAGCTGAACCGTCCTCCTGCCGCCGCCAGAGGGTACTCGGGGAGTGGAAACGCGGGGAACAAAACGAGGTGAAATTCTCCTCGGAGGGGGGAAACTTGAGCCCGGTTCACGGAGCGCCGGGCGGGGGTTCCCGTGCTGCAGCCCGCACATTCCTTCCCGAAACCCGACCCGGGGGAAGGGGGCGGGTTCGCCCCTGTAATGGGCACCGCGGAGCCGAGCGGAGCCGAGCGGACCCGCGTCCCGGCCGCGCCATCGGGCTGGGGAAGGGGCTGCGGGCCGGCCGGCCCCGCTCCACCGGGGGCGCCCCCAAACTTTCACCCTCCCTCCGCTCCAAAAGTTGAGCAGTTTCGTGACGTCAGGGCCCGCGCAGCCAATGGGCGCTGCGGGTGATATTTTTGGGAGGGCGGGGGGAGGGGTGGCACGGTGCCGCGGGTGCTCGCCCGGCTGCCATGCACAGTGAATGGGGAGCGGGCGGCCGGCGAGCGCAGCGCCGGCGGGGAGCGCAGCCACCTCCGGCCACACCGGCGCCTCTCGCCGCCTCCCGGTCTCGGCTCCCCCGGTGCGGGCCCGCGGCAGCAGCAGCAGCAGCCGAGGGGCGGGAGGCAGCGCCTGAGGAGCTCGCAGCGGGGTCGCTTTGAATTGCTAGCCATCTCCTCCGCGGGTTACCTGCCCGGGCCAGGTGGGGCGATGCAGAGCGGAGGAGGCTGCTTTGGAGATTGCCGCCGCTTCTGATGGATGTTTTGTGTGTGTTTACCTCCGCTCCCGGTTTCTCTTTCATCTGAGGACGCATCTGGCTCAAGCTCTGTAAAACTATCTGCCTTGTGGTACCCTTCGCAGATAACAGAAAGAAACCCGAGCCCGAAAGGCAATTCCCCACCTTCTTCCACCTAACGTAACCTTTTCAGGCGCCTTTGAAGCTTCGCTCCGGCGGTGATGGCAGTGGTGGGTTCCCTTGGGCTGCACTAAGAGCCTCTTGTTTTCCCTTTCTTCTTAGAGGCGTTTCATCTTTAAGGGCCGGCTGCTTGCGTGCACTTTTATACCCACTGAAGTGATCGAGAAACCATGTTGTCTGGTGGAAGAAGTGCGTTTCTGTGCCTTGGAATGGTCTTGAGCTTTTGGAGCTCCGCGAGTTGGATGCCTGTTGGAGGATGCCCACATAAATGTACATGCATTGCTTCCAACGTGGATTGTCACGGACTGGGACTCAAAACTGTACCGAGGGATATTCCCAGGAATGCAGAGAGACTGTAAGTAAAAACCCTTAAGGGCTCCTCAAGTACTTGTAGAAGCACCTGGGATGAGTTTCTTAGCACCTGCCTATCAGTGCAGAGAACATCCTAACAGCAGTTTCAGTAATCAAACACAGGTTAATGTTTTCAGGAGGGAAGGGGAGGAGCTTTTCGGAAGTCACAGCTATTTTGCTGCTGTTCTTGCTTTGGAAAAAAAAGAAAATATAATTTTCAGAGTTTGATGTCTTTTCAGTTTCACTTATGATCTGATTGGGTTTTGCAGTGACTTGCAATGGAGTTGAGAGCTCTCCCAGTGATGCTCCCAGCAATAATCATTGTCAATGCAGACACTCATTTAATATGCAATTAGAAACCTGGTTGTTTGCACCTGGTGGCTGGTAGCAGCTTCTCCTTATTTCTCAGCATGGTGACTTCATCACCATGGAAAAATCGACCGCTGCCATAAACTCCTCAAAATGGATAAGAAGTCACATTAAAGCAGCTAATTTCTGTCTTAAACTGCTGTGGGGAAACTGGTGATTTAGTTTTCAGTCTACTTTGGGGTTTATAATAGTAGCGTAACGTTGTGGAGTGCTTCCAACCTTGGCACAGGAGAATGTAATGAATGTGTTCATAGTAAATCTTCTGTATCGTAAGTTCTCAGTTTTTTTTTTTACTTGACTCTTTTTACTTAACAAGTTTCTAAAGAGAAAGCTGAAAGCGAACTTCAGTTCTCTGATACAGCTCTGGCACTCGCTTGGTGTGGGGGACTGTATCTCTGATGTTGCTTAATGCAGAGCATATGGCATATTTCAGCGAATGCCCGGTGCTGCTAGATAGGAAGATGTCCAGACCGGAACGTTAAACAGAGCTTCAGCGTGGCTCTGTGCCGCGCTCCGCAGATGACCTCAGGAAAGTGTAGTTAGTTGTGCCTTATGTGGATTAGCTGCTAATTTAAAATGTTTTTGAACTTGTAAGGAGATGCCATAGATTGTATGGCCCGACTCCCAATTTTATTTTCTTCTAGGTCAGAGAGTTCAGGAAACTTCAAACTCTCAAGCAATTTTTCCTTTAAGAATGAAAGCTAGATGAGGTTACTAAGCAAACAAGGTTTTTGTGCTGAGTCCTCTTAAAGGCTAAGTTCTGTCCCAGAATGAAATTTTATAGCATCTTTAAATGTTTATAAATGCATTTTCTAGTGCTGAGACCTCTTAAATGATAGCAATATGCCGGTTTCTGGTTCTTACTAGATTATTCCACCATCTTTAATGTTTTGTGGCCATATCAGCCTTCCTTTTAACCCCAGCTGTGTGAACAATAGTTTTCAGGTGGCAGTGTTATAGAAAGCCTAGCTTCTATGCACGAAACTGTGGACTCTTGAAAATTAATGGGTAGCAACCTGGCAATTTGGAGACCAAAAAAAAAAAAAAAAAAAAATCCCAAAACACAAAAAACCCAAACCAAACAAAAACCACACCCAAGACAAACAAAACCAAAACCCCACACCCTGACAAAACAACCCCTAAGCAAACAAAGCAACAAACTCCACCACAAACGGCTCCTGAAGTAGATACCAGCCATAGTCTCTGCTAACACAAATGCCATTGCTGAGGTGTGTTTGTGTGGCTTCGGAGTTGAGAGCTAGAATCACACTTTGGAATTGCAGGTTAAAGGATTCACAAGCATGGTGTTAGTTCGCCACCTGAGAAGGATTTAAAAATGATCATTTGCTATTGCCTGAATTTTAGGGGGGATTGAATTAACTTTGTTCCTGGGTTTCATTTGTGAGAATATGCTTACTAGAGATGTTACCTTTTCTTGTTTTCTGTAAGAGGCCAAGCTGAAAGAGTTTCTTGGCATGTTAAGCATTAAAAAGAGTGAAAGACAGTGTAATCACTGTGCTATTGGTCCTGATAGGTGGTACTCGCAGATTTAGATTTTAGATTAATGGCTGCGTGAAGAACAGCAATAGCTCTTTCACAATATTTGGTTTGAATATTTAACCTCAGATTTAGTACTGACAAATAGGAAATGTAGCAGTGTTGGATGTTTTGTTTGGTTTTTAAAGTAGTGTATTATTAGAGCATTCCGTGACTTAAACCTCGTGGAAATAGCATATGAGGATTGCGTAGTAACACATTATTCTATATTTTTCAATACTGTTGTCTCTTCTTCTATTAGTCCATCATGAGCTTTTCACTGTTTTTGTGGTGTTTACTGTCATCTTCGACTGTGTTTTAAAGCTTCTATGAATTCTTTCAAATCTAGATTGCTACTAATTACACTAACTTGATTTTTCTAATGTAAGCAGTAGAGAGAAAAAGCCTTTATGTTCTCCTGGGTCTAAATTCTGGTCATAGGTGAAACATCAGTCAGCCATGGGGCATATCAGAGGGCCATTTTTTTCCCTGTGGTCCATGGCAACCTGTAACTGTTTATGACATAACACTGGGTTGATGTGTAGTCTTTAACTAGTTTGTTTCATTTGTAAATAAAACCAAATTGATTATATCTGAAATGACAAAGATATTTTTAATCTCAGAGAAATATTTGTGTTGGGAAAATATTTTTAATAAGTTGCTTGATGGCCACACACCAGGTTACTTTTTAGACTTATGCTATGAAAAGGTCTTCACTTCTTTCTATGTTCTTTTGAGCTACAAATTCTGCATACCTGTTCAAGTTGGGAACTTTATAATTAATAGGAGATCTGAAGGTACCACTTAAAATATTTTGCCACTAAGCTTTTAGAGTTATGCTTGTACAAATGTTACAGAATGTTCGGGCTAGTGGAGCCAAGTTAAATATTATTTAAATTTGTGTTAATATGAAACCTCAGGAAAACTGAAAATGTAACATTAAGGAAAAAATTGAAAATCTCTTTAGGGGGCAAAAAAAAATCTCTCGTTGAGCAGCTCTATTAAGTTAACTGATTATCATCTCCTACCCTGAGAAATGGGCATCTAGAGCTTTGATTACTGATTCTTTATGACAAATGTGATGTATAAGTTTTTTCAATGACTTTTTGCATGCTTTGAAGGTTTAGTTTTTGTAAAGAGTTGTACCTGTGATTTCTGTCTTGGGAGGAATCCACACGTCAACCAGAGATCACAGAAATGGGGTTGTAAAACTAGCCTAAGCTTTTTTCTTTTTACGTAGATTCATCTTTAATAGTAGTTTTACAAATATAGTAAGTAGTATGAGGTTTGTGTTGTAGTTTACCTTGTTATTACGTTCTACGACAGTCTAATTGTGTGGTATAGATTGAAGCTTTTACTCAGTTAGGTTTCATGAAGAGGTGAAAGGAGGTGAACGTTGGGTACTACACAAAGAAATGATTCAGTCTGGAGAAGAAAAGCCATAAAACAAATATTTGTCACTTCCAGGGAGTAACTTCCATTTACCTTTGTTCTAGAGAAGGAATCCCTGGAAAAGCCATCACCTCACACAGGGAGAGAGAGATGTGAAATAAAGTCTAAGGCTTTTCCCTACATTGCAAGATGTGATGCTCCACAGAGGACCTTGTACATGAGCAGGCTGATATAGCTGGCTTTGTGGCTTGTCATTAGTATTTACTGAGCCGTTCTACATTTGCTAAATAGCTTAGCATCCTACAAAAAAAGAAGTTTATAGACTTCTTGTATTGTGGAGAAATCTAATGATGTAGTAGTTAACTTCTGGGGGTGGGCACAGTGATTCTGAAGCTATGCAATGATGTTTTGTGCTAGTAAAGAACCTGAAGTTAGGGGTTAGAAATTAAGAATATGTAGATGCAACCATAAAAATCTTGCATCTTTTATCCTTTTGAAATGTGCTTTAGCGTTGCTTCATCACACTCCTCTGATTAGAGTTTGTTCAGCAGCACTTCAGTTCTTCTGTGTGATTCTCTATTTCTGTGATTTTCTTCAGTGGAAATGTTTTCTAGATATGTAAAATATTATACATGTGGCTTTATACAACACTTAATAACGCTGATAGTGAGGTTTAGTTTGAGATGCTGTGTAAATGCAGCGAGCAGATCAAAGCCACCTGCCTGACAGTTGTGTTCCTGAGCTCTGGAAGGAACCAGTGATATGGAGGAGCTGCTCAAGTCTTCTGGGTCACTGTCTGCTTTCTGTTTGAACATGAAGCACGAGCCTTGGTGTTCTTCCTTCCATTCACGTCTAGTTCTCCCCCTGTCTGTTAGCAGCACATTATATATGTATACAGGCTTCTTCGGAGAGTTTAGCCATGTTTGGGTTCTTGCTAAGTTTATGCTTGGTGGCTTAGAATCTTGTTTAATTGATAGCTTTCCTATGTTAATCATTGCTTTGTCTTTTACTTTTAAAGATTCTTTACCTTGCTAAGTTGATAAAGCTTGCAAGGCTAATCTGTTCTGTGCTTTGTCTGAGTAGCTAAGTTGAGTGTATCCACATTTAGGTGCAATTTAGTAGCTTAGTCATCTGCTTACTCTAGAGTTTTCATGTGGTCTGGGGTTTCTCTTATACAAATATATGATTATGGTGTTTTTGGCCTAGGTGCATGTAGCTGCTGAAGTTGCACTGCCTTGTAATAAGTCTTCAACTTCCTCAATTTTGGCTCCAAATTAAATCTAAGCTCCTCTCTTGAATGCTTCCATATTACTGCAGAATGCAATGTTAAACACATGCAAATATAATTATACTGACTCTTACATTAACATTCTGTTTTTTCTAGAGTTCTTCCCACTAGGCATTACCACTCGTTTGTGTAGTAATAGTCTCTAAAACCTTGCATGGAGTCTCCTTTTACTTTTTTTCCTTATTTTCCCCTCTCTCCTTGCTTGTGTCAATGAGTAGACATACGTGGCTTTCACTTTGAAGGGCTTGCTCTTAGAGGTGCTCATCCTGGGAAAACCCCACTGAGTTGCTTAATTTAATTTGGACACTTCCCTTTACTAACTTCGCGCTGACTACTTGTGCTTGGCTGGCCATTGACACGCACTTGTCTATGATCAGAGTTTTACGGTATTAAATTCGTTATCTTGTTTTAGAATGATTGAAACAGGAAGGAGGATGAAATGAGCTATCGCAATTTGGTAGCTACAGAAGCAAATAGTGGCCTTTGTCGTGTTGTCTGTATTTGTTTGCACGAATTTGGATTAGATTTTGACATTGAAAGAACCAGAGTATTTCAGAGTTTTTTAACACATTCCTCTGAGACTATTCACTTTTTTTTCCCCCTGTATTCTTACTTGTGCACCTGAGTATTGATTCATGCAAAAGAATTAGGTGAAAAGAAAGTTTCGCCTCTAAACAACAGTTGTTGTCTTTTAGGAAGTCATAAAAGATGAGCGTTGCTTTTTTCCCCCTAGAATTCGCGTGTCTTTGAGTTCAGGGATGCGTGTACCCAAGTCGGTATAGCTTACCTGTATAGATAAATTGTGAGGCAAAAATAGGTAACTCCTAATGTTCTTATTTGTACAGCAATCTGTATAAAATCCTAGTGCTGTACACTGTCTGTCACTCATACATTGATTGCTATGAAGTCATTTGACCTTCATTGTGAGTACTGTCAGTAATCTTTTGGAATGTCACCGCCAAGCATTTTTTTTATATATATATATATGTAGTTCAAGCATTTCCACTTAAGTTTAAAACAAAAGTATCATGTCCTGTGTGGACATTAATATCTGATACGGTTTGTTCTCTGCATTTCAGTAGTATCTAAGCTATTCCTCAGCTTCCACAGAGCAGAACGAAGATGTGTTTCCCACAAAAGTCTCACAAGACGCTTGGGGAGTTGTAAGGATGATAGAGGAAAAGAACTTGGCTCTAATAAGGATATTCAGTCAGTAAGTTTCAGACACCATATGTTAAGAATTAAGCATGTTTACTGGAGACACTGTTCAGAAGACTTAAATCAGGATGTGTTCCCCCGCAGAAACGAACAGCTCAAGTGACTGGAAGCTTAATTTTTCTTCAACTCTTGATATGTTCTTGCGGTGCCCACAGTGCTTGATTTCCCTTGGCTGTGTGTTGCTGCAGCTGACCTTTTAAAGCTGAAAGCTTGTTGTCTGGTGCTGGTCTAGTGGGATCCATTTTTGCTTGATTAGAAGGTATAATTATTCCCGAACAAAGATGGAGAATAGAAGCCATTGCTTAATATTGTAGTCATGTTGGCTCACAATTGATTCATTAGAAATTAATGGAAAACTGTTCAGCTTCAAGTTCAAAGTTGCAATTTGTAAGGATCCTTTCCTAGTCACAACTGTGTTGCTCTTTCTTTTCCACGTATTGCACCTGCTAAGTACGGTGTAATGTTCAGGTAAATTTTCCAAAGACTGAACTTGAATTGAGCTCTCTTTCCTCTTTGGCTGAGGACTGCAGTTGACCACTTCGGTAATTTTTCAAGGAAGTGAAATAATTTGTGGGTTTTAAAAAACATATCTAATTAAAAATTAAATCATCCACCTCCCCCTGCCCTGTAATTCCTGATTTCCTTTTTTTTTTTTTTTCTTTACTTGCCTCTCCAATTTGAACCTACTTAATAGAACTAAGTCTTGCTATTAAAGTAACATAACTAGCTGTTGCCAATTCGGAATGATTGTGAGCTTGCAAGTTCTGGAGCCTCTTTTGTCTTTAAAAATGCTTCCAGCCTTATGAGGCTGTAGTGAAGTGTTTGTGATTAAAGGGATGATTCTTCCTTTCCAAGTTAACCTGACGAACTCAAACGCTTTATACGAAGTGCAGGTCTGCTGCGGGACTTTGGTCTCGATGTAAGCTTTGGTCTGCCTTGTAATACTACAGCTAGAGAATTATCTTAAATGTTGTGTTAACCTCAAGAAGAGGCGGTGGAATGTTCTTTGTAAGTAACCTAGTACCTTTTAGTTCTTCTACCTGTTTGCTCTCTGCAACTACAGACAGATACTGGAGCACGTGAAGAATTTCTGTGGCTCAGTATTGAAACCCATGTCAAGAGCAGCCAGTCTTCTGTAGCTGGGGAGAAGGTGGGACTGGGAGCAGATGTGCTTCTGCAGGGCTGGCAGAACATGTAGTAGTTTTAAGTAGAGCCAACTTTCTGGTGGAGGATTGATGATGGCAGCTGTAGCAATGAACATGCACATCCGCTGTCTTGCGGATGTGTCCCACAGCTTGTCTCACAGCTCCCTAAAGGGGCTTCTCTCCTCCTGTTTGGATCTTTGAATTTCTGTTTTCCTGCAAGGCAAAGCAGTGTTTGTCCTCTTTATGCTGAGAAAAAGCAAGTTTCTAACTTCAGGTGAGGAAGGAAGGAGTCAAGGTATCTTTGGGGAGAAAAGCTGAAGTGAACTTCAAATGGTAAAGCTTTCTGAAGAAAGATAATGGTGGCAATGTCACAGCGAATGCCTAGAAGTAATGTGTGGCCAAGATCTCTCCAAGTGATCGTCTGTCTGTGTGTTCCTGTTACAAGCATGTATAGATGAGCAGTGGTTTTCACAAAATGTTATCATCTTAGAGGTAGATTTTGTGCCCTGTCCTCTTGTTGAAGTCTGTGAATCAGGATGGTAGAATGTACCTTCTGTCCTTGGCTCCTTCCTGACAGGGAGTTGCTGTTAATTCCTGTTGATTCGAGCGCATCATTGTAGTATTGTATGGATTTTGGCTTGGGGCTGCCGTTATCACTCCCATCCGTTTTATGTTCCTTAACAGGTTTTGCTTGCCAGTTTAAGGCCATAACAATTTGACTTTTTGCTTTGTTTTTACATAGTTTTCAGGCTAAGAAAGGGCTGGGTTGTAGTAATATTCTAGTGGCCCAAGCTATTCTCTTTCCACTATTTAAGTCTTTTCTCCAGAGGTCCGTAATACTCTGTTTTCAAATCTGTTTCCAATGTTGCCCAGTCAGATGTATAATTTAAAATCTCGAATGGCTCTCAGGAATTCCCAGAACTTATTCTTCCCCACTGAGAAATGGCCTTGTAAGCAACTGGCAATCTTTTCTAATGGTGCTAAATACATAAAAGATCTATCTACCTATTTATGTAAGAAGGATGGGTCTGGCATCTTGTACTCGGAGTAGATTTTAGATGAGTTGAGGGCCACATCTGTACAAAAAGTTTGATGCTGATTCTTACCTCTCTGCTAGTTATTTTCAGCAATTTTTTTTTCCACCTCAACTGAATCTGGTCTGTCAGTTGTATCTGTCAGAATAAATTTGTCTTGTATTTCGGTTTTACACCATCTGTTTGGCTGCAATATATGCTTTTAATCCTATGATTGATGGATTTCTGGAGCTTTTAATTAGATTTTTACCTTTCTGTCTGTGAGCTGCTGCTTTTTCTGAGGCCTTAATTTAATTTTGTTCCTCAGGTGGAAATAATTTTAACCAATGGCTATATTCTTTCCTCTTCTGTCATTGACGGAGGGACATGTTCAATAAGCATCAGCTCAGTTAAAACGAGCAAGCAAACTCAGTGGTTTAAAGCTGGTCTTGTCTTGACTTTCCATCAAGCAATCTGCAAAACCTATTTGAAATTTACTTCTACATTTATTTCAGAATTGTGTTGCTCGCCACAACTCACTTTTTACCTACCCTTTCCCAAAAGCTTGCAATGCTGTTGCGGGAATTATTTTTAAATTCTTGTGTCAGGGGGACTTATTATGAAAGCCGTCTGTTCTCTGTTCTGCAGACAGATGAGCATGGCTGCCCTCGACCGCAGTTGCGGGGTGAAGTATCAACCTTGTAGAAGTACTATCAGGTTACTAAGGAAGACACAAACAGCTATTAAATGTATTTAGAGTCCAAGCAGCACTGATAATTTTGGGAGATATTGTTCTTATTGCTGATACCTCACTGCCTGCTGTGTGGACCTCTGTTCGTTCCAGTTGGAGGTGCGAGGCTTTCAGCAGGGATGCTGTTTAGGAGTTTCAGTAGAGACCCTTCAGCCCTCCTCTGTTGTGTGATGCTGTAGTACATGGTGCTGTGACTGTACATACAGGCAATTGCCCAAAAGAACAAGATAAATCAGTTGCCTGTAATTTTTCAGAATATTTTCTGTGTGTGGCTTCACCGTTGTTCCTGTCTACATAGACAGAGACCGGTGGTTCCATGTCAGCCAGGGCTCCATGTAAGTGGAGGGCTAAACTGCTCTGTAGGTGAATGACTTGGAGATCAGTAACCCATTTTGTGCCCTGGAGGTGAACGATTTGGAGATCAGTAACCCATTTTAGCAGCCTGTGAACATGCTTGTAGTTATGGGGATGTGGTGATGGACTCCAGTTCTGATAGTGTGTGTAGGATTTTTTTAATTTTTTTTGGTTTTCCTCTCCTTCTTCCATTGTGATGCTTTTGCTTGGGAGGAACCGTCCTCATTAAAAACAAACAACAAAAAAAGGAGATTGCTTTCCAAAAATTTAAATTTAGTGTAATTCTCATGATATCAGTTAAAAATATGTGATGCAAGTTAGGCTGCTCTAGAGTTGAGGCCAGTGCCTGCTGGTACCAGTCAGTGCTGTTTTCTCTGCTTGTGGTCATCCCTTTGCCCTTTTGTCTTTGAAAGCCCTTTGGCACTTTTTTTGTGCAGCGCTTAACATGACGAAATCTTGCGCTATTGTGAGGGTGCTCCTAGGCATGATAACAAATGGTAATCAGTTTCATATTAGTGCATCTGAGGTTCTGATCTCCAAAATCACAGCACTGTACAATGCAGTTTTTTAATCTCTGGCTCCAAACTCTTTCTTTCCAAGAGCTCGGTTCTGTCCAGGTTGGCTGTTTGACTTGGGGAGGCGGCGGAGGGCAAGAGGGTGTGAATGACCATTCTCATGAAATGTTTCAAAAGATAAGCATTTAACTATTACGAAAATACCCTAATGAAAGCAGAGGTGTAGGTGCATTCTTGTGCATACTATTAGTTAGAGGACTGCTTATTAATCCTTGTTTTACAGTGGGTCTTTTTTCCTTTATTGCAGTGGCTAGTAAGGAATGCATTAGTTGACTTGTACAAAATAAGTATTTTGATAGATTGTAAGCTATTACTGGTGCATGTTGTTATGGGACCCTGGTAAATAACCTTGACAGTTTCAAAAGATAGGGCCCGTGAGTTGTGAGCCTCATCCACTTTCACAGCTCTTAGTAGAACTGTATATTTTCAGCCAGCTCAGCCAAACTCTCCTACTGTATTGTTTTCACTGACATTTTCTCTGGGTATGCACTGGTGAATAATGAGCACTTCTTCAGATAGTTTAGCAGCTTTTTAAGTTGAAGAAGTATGGATTGTCTGGCAAAAATGGTTGTTAGCGTTAGCAGTAGATATAGTTTCATATAGTACGTAATACTGACTTAATACAACAGCTTGACTTGGAAGAGCTTTTTCCACAAAAAAAAAAATTGCCCCGGAGTTGAAAAGATCCAATTTCCTAACTTGAGTTTTTCTTTAGAGACTCCAAAAAGCTCATCCTAAAATGGAAGACATTGCCCTAGAATTCTGTGGTCATGTTCCTTGGGACAGGCTGTCTTGTAAAAGATGGATGACCAAAGAAATTCTCAATTGTTACCCAGAGCTCTGTGTAAGAATGTAATTTAGATTTATATTCATGATTTTTCCACTTCACAGTAAGAAAATAGGAAACAGCGCAGGATCCTTGTCTGCTGAAGCTTTCCTTGCCCATGGTCTCTGTTTTAGAATATAACACGTAGCAAATAAAGCTCATATCACAAATGTGATCACATGACACCAAGCCTATTAAAATTAGTTGCTGCATATATGCATACTGATTGTCCACAGGTACAGAGACACTAATGTTTAATTAAAACGTTTGTGTTATTGAAATATGACTCCGATAAGTTTTAGCAAGAAAAAGCTGCATCCTGAAAGCAGTTCAAATGCCTTGTGCCTACCTGTTAGTCACAAAGTGTGTTTTCTGTGGACTTGAGTGGGACCTGAACTTACAGATTTTCCCCAGCTTTATCTTTCGTCTGTGTGATGGTTTTGTTTAGATTGGGAAAGCATTGTATTCAGTACGTTTTTTTTTAAATACCGATTTTGGAAAAGCCTGAATGAAACGTTTTTCCTTGGTGAGTTTGGCAGTGGTTGCAGCATCACTTAGCGAGGTGTGAACTTGTGGGTCACAAGCTTCTCTGCCATAGTTGTAGAGTGATGAGAAGAGGCAAGATGTCTCATCCCCTGGAAGTGGTAGAGCCGGTTAGAGGTTGTGTTCTAAGAATATAGCTGGGGAGCAAAAAAAGAGAACTCATTGTAAGGGAATAGCAGTGGAAAGCAATTGTGCATTTCTGGAATGCCTAAACCAATGCAGGAGGGAGGTAAGCTGGAGGCGAGACTCCAGCGGTGAAGTAAGTCGCGGAAGTAAAATTCTTGAGCAAAGAAAACTTGTTTTCCAGAAGTGAAAGTGGATATTGAGAAATAAAGCCCCGAGGCAAAGCTGGTTCTGCAGAGTGAGATGAAAACGCACATCTGGATATAACTTTCTCAGATAAGAATGTGAAAGTATAAGAAACAGCCCAATGATCCTCGAAGTTGAGAGTTTTAATAGATAACATATGAAAAGGCAGCAAAAGATAAGGAGCAATCAAAAGTGTTTTATGACTTTTTGGGGGGTGGTTTGGGGTGTGTGTGTTGTGTGGTGTTTTCTTTAATTTTTTTTTTCTCTGAGAAATTCTTTAGCTAATTGCTTCTCAAGTTTTTTTTTTTTTAAGTTGAAAATGAATTAAACCCAGTTGATGCTAACTTATTTTATAGAATAGATATTTTCCAAGGTTGTTATTCTGTAGCTCTCAGGTATGTAACAGGCTTAGTGCTAGGTGGTTTAACAAACACGAGTAGTTTCAGGAACTTCAAACATCAAACGTGTGCCGAGTCTTGGTTAGAAAAACTTGAGTTTTGTGTTCATTTAGCAAACATTTTAAAATCAATTCAGCTTCACTCCAGCAAGTCCACTGTTGAAAATCAGAAGTTTTAGGGTGATGGGGGGGGACAGGGAAGGTTGGAATCTACTTGATAATGGAGAAAATCGCTTGTGATTCTAACATCTGGATCCTAACTTGCTCAAGTCAATACACAACTGCCTTCACATTTTCCTTCTACATATTAAAATGGTTCTACATCTTTTACTGCAGCTAACAGACTTCATCTGCTCCTTAGTGGCTGCTGTAGATGTGAACGCTCAGCGTGGTACTTCGTGGAAGGGATAGAGTTGGTGAAACTGGATGCCTGTTGAAAAAAAAAAACCAAACCAAACCCTGAACAACAAAAAAACCTCTCCAAACACCAAGACAGGCGTCTGTTACCTTTCCAGGAAAAGATCTCCTGGGAAGAGTTTCTAGTCTGTGCATGTCTGAAAGTGAGCAAGGAGGTGAAATCAAGGCTTGATTTTTCATGTCACGTTTCACTAAAATAATTCGTTTGTTGGTAGAATTTTTCCCAAGACATCAAGAATTACAGCAGTCAGAAGCAGGTGTGAAATATTTCAAGACCTAAACATCAAATTGTCTGTATTAATGAAGAGCACTTAAACAGATAGCGGTTTCTTCACTGTGATTATATTCAGTCATATACCACATAGTTAAGTGAAATATGCACTTAAATGCAAATGTCAGGTATTGACTCTGGAATAAAGCAATATGAATTTTTTTGAAGTTTACATGCATTTTTTTTTAACCAGATGAGCTTATAGCATTGTGTATAGAATTAAAAAGCAAAACTGGCAAAGACCAGTGCATAGAAGAGTCAGGGTGAAAAACAGTCTCATGAAAAATAGCATTTTTTGCCTGTCCTTCTTTGTCGCTTCATTTATGGGATTCTGTTCCACAAGTCCTTAACTAATGTTAAATAAGCATTAAACACACTGGAGAGATTAGTAAAATTTGGCTAAGTGTAAATGTTTGCTGTAAATGGTAATAATAACATCAAGTCTCAAGAATGCTCATACTTGTGGAGATTTCCTCCCATTCCTTCAAGAGCACTGTTGGTTCCTCCTTCACCCTGAGTGGGAGGTTGGCAACAGGACCCTACCATCACGTCCCCTTCACTGGCCCTGACTCAGCACCAGACGTTTGGGCTGTTCCTTCCCGTGAAGGGCAGCCTCTCCTCCTCTTCCTCACCTCTCTTTACTGAGAACCCTCTACTCAACCATCACCAAACGTACGTATCACAACAAGAGCCGTCCCACCATGTTAGTGACTCTAGTGGTGCTGCATTTCTCCATCTGCACTCAAAACATTGCTTCTTCCTCCTTGTTTCATAAGCTTTGTGTGTGTGTAGTGGCACGTGAGGTTGTGCCAGTACAACCTCTCCGCCTGTTTTGTTTTTCTTGTAGGCTCTCCATATCTTTCATGAGCACACCGATGCTGATACCAAGTGAGATCTAGAACACATCAAGAGTAACTAGAAAGCTTTGGGGACAAAGGTGAAGGGTATGGGAGTATAAAATATACTGTTAGAACATTATTCTGCCAGCATGACATTTCCTTTATATATAATAAAGTCTGCAAACTATAATAATTGGGAGTTCCTGCAGGCTGGCACAAACGTATTTCCTTGGAAGAAACAGAGTACTTGAATTACTCAGCCCATTATGCTGCTTTCTGCAGGTCTTGGGTGCAACAACAGCAACCTGCTCAGTAAGGAATTCAGCCACTGCACAAGTTGCAAAAGTGTTGTGGTTTTCTTTTTTTTTTTCTTTCCTTGGTGTTTTTTAACACCTGTATTTTGGCAGGCTATTTATTGTATTTTTATAAGGATGGGGACAGAAGTGCGTTGCCTGCAAGCAGTTCCAGATCATTTGGACGCTTAATGTGGGTTATTAACCGAGCACTACCGTAAGGGGTTTAAGAATGGGGAGCGTATTCACAGAATTAGAGCAGTTAACCTCCAAGATCAGTTTTCTCCTTGTTCAGACAGAAAGAACACAGTCTGAGTCATACTTGAAAGCCTTCTGTAATCACAAGGAATGATCTAGCTTTTTTGAATTAAAAGTTGTATCGTGTAGGTGTGTTACAAAAGTATGATGGACTGCAGCACAGAATTTGTACATTCAAGCTATTGTGTGGCTGTTTAATTACATTTAAATTATTCTGGAGACTGAAACCACCCAGTGTCATGCATGTGGTACTATCCAGCAAAAACAAAAAAGAAATTATTAAATGTTGGATTGTAAGTTTATTGTTCTGGATTAGTATGGATAGCAAGCAATATCAAAATTCCTGGATCTCAGTATTACTGTGTTAAAACAGTCTGTGCAATACCTGTTAGTGAAGTTATGAAGAATATTTTTGAGTCCTTTATAGAACTGGTGGTTGTGGCAGGGCTTGGTTTTGCTCTGCTAATGTTTCTCCACACCTGACTTGATGTTGCTGCAAATCAGAGAGGTGAGTCTGGATTCTCCTACCTACTAGGTCAGGGATGTTAAACAGGAGGAGTAGTTCCATTTATGCAGTCCTAAAATTCCATTCGGCCCTTTGAAGGCAACCGCGAGGCTGATGTGGCCCCCGGTGAAAAAGGGTTTGACACCCCCATACTAGGTAGTTACAGACTGGAGTAACATGTCCCCTTAAAAAAATTTCTCATGCTCCCTTACAAAGTCAACTGTTTGTTTTAAGAAGAAGAAAAAAAAATAAGCTTATAAAAAAACACTCCAAAAAAACCAAACCAACCCACCCTCTTCTATAGAGAAGGCATGTACCATCTTTTAAAAAAATGAAATTACTTCAGCGGTACGTGATTTTGAAGTTTTTTGTCTTGTTCTTTGCAAGTGGTGTTCCTACTTGCCCAAGTGATTTGGAAACTAATGGTATTTGTGTATTCTACAATATCCAGTCCCAGGACTTTATTTCCTGCATTGCAAAAGTTGAGATGGAAATATGTTAAATCCGAAGATATGCAGATTGTGCTGCCAGAGGGTTTTAGGGTAGTGTTATAATTGAGTAGTTTATCATAGTAACTTTGAAGTTTTTGGATTGAAGGCATAAGAGAATTGCCAAGCCTTTTCTATGGGGATTTATAGTCATTTAAGGTTAGGAGGCTAGTGGTGGGCCATACCCATTAAAGACAAATTGATTCTTTAGCAGAAATTCTGGAAAATGGTTGAAATAACAAAGCAGATACAGGGTGTGTAAAGAATGCTAAGGGTGGCCAAAAGCTGCTCTGCCGATACATTCGCGCATGGGAGTGGATTTTTCTGCTTTTTACTGGGTATGGCTGTTAGCATGCTCCCAAGCCAAGAACAAGAGTACTTGTAAAGGGAAGAGGGCTTTGGTGAACAACCTGTTGCCTCCAACCTTGCAGGGAGCTTTTGTGAAAATGAAGCAGGTATTCTCTTGGCTCTAAGCTTTTGGAGTGCAGCAGGTAGCCAAGTGAATGGTTAACTTAGCTGTGAAAATGTGTGTTTCTCCAGTTCAGATGTGTGTGTGTGTTTTCATGGTTACCTTGCGTGGTGATTGGGGACTGGGAAAAGAAATCAAGCAGAAAAATGTTGAAGGGATGACTCAGCTGACATTCTAGCAGGTCGTTTGGATCAAGAAAGTCCTTCAGCAGTGTGATGGCAAAACAATAAAAGCCTTGTTTCCCAAGAATATGTGCTGCTCGAGTGATTTGGAGGAATTGGGCAAATGAAAAATATTCAGATCAGGAATCCAGATCCAATTCTTATCGCTTGAATTCTGGCTTCCACATTCTGGATGTTACTGCTAACCTCATTTATCATTTAGAATAAATCCTTTGGAATGTATTAAAAATTAATCATGACAAGGAGGGTGTGCTATATCCTCAAAAGAGTTGCTCTTAAATTTTTAGAGAAACTTGTTTTTCTTCTGCTCTTCACGAACTTTTGGAAGTTCCATGAATTGTTGTAGCTTGACGTTAGTTTTGATGTAAGTTCTAGATGGCGTGTTGGATCCTGACCTGTTTGGGTTGTAGGGACGATAGATATTTTTTTAAATTAATTCCTAAGTGCATTGTTCTGTGTAAGCCAAATTTTATGCATCCCTTTTCGGAAAATACCAAAAAATGAGGTGAATAGAAAGGCGTCTTCCCTCTAGGTTACATGGGGTGTTGGTTTAATCAAGATTCTTTTTAGAGTATTGGGATTTATGCGGATTGTTTGACATAAATGTGTGTAGCTTCAGGCTGGTATGTGGTGGCCACTTTGAAAACTGAGCAGGAACAGAAACTAAACTTTGTGTTTGAGGTTCTATGACTAGAAATACATTCTTACCTTAGTTATGAAGCGTTTGGCCAGGAAAGAATCCTAGTGCTGTGTGAGTTGGGTAGGAGCTGTCCTTTGAAGTGTATGGCAGTTAATTTTTCCTAAATACAGTGTGCAGTTTCTCTACTGCTCTTATTGAATTATTTGTTTATTAATACAAATGAATAAACATCTGAGGTTTTGAATGAAGTTGCAACTGGTACTCTAGATTACCTTCTCCTTAGATTGCAGGTTATTTTCATTTAATGTAATTTCTTCCTAGGTTAAAGACAAATGGATTAATAGGTGTTTTCCTAAATACTGCCTGTCTAGGTCTTGTGTTTGCCATTGAGATGCAAAATCAGCTACTGCCTTAAAATTATTGGGCATCAGAGGTGATTTTCAGTTTTGTCATTAGGAATGTGACTGTGTTTGCCGGGTTGGCACCTGAGAGTCCTCTGAAAGGGGCAAGACTTTGTTTCTCTGGAACACTTATTGATAGTGAATGGCTTTAACCATATGGAATAACTGTGTTTCTTCTAGAAACAGAAATACGTTGAAGCAACTTCCTTTCTGACCAAAAGCGGACAGGGTTAGGCCAGGAGTCTGGTGGTTTTTCAGAAGAGAAAAAAAATGTAACTTAAATGCTGTAAGTAGAAGCTTGTGTTAAGGCAAATACACCGGTTGCAGTAAGACTATCAGGCTGAGAGTCTTTTGTGTGCCTGTGAACCTGTACAGTACCCGGACCCCACAGGCTTAAGACCCAAACACAACGCTGAGGGAGTTGTACACAAAACCAACAGGTTTTGATGCTTTAGTAAGGCTTTTGCCTTTGGCTTCTGTGTGCCCAGAGAAGCACAAGTAAACAACCAGAGTGAGCTCCAACATGGGCAACTGACTTAAAAAAACAGTTGTAGTCTTGGAAGAGTTGAGGCATTAAGTACGGGGTTCACCTGGCTACGTTCAAGACTCACAAGTACGACGAGGGCCCAAACTTTGGGTTATCTTGGAGAGTACAATGCATAAGGGGTTCTGCAGGTAGCAAAACGACATCTGAGTAATAGGAACTTGCTACAGTCTAGTAGTAGTGGTTTGAATTTTTGCATCCTTGTATATAAGATGATTTAAATTTTATATAAGGATTTTTTTAATTTACATGGGAGTACTGCATTATTGATTTGAAGATTGTTGCAAGACTTCAGCATTTGATTGGTTTTGTTATTGGCTCTTTTGTAAGAGTTGTAACGTCTATGGTGGTAGTGTTGTGTTGTCAAACTCAATTCTGATCTTGTATGTTAAAGAAGTATAGGCTTGGAACTAAGATGAGTGTGTATATTTGCCAAGGTATGTGAGTCTAGAGGGCAGAAGCACACAGTGCCAAGTAGCAAGTGGATTTACTTTTCAAGTCATGAACTTTGTACAGTCCAAGAGGAAGGTGAGGATTAAGAGGAGCAGTGTCTGGGTGTCTTGGAAGAGTTGAATGGCTGAGTAGAATAACTGAAAGTCAGGTAATGTAACAGAGGAAATCTGTGCACGCCTAGTCCTATTTGAAGCTGCATAATAGCGTGCTCCAGAGAATTCTGGAGATGCTTTACAACGTCTAAAAGTCTGTCTTAAGTTCAGTAAGTTGTCTTTAGAGAAGAATGAAAGATGAAGCAATTCAGGGGAATTCTTGCTGTGAAAGATTTGCTCTAGTTGCTCCAAATAGCCCTGTGTGCACACTGCGTGGCTTAGTCTTCAACATCTACAAAATATGTATTGAATTAAAGTGTTATTAGAGCATAGCAGGGTGTGTATGTGAGTAAAGCTCACTTTAATAGTTGATCTGAACTCACTTTTGTGATGTCTTGTACCATTCTAGTCCATGTTTCATTCCCACTGAAATAATTCCTTCCATGTCTGTTTGCTTACATTGCCTTTACACCTGCATTGTCATTAACATGTTTTACGCTAAAAACAAAAATAGATTGATAAGAGAGACCTAATACCAAAAGCTTTACTAAAGCTGGTATGAGTAACAGTTTTAGTTTATTTTTGAGTTCGATCAACTTTGCAGCTGCCACACCAGAAGAGACCTGTTTTCCTTAGTAGGGTGTCCTTAGGTGTTCTTAGAGGACGGGACAATGTCACCTGAATGTGAAATGACAAAGAGTAGTAGCTGGGCTTGTGTATGTGTGGGTAAAGTAGATGTGTTGAGTAAGATCTAAGATCCGCTTGGCACCAAATACTATGCGAAATGTTGGAGTTCTGCACGGTAAGAATTGTATCTAGGATGAATGTATCTGCACACAGCTATTTGTTGAAGTTAAATATGAACTGAATTCACCTTTGCAGTAGAATTTTCCCCATGTCTTTGACCCAGACAATTTCTCTTCAAAGCTGTGTTTGCTTCCAGCAGCTCTTATGAATGCTGATGTATTTGAAAGCCAACCAAGATTACACGTTAAGGTTTAGCTTTTTGTAGCTGGAACCCGCTGGAGAGCCCATAATCAGCTGCCAAACTTTATAAAGGAAACGTAAAAGATTATGTTTCCCACAAATACCAGCTGTAAACCACTCACGTCTGCATTAGTTCAGTAACTTCACAAAGTTTAATTGACTAATGGGGTGACCTGTGGCAATCTGCTCTGCAGCGGTGTTAGACCTACCGTGAGCAGGGGGAGGAGTGTCGTGTTGTAGTTCATCAAGGTTGGAGTCTGGTTTTCTTCAAATGACAGATAAGCCTTGATAGAGCATGGTGGGACAGACAAATGTTCAGAAGGTAAATACAGCTTTTTTAAAAAGTAAAGGCAGCGGTTATCAGTTAAATCATAAGTGGTTTAAAGAAAGTGAACTTCATGAAAAACAGTTTTCTTGGAGCATTGTCCAAGTAATTGTACTTACAGAAATGGAAACCTTCGACTGAGATGCTAACCTTCAGAAGGGATTAATAGATGGATGTTATGTACGCAGCAGAGGCTGTGCCAACCTGCAGGAGCAGAGGAAAAAGCAATCTCAAGATATGTATCGATCAAGGAATGTTAGTCTGTTTCAGAATAGAGAACTGGAGACTTTACCAGGGGAAGAAAGTTGAATAGCAGGAGTGTTCTTGGGGCTGAAAGTAGAGTGTAATAGAGCTGCTGTGTGGGGCTGGTCTCGCAGGCTGGGCAGGAGGGGTGGTGAGGTGGAGAGGTTGTGATGTACAGGACAGAAATGCAGCTCTGCATACACCTGCTCAAGCTGAGTAAAGCCGGGCTGAGAATTAAGTCTTAGGAGAATGCACAAAAAGCAGGACCAGTGACACCGCCTTGCCCCGTATACCTTGGCTGACTCCCATCTGCCCTGCAGAATTCGGACCAGCCTAATGCTGAGCTTTGCTAGACCTGTTCTGAGATACAGGCAAGGGAAAACTCCTGAAGGAATGACATGAAAAGCAGATGGGAAACATCATGCAAGTGAAACAGAAGCTGTTTGTGTTGCTTACTCCAAACTTAATTCTTTCCAATGCATCTCACAATCAGGTCACCCTGGCGCACCAGTGAGTAGTTAATGATGCACCAGGGTGGAAGAACTGAACTGAGAACAGAAGAGGAAATTAAGCTGGAAAATCTGAAAAATGTGGGCAGTGATTCAAATGTATTCCTGGAGAAAAGCACAACTCAATCAACAGGTTAAATGCAAATGGAAGAGAATGGCTGGGACATGAAATCTAAGTGCCCTGTAATTGCTTTGTGGATTTTTTTTTCTTTAATGGACTTTTTTTTTTTTTAATATAGTTGACGTAAGTCAAGCAAGGATACTGTCTGTCTTGTGCATATATTAATAGCTGATATGTAGGGATTAAATAAATTCAAATAAATAGTCCTTAATCTGTTCTTTGTTCATGTTGTCTAAGGCAAATTAAGGTGCTGTGGAAAAGATGGAGATCTTAAGCTGTAGCTGGTTTGTCTCCAGCACAAATCACAGGTCTTGTACACCTATAGGGAGGATTTTTTTTCTTTGCTCTCAGGTGAGTGGTGTGTTGTGGTGGTTTGGTTTTGGTTTGTTTCATTTTTTTTTTCCCGGCAAGTGAACGCACCAGCATGTTAAAATGACATTAGAAGATTAACTCCATATCTGTTAATCTGAGATTTAGGGAGCACGTGGAAAACAGGGATGTTTAAGAATACAAAGAGTTATTTCCTCAGATGAATGAGTAGCTGTACTCATCTAAACATTTACATTTTTGGTAAATGAAGGATCGTGTTCATATTGGGGAAAAAACTTTATTTTCACAGGTAGATGCATTTGAGAAAGTTAGTGGAAATACTAAAATCACTCGTATTTCTTTGCTGAATGTTGAAAATGTACCTTTTAACAAGCTGAAACTTTAAAATATGTACCTGCCTTTATTTAACAATGTGGTTCACACTAGAAAAATGAAATTTACCATAGCAATTGCTTTTCATATAATGCCTTAGAATATGACTTCATGTCAGCAGAAAAAAAGATCTTGTTTCAAAGGAAATAATCATTTATATTCGAAAACTCATGTATTTCTTAGTAGTAGTTCTATCCTACTAATAGGATCTCATGCGAGGTGAAACAGCGGTGGCTTAAGTAGCAGCTATATGGGAAGGCTTGTATGGAACTGCATCTATGATGGAAAATTATGGAAATTGTGCCAGCCAGGAGCACTTTTCTTCCTTGTAGCATGGTGTATGAATGATTTCAAATGGTAAAGCTGTTCTCAGAACTCGAAGAGCTTTGGTGGTTGGTTTGCAATATTACTTGCTGGGCACTTGGAAGCCATCCTGGCCAGCCATCCGGGCAGCGCTTCTCAGGGGAAAATGGGAGACTTGAGGCGGTCCTGCAAGTTCTGGCTTCGCCCCCTTCCTTGAATTCCTTTTTGTACCTAGAGAAACGGTCAACTTGAAACAGCCCCGAGGAACACGCGTGTGATTTTTGGAAGTTATTTCGGGGTCGAGGTTTGTGCAGGTGTCAGGTGACTGCCAGATATACTTAAAAATAATCCTGTAATCTTGCTTTTTGTCATTGAATTTTACTAGAAATGGGAGAGAAATGGAACCTTCTAAATACAAAAGAGGTGGATCCCAGTGCACATTGATGCAGGAACTATAGTACAACTTAATTGTGTAGGAATAGCCTCTACTTCCTGCTGTGGGTTGGTGATCTCATGTTCTTTTAGAAAATAAATTCTAGCCTCCTGGCTAGTTTTTCATATGAGATTGTTTTCATTGAGTTGTAATAGACAACAAAATTTGTCAGAATGTATTGTTTACAATCCCATGATCTTTAGAAAAATGCTGGATGCTTTTTCGACTTGAAAACTGTTAACCCAAAGGCTTGTATTTTTGATATTTAGCAGGTCTTGGTAGACATAAAATGTGACTTGAAAGAAAAAAATTTCCTCCGATATTAGGTTTTATTTTTTTTTTTCATAGAAGGCTTTTTGTACCTAGGAAACTGACACTTCAGAACAAATTTGTAGTGACATGATGGAGAGTAAATTAATTTTTATTAATTGTAATTTTGCTGCATATTGCTTATTTTAACATAATAAGCAAATGGCTGAATACCAGGAAGAAAGATGAGCTCTTTGTCTTGTCCATGTAGGTTAGCACTAGGTCAGGTAGAACAATCTGAACAGAAAAAAATCTAAATAATCCCCAAATGAGACATGGTCAAGCAGAAGAACCTGGGGGTGCTGAGCAAAGGTAAGTCTAGGGAAGAGAACACAGCAACCAGGACCTATAGCACAAGCAGCTGTTGGCTGTCGTCATTCGAAATGAAATAACAAAGACTTTAGGTTGTGAAACAGAAGGAGTTATTCTTGGTTTGCTGTGACTCTAAAAGCCCCCAAGTTAGTGTACGGGGAGCTGGCGTTGAGTAGAGGATCAGTCTTGCAAGGAGGATTAGTTTATACAATAATTTCTTTTTAATTTGACTCTTGTTTGAATTAAATAGAATTTGTCTCAAACTAGAGTGTCTTATTTTGATGTCTGTTCTATTCAGATATGTTTGGACATTAAATTTTTCTGTATTTTTGGCATGCTCACTCCAAAGCAAAGCTGCAGAAAAGTGGGAAGCTCAAGGTCTCAATACAGTGGCTTTCCAGTCCTGTGGAAAACAAGCCAGTTACTTATTAATTTTGAATGTAGAGCATAAATTAGCACAGACTGAAAGAGACTGCAGGAGGTGATGCTCGGGATGTGACCAGCTGAGGAAAATGTGTCAGCACATAACAGAGGCGTTAGGAAATGGAGAGCTTAAAGTCAGAATGCAAGAACTGGCAAAGGGTGAACACACATGGGAAACAGGTCAGTGTGATTAACAGCATCTTCTGAAAACAGCACCTCCAAAAAGCTGGGGTCAGGTGGCTGCTTAGTTAGGGCGCTTGAACAAAAACATAACCTGTTCTGTAATTTTGTTCATCTTCCGATCATTTGGGTAGGACCGCGCTTAGGAGTCCCTCAAGTTAAGATGTTCTCAAGCTCTATGTAGCCAATGTTTCTGCAGCAGGTGAGTCTCAGTTGGGTTTACAATAACCCCAGAGCCTGATCTTCATTTTGGCACAGAATACTCTGTTTCAGCTGTATTAGACCAATTTGGTCTTGAATATATTTAGCCTCTTGCAAGACTTTGGTCTTGAGGGAGAAAGAAGCATATAGTGATTACTGATACTACAAATAAAAATGGAAGAAACTTCCTGTGTGGGAGCAGTTTGCTCAGAGGAGGCAAAATGCATCAGGATTGATGACTTGCTTTTGAGATTTTAATGGAAACATTAGTTTGTACCATTTGAGCTGCTGCACTGATGGAGATGCTTTTTGCCAATGGAGTATTGGGTGTTGGCTGTAGTGCCTGAATGCTGCTTTCTTTTTCCTCCGCAGTGATCTAGAAAAGAATAATATCACAAGAATCACGAAGACAGACTTCACGGGACTGAAGAATCTCCGTGTCTTGTGAGTAAAACATGAAACTTGTTTTTCTTTAACAGAATGTTTTGGGTCCTACTACGGTTTGCCATACTAGAGAGCAAATGGTACTCATTTCCCATTCTCTTGACCACTTCTTCTGAAATAAACAGCTATTAGAAGTTAGGAAACACAAGTAATCTCACAGCACTCCCTAAAATTCCTTTCTGTAATTCTCTATGGTTACTGTTTCCTTTGAGTATTTTCCAAAGTAAGTCCTTAAACTGTAGCTGCCTAACTGTTACAGTTATTTAGTGATGATTCAATCAATGCATTAATTAAGTCCTGGCAATGAAAAGGCAAGTCTTTCCTCCTGCTACCTTAACACTTCTGAACGAGTTTTCCTATGCTAAGGAAACATTTCAAATCTATTGGAAGACTTTTTGTTCCTATGGTGTTTCTCTTTTTGTTCCTATGGTGTTTCTCTCTGGCTGTGGAGTTCCTTAGATTTTCTTGGCTCCTGTGTCGACCATCAATACCATTTTAGAAGTCTGTTAAAGTACACATACTATACTATCATTAATGTCAGTAGCTGTTTTGATTTGGTTGTTTTTTTATAGTGTTAGGCATTGCCTAATGCTGCTGCAGTCTTTTATATTTAACGCCCTTAACAATAAGCAGAATATGCGACTGCTGTCTTCACATGAATTGTTTGTTCCGTGTTCATTACAGTTTTATGTAACGTACGTTCAGCCTTTGAGTAGTGTGGTGTTTGCCACAGAAGTCGTTAGGATTAAAACCAGAATACACCTATTAAAAAGCATATAAACTAAGAGTAATATACTACGCATGTCACAATCAGCCTCTAGACCAACACCTCTATAAAGTGTATTTGTTATGGTTATAGAAGTTTAGGATCAAAAACGTTTACCAGATCGGGCAGTCAGGAGTCAATTTTTGAATGATTTTCCTGCTAGTGACCAAGAGTAACAGTGCTCTGCTGTTCAGATTTTTATTTTTTTTAATCATCTGTAATTATAACTGTTACTGATATTTCAGTGAAAAGCAATTTTCTAGAATGTGTGAAGAGAACTGGGGAAGTTCTTTTGTCCTGTTGTCTAAAAATTAACTAGTATTTCTGGAATTGCAGACACTTGGAAGAAAATCAGATTAGTGTGATAGAACGTGGAGCATTTCAGGATCTAAAACAACTTGAACGTCTGTAAGTATCTCTATTTATATACCTAGGGAAAATCTGCAGTTTTTCTACCTCACTGTTAATGTTCATCCATAATATTGCATGATTAGAAAATTAACTTCCTTTAGGAAAAAGAGAGATGGGTACCTGCCTGAATTAAAACATGCTCTTAAACACAGTTGAATTTCCATTGCATGATACTAATACTTCAAATAAAATGTACAATTGTTTGCCAAGAAAGTAGAACTGTTGGTGACACCAGAACCTTAACAACGTTATTAAAAGGACATGATCTGGCCAAGTCTTAAAACTGATATGCAGGTGAAGAAAGTAACCTGAAATAACTGCATACATTTGTAATTTTATATATATATATATATATATATAAAAAAATCTATGCCAATGCAAGTCGCAACTGTATCGTCTGAGAACCACAGTATATCTAAAACTGCCTTTAGACCTAATTTTCTGTTTAGCCTAATTTCCTTTCAAGTTGCGCACTGCCACCGATCCCGGTGGATTCCAGGGTGTCAAGCTAGACGTAGTGGAGAAAAGACTGTAGATTTCCTCTGCTTTTGATGGCAGTCAAATTCTTTTTTTTTCAAAAAGGTGTGTATGAGAGGTCTCTTAATACAGAATCCGATTTATAGAAAACTACTGGCCCTACAAGAGTATAAACTGAAGTAGTACAGAAGTGATGCTCTATCGAGTTGCTACTCCTAGTTGGGTGTGTTGTTTGGGATTGAATGAAGTTGGGTTAATTTTGTCTGCTTATGATGGGAGCTGAACAAAATCTCTTTAATACTGCAGTATTTCTGGGAATTATTCCTTGCTAGAGGTAGGTGACTAGAACCAAACCGCATGCTGGTTTGGAGTGCCTGTTAAGTGAAGAAGCAAGGTTTTAAGCTTGATTGTTAACTCAGTTATCTGCAAGGCATTTGTTGTAGAACTTGGTATTTTCTAAGTGGTGTTTTCTAAAGCAGCTTTCAAGAGTTAAGTTCCTGCTAGCAATTGTTCAAAAAGAAATTTGGAGTATTGACCATATGTTGTACTAAAGCTGTTTCAGATGATCTCAGGATTAGATTTGCATTTAAGTTGTTTAGCTAGTGCTTGAACTTTTAAAAGGAATTTACTCAGGATTTTTGTCTTGAGTTATGAAGCTCTATGGCAGTAGGGGAGATGAGTTTTAGATTCTAATTTTAACAATTTTTTTTTTTTTCAGTTCATGGTACCTATATTCAATTAGAAAGCACTTTCAAGACAAGAGTTTTGCCATACCTGATTTATTGCACATTTCTTGGGCAGTAAGAAATAACAACCAGCTTAATTTTCCAAAATTAATCATAGCTTGACACTGTAGGAAACATTTTTTTCACGTTATGGCTTATCTTCGAGTCAGTATCCCAAGTCCTAGTTCTAAGCTTACCTTACATATGTGTGTGTATATATATTATCTTTTCTATATCTCAATGTAGGTAAATGTAGATACTCAAGTGTCATCTTAATGTGTTGGTTTTTTTGTAGAGCCTGCTCTGTTAGCGAATGAAAAGAATGGATTTTGTCAAATCGGAAGTTAGGAAATATGCTCCCTTTAATTGTGTCTATTGAAGGATGTGATCTTTGAAAGTCTTACTGCTTTTTTCCTGTGCAAACTCCTAACTTAGCTTGTTAAATATACTGGATCTCGACTTCTCTTTTAGGATTGCCTGTCATTAAAATATTTCCTAAATGAATGTAGCATGAAAGAGAGGTCTGGAAACTTGCAACTTTTTGGTATTTTAGTTTAAATCATTTTTAGGACAAAACTATAAATCTGATTTTTTTGCTATGAGTCAGTAGGCTTTAGAGAATGAACTGTGGAAAGTTTGGCATAACTTATAAAGGCTTAATTGCAACATTTGAGGTAATATTAAAGCTATTTTATTAAGTATTGTCAAACATTGCAAAATGTTAATGAAGACAGTATGATTGAATTTCAAAAAACTGGCTTTCTTCCATTTAATTTCTTTCAAATAACAAAAATTGCTTATATTGCTTCGATTTTGGAATAACGTTTGTTTTTGATCCATTGAAGTGGATGCAAAAGTAATCATTAACTTCTTTTTAAACAAAGCAGCTGCATTGGGTCAGACTTTAAAAAACAGGAGTAATTTCTAGTCCTGGCAAAATACCATATATAAAGGTCTTGCATTCAAAGTAACAGCAGAACTATATTGTTCTGCTCCCTGCCCCGTGATATCATTCGAAGGGCATAACCTTAGGTGAATATTATTTTCACTTGTCTGGATATTGAAGTAAATCCATCAATATTAACTGAGTAAATTAACGAAATTGTCTCTGACATATCCTGCATTACCATCTAAGTAAATTTTAAATAAAATGTCTGTAAAGCTGTTAGTTACTGCTGCCAAAAACACCATGATGGTGACTCTAGTTATTTGGATTTTTCTTTTTTTTTTACTTTTTTTTTCTTTTCTTTTTGGTGGGAGATAACTGCTCACAATCTCAATGGAGCATCCAAAGGTATAGGTAGATATAGGGCAGGATATTGGCAAGATTATATATTAGCTTAATGAAATTTGGGAATATCCAGTGAAGGAAGCACATAATGCAATGTGTGTTAAGATGACAGGCAGGACAGTTGAGAAATTATATGGAAGGTGGAAGCCACTTCTTTCTTTGGCATATTTTTACTCAGCTTTCCAGATACGCAGGAATTGCCTCTTAGCAAAATGTGGTGTTTTTCTTCTAAGTTGTTCTGCTGAGTCCTAAGATTCAGAACTCTTCAGAATATCCAGTGGTTCTCACCGTAGTGGAAAGCCAGGAATGTTTCTAGTGGTTTCATTCCAATAAGTTTCTACAGTTTTATTCCAGAACGTAAAGATTAGTGGTGAGCCGGCTGACCATAAAGCGTCAAGCAGCCAAGAGACAAGAGGAGTGGATGTAACTGGTGCACACAGGTATCGCTGCCCTGTTGTGCAACATCGCCAGCGGGGCTTCTGCCCGCCTTTTCCAGCCATCCCTCTCCTTTGGCTCCCCAAAAATACCACTGGTTGATGTTGAGTAGATTTTTGCAGGCAAACATATGTATATGTTCAGTAAGCGTTTAAGAAGCCATGGAAATGTTCTGCTGAAACTTGAAAGTGTGAGTTGTAAATTTTGATAGTGTGCCCTCCTTGCCAGTAGCAGGGTAACCATTATAGAACAACACCTGTGCCTTTTGGTGTACAGAAGGAAGGGTTCAGAAACTGTAATGGTTTTTTTCTAGTTCCCTTCTGCAGGTTTTTTTCGTAGTAGTTAGCTGTAAAAGGCCTGACTTTGATCCTCTTCCCTGGTTCTGTTTGCTGTGGTTTGAAGCAGCCTGCGTATGCCCACACTAAGACAGTGCTAGACTGCCACAATGAATTAGATCCAAATTTATTTTGCGTTTTAGCACTTCAGCTGTATGCTTTGCTATTAGCACAATGTACGATTTGAGGATAAAATGATTATGAAATTTCATATGCGAAGAGGATCAAGATGAAAGAGGCGTACTGGTGGGCCTAAAGGATGAACTGAAGTTTCTTCCAGAGCCAGATGTATGTCACGTATTTATGTGAAAAACGAGGCAGGATATAAGACACCAACTGATCCTGACTTTTCCACGGCCAACTGCCAGAAATTGTCACGTAGCTGTATTATCTTCAAAAGACTGGACTTTGGCTGATGGCTGGTTCTTTCTACTCAAATTAGTGTCTTTAGCTAGCATAAAAGATCTTAACATCTGAAAACACTAAAAATGTGTTTTTGTTGTTTAAAGGAGGAGGGAAAAATGTATAAGTGTGGCCAAATCAAATCTTTTCGAAGTTGGGAAAAATAATTAGCTAAAAAAAAAGAGGCAAACTAGAATCCAGATTTTAACCGTAGCATATAGATGTATGGGTTTGGTTTTACACGTGCTAAGACAGAGGTCAAAATAAAAATTGTGTTTGACTTTCATTTGCAGAGATGCTACTGGGCATTGAGTCTTTGTAAGCAGCTTTTAAAATGCCTGATTAAGGTATTAAAGTGTATTTATTTGGCATAGTGTACTGTAAAATCGCTATTAGCGACCAAAGATGCTAAGGAGAAGAATAAATTGTTATGTGATGCTTCACAATCTGGATTTCATAAATTGAGATTGAACAGGCTTTAAATAAATCATGTAATAGAAAAAGCATCTTCCATAATTAACATGCTGAGTGGAAAGATTGCTAAGTGCTTCAGAGTAGTGGGCAAAATAATAAAAGCATTGGACAGTTCTTATAAACAAAAGCTTATTGCAAATCTTTGGCAGCACGGACAAATCTATAGTGTTTATACAAGGTTTGCAGTGTGTGCAGTTTAGATGTTTTGCTGGAACTGCATATCCTACACTGCGAAGCCATATGGATTTATAAATATGTAAGACAGTTTGAATGTAACCTTTCAGAAAAAAACCTTTATTGTTTTGAGTCTCCATTTCCCTATGACATTATGTGTAACATAACGAATTGGAAATCGGCGATCATAAAATGCTTATCTGGAAATGCTGGAGAACAAAGACACACAAAAATGGGTTTAGAGCTGCAGCGTAATAATGAATCAGTTTTATTACTTGCATACTTCCCTCTCCTTAAGTTGATGCAGTACCAGGTTTTCTCCCCAAGTCCTCAGGACCAGGTGGTGCTTTAGGAGTGAGAAATGAGAACCTTTGCCTGTGTTCTGCTCCCGAGACGTGGCCTTTCCCCTCTGAGGAGGTATGGGTTGCAAACTGGGGCCCTTACAGGGATCTTGAAGCTCCGGTGTCTTGGAATTTGGGAGGGATGGATCTCTATGCATTCATACCAAAGACAGTAGCATCCCCCATCGGCTTCTGAGGAACTGGGCACAGCATGTGTCAAATCCTGACTTCATCTTCCGTACTGGGCAGGGTTAGTGCTGCAACAACCCGTCATCAATGGGGTAAAATGAACCTGTGCTATCTAGTCCCAGGTCACAGGCTGTGTGTCGATGGTGTATCTTTCGTAAGTGGGGAAACCAGTTTCTGAAATACACAAGTTGTCAACCTAACTACTCTTCCCAGGAGCTGGCAAAGGATATAAATATATATATATAAATTTAATTAATATTGTTAATTTTTTTGTGCCGTATCTTCTGAGAAATTATTCCAGTTAAAGAAAAAGGATCCTATAACCAACACTGTTGAGTCTCAGAGTGGCTGTACCAAAGTGGCATCAGGAGAGCAGTGTTTGGGTTCTAGTTCATCATGTGTGGCAGAAGCCAAGGGGAAGCTCTTGTTTTCTAATGTCCACATGAAGAAAAAAGTTGAGTCTCTAAGTGTTCTTACGTTGAGGCTTTGTGCAAATTCATCACAGTGAAATGCTGCATCTTCCTGTGGTATTGCGTATAATAGTTCTTTGGGCATCTGCTCAAGAGATGCTTCGTTGGTTTCTTTTGTGGGCTTGGATTACTACAGGTTTTACTGGTCTCTGTCATTACTTCTGCTTTGTCATTATTCCCCTATGCTCATTGCACCATGCGGTGCTGGTCTGAGTGCTGTGATCCCCTACCTTGTGCCATCTTTTCATGCATTGTGATAAAAGCACAATTTGCTGTTCCCCACACAGCCGATGTCTTACCACAGAGATCTTCTGCTCTCTTTTGTGTGTTGCTGGTCTTCACCAACGCTTCTTCTTTCTTTCAAGGGAAAATTGTTGTCTCTGTGTGCTTGTGGGCTGGGTAACATTCAAGCAGGAATGTTCATGACTCATTCTTGGAGCTGACGGTCTCTTCTCTGAATACAGCCTTGGTGCTCTCCATTAAACCTTTGTCCAATTACTGGTAGGTAGATTGACCAGTCTTCTAAACCATGAGTATCATTTCCAGCCAGACAAAACATCCTGGAACTGGCTTGACTCATTTGACTGGCTGAAGTATGAGCCAAGACCTCGAGCCTTGTCCCTTCCTTCTTATAGAAAAACATGTATGAATTTGCCTCTTGCGCTGTTGGGGTTATCTGTAAAATAACCTGCATGATAAAGGTGCACTCTGTGAGCGGAGTGGCTGAGACTCAAGCTGCTCCATCTCTCATCACCCTTGCCTTCCAGAAGACTGCTTCATGGCCAATTTTAATGCAAGTACCCACTTGGAGGAACTGTAGAAGCACTTTGAGGTTGAGTGACTGTGAAATAATACAGTAGATGCAATTCAGGGTTGAAGAACAGGAAAATGGGGAGAGGAGGGTTTGGGAAATCCTGAAGTGTTGGAGCTCATAAAAAGACTAAAACAGAAGTTCATAGATGGTGAGCAGAAGGCCGGCTGTGTTTGTGAAAGAGAGATCCACCGAGGGCCACTAAATATGTTAGATCTTCATCCAGCTAAGAAGTCTAGGTGAACAAGGCTGACAGCTAGCAAAGCTGGTAGAGGAGCACGCGAATGCTCGCACATGTGTGCATCTGCCTGTCAGCGCTGCTGGAAACAGGACACTCATCTGGGTGGACTTGGAGTCAGTTCCAGCACCAGGGTTTTTCCGATTTTCGTCTGTTGCAAGAAGCTAACCTGCTTATAATCTCTTCCGAATCTTATTCTGCTTGTACTGAACTAGCTGCCTACAGTGTAGGTGTTAGGGATATGCTGTCATTTTCATGGAGAGGGTTGAGACACTTGAGAAAGTTGCGTGGCTTTTTCATTTTTAGAGCAGAGGTGTTTAATGGGCTTCCAGCTGCCCTCCACCCACTCAGCAGCTCACGCTGGATCTCTCACTTTGAGTGCTCTCAGGTCACCAATAAGGAATCCTCGTTTCCTGTAAGGCTTGATGAACAAGAAAACAGGCAAAATCAGTAGCTATCCTGAGAAATGTGAAAGATAATAAGGTGAAATAACAGGTACAAATTTTATTCATGAGATATGATGGAAACTGCTATACAAGATGCGAATGGTGGATTACTTAGCTGTGTGGTTGGTACCTCAGTTTACACTTAGCATCACACAGGACAAAACCAGCAAGAACGTGGTAGTTTTTAGTCTCTATGTGGTTTGTGTGTCTACAAATTAAAAACAAAACAATAAAACAGATCTTGACAGATCGAGTGTGAATAGTATACTTCAGTAAAACACTGGGGAGGAGTGTAAGCGCTATATCTTGTCAAATCACGTCTTGGCTCAAGCTGACAGCTCACCTTTATTGATTCTTGGAAGGAAAGAAGGAAGCTTATTAACTTTATATTGCTTTTGATTCAACTTTGTGTTGCTCTTGGCTCAAGTGGCCAAAATAAATGTTCCCAAGGTATCACTCACATACTTCTCTTATCTGTCGATACTATAAGCTGGATACTCTGGAAGATTTCACTGACATTTATTTTTCTTGCACTACTTAACTGCCAGTAATTTAGAGAAATGTTAGTCATTTGTGTCAATTACATACTAGGTATGGTCAGGAGAGGTTTGGGGTTTTTGTTGCGAGGGGAGAGGAATTTGCAAGTATTAGTCCAAAATGTTCTGGTTGGGAAGGGATGTTATAAGTTCTCTAGTACATACATTTCCGTATAGAGTCAGGCTTTTCACAACAGTTAAGGAGTGAAGAAAATATTTGAGTATGACCTATTTCATGCAGATATCTAGTTCCTATAGTGAATAATGTATTCTATCATTTACATTAAATTTCCAGGAAAGTGTTGCTTTGCCTATAGTAGAATGATACTGTCCAGTAATGATAAATCATTTCTGATATGTAGCATGAGTAATAAACGCAAATCCCCAAATGAAGTGTTCTTAAAGCTTTAAGATCATCCTAACGTTTTTGAAGTCCAACATACATTTTGTTGATTTAATGCCTGGTGCAACTCTCGATTTTGGCCTTTCCTTGAGAATCTTTTGCTGTGAACGGTCACACCGTAGTGCAGCTGTGGGTGGTGGTGATTGCTACGGCTTTGGTCCTTGAAAGCTTTCTAACAACTGGCAGTTGGTCCCTTCAGACGCCAGTACCACTTCTTGCAACTCCAAAAAGCTGTCTGGTCCCAAGTGCAAGGCAGGACAATGCGTGTTCAAAAATGCATTTGTGTAACAAAAACTGTAGCCACAAGCTTGGTCAGCTCCTGTTAATAAGAACGTATTGAATTGTCTTTAAAAGATGTACCACAGGACTGAGGCGTCACTAGAACTTGGAAACAAAAGAATTCACGCTAATTTTCAGAAAGGCAAAATAGAAAGTTTTTGGGGCTGGCCACTAAAATCCTAAGAATATATGTTATATTCAAAGTTAGAACTTGGTAGGATATAACTGTACGACATGGTGAGTGCACTATATATATATATACACACACACTTCTGTAATATCCATGTCTCAGTATCTCAAGATGAACTAGTGTCTACCTTCTCATGTCAGTAGGGATCTACAGGTAGAACTTGGTGGTTTTTTGGAGGCACAGTGCTTCAAGTCTAAGTATAGATCACTAGTCTAGTGAGATTGTGGTGGAAGAAAATAATAAGCATGAAACAACTTGCAGAAGCCAAACCTGGTAATTCTGAGAGGTACCCAGGTTGCATTTTGCTTATGCATAAAGTCAGTGTCCTGTTTAGTGTCTTAATGAAGCTTGCTGCCTTTATGTTTCAAAATATTTAAGTAGTTTAAGCGACATCATAAAAAGGTCAGATAAGTTTTAGAAACGTCACTGGAAACATGAGGCTTCTATAAGAGTAAGAAAAGCTTTAACATGAAAAACTATATTTGGGCTTTTTTTCTCCATAGGCATACTTTGTCATTCTGTGGGCACTGCGTACTGGAAAACCGGTAGTGCTTGGCCATGTAAAGTACTCTGATCAGGGTGTTGCCTCAGATGGGAGACATCTACGATTTTGGATCTTGATGTTCATTTTTTTCCTTATTTTAAAGCATATAACTTTATTTGTGGAAGTTAGTCAAGCATTATTTCCAGCAATGAAATATGTGTAATGGTCTTTGTACACATATGAGATGATGTTTGATGCATATACTGTTTATGTGCTTGGAAATAGTTTATGTTTCTCATGACCAATTGACGAAAAAAGTAAAAATTACCTAATTCTTTTCTATTATCCTATTTAAAAAATACAGAAACTGTCAGTTTGCCACAAAACTATGTGCTTGTTGTACCTGAAGTTTCAGGACTGAACAAGTAGTTTCAGATTAATTCAGGGAAGAAATCTGCTGTCAACTTGGTAAAAGTTGCTTCATATCTATCAACAGTAGCTTCATTGGGTGTCCTTGCACATCAGAAAGACATTTTGGTTTTGAATTGTGGTTGATGTGAGTGACGCAAACACACTTAAACGGTAGGAATTTTACCCTTTGGCTTCTACTATTGATAAATACTTTGCATGAGCTAGATCTTGTGCACATGAGCTAGATCTTGTGCACACGGTCTGGTAAAGAACAGGGAAAAAGAGACAAGTGTATGCTGTGATCAGCTGATGGTTTGGAGTCTGCGCTGCCTGCTGCTCTCCACCTGTGTATACCTTTCCCCCAAAAAATGTTAAGATGGGACTATCTTTATTTAGCAAAAAATTTCTGAAGCTTGTTACAGTGATAAACCTAGTTCAAAGATTAATCCCTTCCACTCTCTTGTAAGTCAAGTGAACAAGATGTATATGTGTTTATTTATATGGGACTGTTGTTGGAATAAATTTTGAAATGATACAGTAGCTGTCACTTTCTTACCCTTTGGGGAATGTTCAGTGAATAAAGTAGTTATGAGAAACCACTTATAAGGAATCTTTGAAGCTGTGTAGATTTATAAATGTTTAGTGGTTATATTTTCTAATGGATCTATACATTTGGAAAAATGATAGTTCCCGATTACTGTGTTTATGTACTGTGGACTCCTAGAGGGCACTAATATCCTCAGATTTCATAGTTTACTGTGTCTGTCTGTAACACATAATTATATAGTTACATATTACTCAGCCATTGCTGAACAGCCAAACCTTTTTTCTTTTGTTTTTGCTGATGCAAGAGTGAACCTTTTATTTCTTTTGTAAACATTTAAAAAAAAAATAGAATGGGCACCTCTTTTCTGAAGGAAGCCATTAGCAGCTCTGTCAACAGGTCTGCACAGGAGGAATCCAAACACAGGAAAAGTGCAGGAGAGGCAAAGGGCAGCTCGCAGAAAGCAGGATGCATGCTCCACTGAACGGGTTTGGTTTGCATTAGTACATCTGACCAGGGCTACAAAACAAAGGGGGTTATTTTAACAATATGATAATAAACGAGCCTGGTTTCATGCAAAACATTTTCATAGTAGGTCACTGACCCGTAGGAACTCGTGGAGAAACAAATTTGGGTTTCATTTATGTAGACAAGAGGTTCTGTAACCATGGGATTCTTCAGCTTCTGAAAGCGATGGGTACACAGCAAATGGAATAACAATACTTCCGCGACAGTGTAACCATAATTCAGTTGGAATAGCTGGTCAGCATCGAATGTTACATTAGAGGTTTTAAACATTATTCTTTTCTGTGGCATGTTTGTTTGATTTTTAGCAGTTTTTTTATCCTTTGTAAAGATTTATGGGAGAATTTGCTTAAGCAAAACACTTAAGGATTTAGCAGTCATTTCTCCAGAATCTGTAGTTACTGTTGGGTAAGAATTGCTGCATCACTGGTCTGGAATAATTTGAATGAACTTTGTTTAGCTAAAATGATTTTATCAAAAGGTTTTTGCTTCTTTGAGCTTCCACATATTAGAAGGATTATACTGCTTGCCATCTTAGAAGTACCATTAAGTGTTACTGGATGAATTCCATGCTGTCAAGCACAGCAATACTTAAATAATCCTGTTCTTGAGTGAAACACTGATGGTGAATTTGAAGCACTTAATCTTTTAGTTCTTTCTTGGAGAATGTATGAACACATAGGTCTTGAAGACTTTCTGTCGTTGGTCAGACCGGGACAGTTTTGATCTTGCTTTTCCTCTGGCATAACTCCATTTTAACTCTGTCTCTTGAACTGCAGCTCACCTGAAGCTGCAACCTTCCATATAGAACAGAATACACTAATTTCGTGTTGTCTTGTAGTTAACCTTATGATATAGGAATATGTCCTCAGTTGCTTGGAGATGATCTCTTCACCAGATCTTTCACTTTCTCTCAAAGTATTATAGTGTGAGGATCACAAGAAGTGGGTTCTAGGGTTCCTTCAGATGTTATGGGTATTGCATATACATTTTAATTTTTGTCTTTGGTAGGTCTGAGTGGGATGGGTGTGATGCAGTACATTAGGAATACAAGACATAAATGGGAACTGCTAGGTACTGAAGCACTTCAGACAACACGACCCCCTGCATTTGATAAGTTCCCAGGAAAGTGGAGGTGGATCAGAGGTAATTATCACAGAAATTGGCTGTGCTCAGTTTTTAGATACGAGCTTCTTTAACAACAACAGATTTTGTGGCTGGTTACTCCTTGTGGCTTCCTAGTCCAAAAATGTCCTTCGAGTGAGTCACAATAGGTGTTTCCCACAGGCTTGGGATAAAGCACTCGCAAGAGCTGCTTTCTCATTCTCAAATTTAAGTCAAGTGTACAGGGTGCTCTTTGTTCTACTTAATTACTTCCTTATATTCATTCTGTTGGCTTCGGAGGATGCATCCTTTGTGAAGCATCCAGTCTGATTGCAGGCAGGAGATGATCCTGCTAGTCTTCCTTTTTTAATAGTTCTGCTTGGCATATAGCCCTGGGGAGGAAGGAGGAGCGCGGTGCCACACAAGAATTCTTGACTATATATGGAGAGGCGTGGTGAGCCGGGCTGGTATCGAGTTATTAAAACAGATCAAATAGGAACAGCGTTCTGTTTCTTCTGGTAAAAACGGCAATAACAGTACTACTCGCAAGTTTTCTTGCTAATTATTCACAGCTATTTCTGGCTTCTGGAAATGGTTAGTTTGATTAATACAAACTTGTGAGACTTGTCATTAGGGGCAATGTGGCCTGGAAATGTGCATGCTAGAAGTTACTTCTTGCTTGCTTCATACGACTTCAGCCCTGATCTGGAGAGGTTACTTTCTGGTGTAAGAAAATGGTTTAACCATGTCTATCTTACTCTTATTGTCTTTAAAAAAATTGGTGAAGCTTTAAAAGTGGTGGACATACAGAAATATGGCAATAGGTTCTTTATATTCCTTGGATAAAGTCCTGTTGTTTTCACATAGTCTGTGGAGGATTAATGAGAAAATAACTTTTTTTCTCGTTCCATATTAGAGTTTTGAAAATACAAAAATGGCAAGATTTTGTGAATTCCTAATTTTTAAAAAAATTTGAAATAGGAGAACTTAGTAAAAGTATTGCAGAAACTGAGAAACAGAGCTTCTGCATGGAATGTCTCTATGTTTGAGGGTTTATTGATCATGCTTTTTTGGATTTGTGTAATAGTTAATAGAAATTGTAAATTCTTGTAGGTTAGAGGCTGAGAAAGGCAGATATAAGCTACCATGCTGCATTAATGTAACTGATTGGTTTTATAAATATGCAGTGAGTTAAGAGATTGTCCATGGACTTTTGCTTGCTCCTTCTGGATTGACAGCTTTTCTTGCTGTTGACGTTATCATTAATAAGCACTCTCTGGTACTTAGGATTCTCTGTTCCCTTCTCCAATTAAGCTGGTACCAACCCTTCTGTCCGTTTCTGTATGACATAGATCATTCATCTCGGTCTTTAATGCATACATGAATGTATTTAGACTTCTTTTTTCTTCACGTTGGCTTTGGGAAAATGTTGACATTTAAATCTCTTCCTCTTTTTTTTCGTTTTGACGATGTTACTAGTTTGTTTCTAGCCAGAGGAAATCTGTATGTAGTGCTTACATAGTAGCTCTGTCCTCCATCTTAATGTCAGATTAAAATCAGATTTTTTTTCACATGAAGAGATCCAAAAAATGAAGAAATAAAGTGAGATTCTTATATTTAAAACTTTAAAGTATTATAGAGCTACCAGTTCATATGCCGCTGCTTTGTATGAAGAAACGTAGTCTGCTTCTGATAGAGGGTAGATAATCTTTTTCAGTCTAATGAAAAGTTACTAATAAAGGTTATTGCTTCTGACAGCTTTGGAAATGTGAACCAGGACCACCCAGTCTGCTGTGTTTATAACGAGAGATCTCAAAGTTGTAACTGTTGTAAACAGTTTTCCTTCCAAAGCCAGTCCCTTAGCGACATGCCGTGGTATCTCTCTCAGTTTTTGGAAAAGCTTCTGTGCTAGCATGTCATGTAAATAAAGAAGTTCTTTTATTCCTCACCAGAATCCTGTAATATGGTTGTACCGTGCTTCCTTGTAGCAACCTTATTGAAATTCCATTATATATCGTCTGGCTTTATTTCCTGGTGTAGTAATATAAAGAGGTGCTGACAGAAAGTAATGGTCAAGGTTGAGTTTTTAATGAGTGCTGTATCGTGACTGTTTTCCCTTACAAAAAGGAAGGGATACAAAGCAAAGGAAGAAGTCATGTTAACGACCACAACACATTTCTTGATGCTAATAGGATTTTCTCGTGAAACCATTGAATGAAATGGACTGTGCTCTTGCTTTTGTGCCTCCTGCTTTACTGTTTCCCAAGTCAGTGCTGTTCAAAAGAGAAAACTCAGTCACTCCTTCGAGTTCAGTAACTCCCGTCTTTCTATCGGAGTCTCCTGTTATGCATTAATTCATTTTTATTGCTTCTTGGTTACGCCCAAGCTTGTGATGTAACCGCTTCTCCCTTAAACTAACTCTTAGAAACTACTTCAACTACATCATGTTCCCTGAGGCTGTTCTCCAAGGACAATGCCATAGAGCTCTCAATAACAAAGGAGAAAAAAAACCTAGCTTGTTTATTGCCAAAAATGAGACTCAGATGTTTTAAGTGTGAAATAAAATAAATGACTAAATTGGGGAGTGAACCCGAAGTTACTTGGATAATTTTCGTATATTAAATGCTGGAGTACCAGGACTGCTCCCTTAAAGCTACCCCTTTAAAAAAATTAAAAGCACTGTATTTTTTGTTTTCTGTTGGAGAACGAGTTGTGTAATAGGTAGCAATGTGCATATAGATGATAAATCAAATTTGCAAGTTGTTGAACTTGTGTGGAAAGGAATGGAGTACTACTTATTTAACGACGAGTACGCAGTACTTGGATTTGGTAGTAAAGCTGTCAATGCTCAGTAGAAAAGCAGACGCAGACCTTGGAGGCCAATGGGGCTCAAGCCAGCTAACTGCTATATTGCAAAAGACAACTGACAGTTTATATCAGAGCCTGTGTATCAACTTAAATTTCTAGGTGGAACGCATTCAGTAATATAGAAGAATACTATTAGGAAATAAACCACTGCAAGACATTTTAAAGAGAAAGTAAAGAGCTTTTTGTTGTGAGATCTTTTAGGAGAAGCCGGGTCCTTTCCTGTTTCTTCCATAGCCGTGTCAATGAGGCGATTTCTGCTCACGCCTTCAGTATTTGCCATTTGCATGAAGCATGTTTTACTGATGTGATGGGATTCATAATTTTCAAATGAAGTCAGTAGCACAATGAGAAATGAAACTGCTTTGGAAAATTGCACAATTTCCCAAGTTTGAATAAATAACACTCGCATTGCTTTTGCATTGGGATTTTATACTGATGACACATTCCATGGGAAGGAGGTGGATGCCTCTCGGGGGCTGTGAGGAAATTTCTCATGCAGTTACTGGGCATCCCCTCACAGTAACGTTGCAGAAAAGGGCTTTAGAGTTTAGCTTGGTTTGCTTCTTCCTCAGAGTAAAACTGTTCTGCAGGTGTGAGAGCAAAGCGTGAGTTGAAAACGTTCCTTCTGAAAATACTGGATACAGTTGTATTTGACGTGATCTCTTAAGGTTGCTGCTCTGTCAGACTCACACCGAGCGTGTGTTTGTCCACTTTTGATGTAAATAAACGAGAGAAGTCACTGTAAAAAGAATATCTTAAACCCTCATCTGCCATGTTGCAGTTTACAAAAAAAATACACTCACTGACAGAGAAATAGTGATGGATGAGTTGAAAAATATCAAGAATGAATGTGATTGCCTTAAACAGTTTCCAGTTTTCCAAATTAATTGTATAAGGAATGCATAGGTCTCAGAGATTTAAAATGTTCTTTTACCCATTTATTTGGCTTCTGAACCCTGACATTCCTCTGAACTTTCTGAAGTCTTCCAATGGTGATGGAAGCCTTGAGAAGGAAGGGATATTCTGCATGTAAGGAGTATTATCCTGTATGGTGGTTGAAATTATTTTCTCCTTCATGATTTGCAGTAGAAAATAATCTGATGCGATCTTTCTTGGGGGGAAGGTGGAAAAAAAGGTTGAGAGCTGAGCAAGTTAAAGGCTTTTAATACATGTGGCTGCAGTGGCAGATAAAGAATAGTCATTTTCCTGTAATGCAAACTCTCTCCCTCGGTGGAGAGGGCAGGGGAAGCTGCTGGCTGACTTCTTGCTTTGTTAGAGTTGTGCTTCTGTATGCATCTTGTTCTTTTTCATCTACACCGATCGTGCCTTTGATATAGATTAGATTCAGCTCTGTTTGCTTTTCTTGCAAGTGGAAATCCATGAGACAGCAGTACCCGGGCTGGATGTGACCCTGCCATTGTGTAAACACGAGGGATGCAGCTCGAGTCAGTACCCCCAAGAAAGTTTCCCCTCCAGGAAAACGTGACCTCTGGCTCGAAAACAGCTTGAAAATTTTCCAATCAAAATTGAGATTCTTTCCTCATCCCGAAGTTATCCAGAGGCCAAGAAAAGGAATAAAACAAAAATATAATAAAGGTAAAAATAACTCTTGTGAAGTATAGGTCTTTCCACTTTTTATTTCCTAGAATGGCCCTGACCATGTCTCCAATCTGCCTCTGGGCTGGCTGCTTTGTCTCTTTCCAAGCTCCAGTGATAGTTTCTTACTCTGTTTTTCAATAGTCAGGGGAATCTTAATAGTTAAGTTTCCTCCTATCCCTGCTTCAGACAGAGGAAGAAATATTATTAGCCTGGTTGGAGCCAGGAAGGTAGGAATTTCACAGTTAATAACTTCGCCATTGTTGTTTTTAAGGGCCCTTGATAGTCCATGATTGCCATTGAAGTTGTTTCCCTGTGTCCCTTTCCCTTCAGGACACAGGAACCCCCAAGCGGGCAGGAGGGGGAGAAACTGGCACTTGTGAATGTGAGCAAAATAATGTTGGGAGGCGAGAGGGAGTGTTTGTCCTTTGTGGAAGCAATGTGTTTGATGCTGTATGTAGCTGCTCTAGAGAAAACAAGAATACACCGGAGGGCAATGTTGCGTGCATACTTCTTGGGACTTTTAAAGGTCACCAATTCTAGAAATCTACTTTGAAGACTGAATCAGAAAGCAAAAAAAGTGCAGTTTGTAACATGATAAAACTGCGAAGTATAGACGTTTATGTATTAATATTATATGAGAATAGAAGTCAGCATGCAATTTAAGTGGGAGGAGCAAAGACCTGACTTGGAGGCGTGTGGGGGTGTCAAAGCTGGGACACAAGGGCTTTGGCTGAAATAAAATGAGAGGGAAGTCATGTTCGTAGAGCTATATACACAGATATCTGGATATACATATACCTATATTCGTATGTAGACATATACCTATCTCTTGATTGCAACTGTAATTATTGATCTTTTACTTCGCTCATTGATGTTCAAATAGTCTTTTTAAGCCCCGTATTTGGAGCACATTGAATTTGTGCAGCAGGCAAACTTCACAGTCCAGAATCTTTTCAGTAGTGCTTTGAATAGAGGCTTAAAATCTACATTAGTATTGTTTAGTATAAATTAACATCTCTAGTATTGAGTTTATTTTCTTTCCTGATGAGACTGAACAGAAAAAAATTGGACCAGAAGATAACGGCCGTAGTAACTCAGAGCCTAAGTGTGAGTCGGGCAGTATCATGTCCCCAGTTGAAACTCTCTAAGGAAAAGCAAATGAAGAAAAAGTGAATATGTACGTAAATACATGCGCATTACACAGTGGCAGAGATCACTTGAATCATCAATTTGGTCTTTGTAGTTAATATTAATGTTTTTCTTAATTGTTTGTCTTCTATATCCACATAAACTAGTGGCTAATGATATGCAGTTGGTTGTTATACAATTTAACTGCATGTTGTGAGGGAAAATTAACTCCATTTGTTTTTTGAAGTTGCCATCAACAACATTTGATACTTCCGAGTTTTTTCTTGTGTTACAAAAGATGAGCCCAACTGGTTTTTATCACCTTCCCTTGCATCATAATTGTGCAGACCTTTAGTGTATTGTCAGCTGTTTTCCTTGTGGGGAGTCTGTGTCTACTGAGCTGTTCCAATGTGGAAGCTGCTCTGTAATTCTGATCATCCTTGCTGTCTTTCTTCAAACTTCATGAGATCCTTTCTCAGTGGAAACTCCAGAAGTTTTCAGTCTTTGACATGTGGATACACCACAGATTTATGTAGAGAAATAATTATTTTATCCATTACTCTTCTAACAATGCGTAACACTTGCTCTATTGATTGCTACATAGCTGTGAGTTGGTGGTTTCGTGGCTCCACTTCCTAAGAAGTGATTTTCAGGTTCGAGACTGCTGTTGCATGAATGAACTTACAACCTGTTTCCTTACTTACCTGTTCAGTTTTACCTGCGATGAATTATAAATGTCATTTTGCCCTTCAGGCACTAACAGTTTGGGCCATCATAGCAGTCCTTTTTTGCCTCTGGTGACCTTCTCTTTCCCGTTCCAACTGCAGTTGGTACTTGTAATATAGGCTTTGGAAGATTTTAATATGGGTCGAGTAACAAATTCAGATTGGTCCTGTGAAGTAGAGTTAAGAGGTTAGAAAGCAGACGAATGCTGAAAATAGTTGATGTGCTTCTCTCCAACTTGCAGCCTGGCACATGTAAAAACCTTGAGTGACTTGAGCACACGTTTCTGCCAGTGCTGTGGAAGGCTCTGCCTTTTGGGAAGAGTAGGCAACTCTCTTGGTTGTTAATTTTTTAAAAGTGTTCTCATTTGTTTTCTGATTTCTTGGTCTCTTTTTGCGCTCTTCTCTCCCTGCTACTTGTCTTTTCCTGTCCATTAAGTAGTTTAGCGCTGTTTCGGAAAAGCAGCCGTTTCTCAGTGTATAGCTCACCAGTAGCTTTTAAAGATACTAGTTATCTTCTTGTAGGTAACATATCATTGTGTTTGTGTTGTTTCATGCCTATCTTATTTTATATCTGCCTTGAAAATAATGTCATGCAATATTCAGAACAGTAGTCAACAAGTAACCTGAGCTATATATGTTACAAAATAATGCTGACATGTCTCACTGCAGCATTGAAGGAAGGAGTTGGTCTTCTTTTATTAAAAAATCATGGACACATCTAGTAAGTATCAGGTTTTGTTATATAAAGCTATCATTCAAAACTGTTGTGGTTGGTAGAGATATTATGCATACAGATGATGTTACGAACATGATTATATATGATGTTACCCATTTTATAGAAGTGTTCCTGCAATACTCTGGTACTTCATACGCTGAAGTTTTAACTCTGTATTTCTGTATAATGTGATTAAAAGAGTTGAACCATTTATACGTCTGCTTCTATATGAGGGATTTTAAGAGGATGAAAGCATATTGTATGCAAACACAACTAAATTCCTAGATATATATCCTATACTGAATATATATCCTATATATATCCTATACTGAATTTTTCAGATATCCTATACTGGATTTTTCAGTTTACTAAGCAATCCGAGTTATGGCAAGTGTGCCAGTAGTAGTTTCAGAAGAAACACTGGTTCACTTCTATAGTGAATTCCTGCATACAGAAGTACAGGTTTTCAGCCTTTACAACGTACAGCTTCCTAAACATTTTCCAACAGCAGCACAGGTGAATATACATTTGAGCCTAGGGAGAGGACATTGTGCCAGAATGGTGGTCTTACCTGGATGCCTTGGAGGTGACCTATGGGCTCCTGGGGGTCCATTGCTTACATGCTGCGAACAATTGTGCGTGGTTGGTCAGCTTTTATGAGTCACTTATGGGGACTTGAGGAGCAGACTAACAAAACAGAATGTGCTAAGTTATGTTTTTGATGCATAGTAGTGGTTAGAGTAATCTGGAAGATGGAGGGAGTTGCAGTGTATGGAGACTGTTGACTGTACAGTCAGCATGTGTCTAGTCAGACTTAATAAATTTGACTCAATGCAGGTATTGCCAGAGCTGATACGACTCCTGGAGAGCCTCTCTGTACAGTTCTTCAGCTTCCAGGAGGTTTTATTAGTCTGGACTCCACGCTGTGCACATCCAGAGTTGCTTCTGATCCAGCACTAGAGCTAATCTTTAGATGCTTATGCATCACTCTCCCCAGTGCTCTGAATTCCTGGAATACTTTGCAGGTCTTATTAGCTGTAAAACATTCAGTTTGAAATACTTCAGAGACTGAACAGCTGCATTCTCATCCAGCAATCCCAGGTCAAATCACCTGGACCAGATCTCGTCTGGCTCTGTGCCCCAGATTCCTTCCTTCCTTCCCCTGGGTGTCCATCGGTATCGGTCCGGCGGTGGTTGGTGCTGTGTGTGCACAGGTGCTGAATGCAGGGTGGATGTTCTAACGTGAGAGAAGGGGACAGATCGAAGATGTTGGTTGGTGTGCTGGGAGTCCCCGGTGCTGCTGCCAGTTAGAGCAAAGGATTCGGCGTGACAGTTGAAATCTGGCTGATTTTGCTCATGAGAAAGTGTAAATGAGACTGTCTTTAATTCTGGTCTGCTCTTCAGATTCACAGAACTGATGTCATTCCTCCCTGATGTAGTTAGCTGCAGTTGCAAAAATGTCTTGGCTTTTAAATCCAATTTCCAGACATCATATCGTGATGTTATTTCTATTTCAAATAAGTCACTAATTTAAAATTGGGAATGTCTATATTTGTTAGTACAGTGCAGTCACAAGAACAATGTCCAGAAAATCATTTTACAAGATTTTGCCTCATTTCGTTTATGATTTTCTTGAAGATTATTTTTATTTTATTGTGGTAATATATGGCTTCACTTTTTCCAGGGTATGTTGTAAAATCAGAAATACTGCTATAATTGGAATTGAACACCTGACAGAACAAGATGTAGGCAGTAACATGATGGTGAAAGGCTTGCATATGTAACAGGTTTAGGCAAACGTAAGAAATTTCCGTATCTCTCTTTGGGGTGTTTTGTGTGTAAAGGGGCTGCTGCACTCTGGTTTTCCTACACCGAGCTCAGCCTGTGCTTGGGAGTGACTTTGAAGGAGCAGCTGCATTAGAGCTTGTGCTGCCCTGGGCTCGCAATCCTGCTCCTTGTATTTGCAATTTCTGTGTTTTGTCCTAGAGCTTGCTGATAAATGAGGACGTTCTTGTCAAGTGGCGTGTTGGGAACTATTCCACCGCTTTTCATTTGTTTGGCACTTCTCTGTCAAAGTGGAGGAAACAGTGCTTATAAACAACCATTCGGAACATTTGCTCTTTTCATTAAATAATTTTGAAACACTTCTGTGTCTCTTTTATAGGATTTAAAAACATCCTGTCTGGTACATTGATACTACTGTATTGAGAACTTTCTTAATGGCCTTCCTCTCAAGCCCAAGAGGAGAAATAAGAAGTGTAATTGGGTTTTTTCCTAGGCTACTGGTGGTGTTCTGGCACATAATAAATATTAATATAAGTGTGTTAAATCTATCCTGCATCAAGTATGTCTAAGTTTGTATGAGGTGATCTAGTCTTACACTGAAGTGAGTATTGCAGTAGGAGTTATTTAAACACAGTAGGTGATGTTCAAGAGAAACAAAACCCTGTTCATTCTCTGAGTTCCCTTGAGAATCAAATGATGGATAAAATGGCTTGTGGCAGAAATTCCAACTCGAGGTAAATCTTAGGAAAGTGATGGAAGTGATGGTTGGAGAGTTCCATAGCTTGAAGCAAGACATCAGTAGCCATGGGCTCTTCAGATGTTTGTTGTTACCTCAGATTCACTCAGTTATCAATTTCTACCATAGCCTTGGCTTAGGGGCTGCAAGGTCTCCTTGTGATACAAGTGGTGTGCCTGTTTGGTATTTTGAGGACAGGACCACGTGCAGTGCAGGAGCACACTAACCTGTGCTGATGGGATATTTTGCAAATCAAATTTACATGAGTTAAAGCAAAAGCATAACGTCACCAAGTTATTAGTCTTGATAGATGGATCTGGCTTGCTTACTGCTGCAGTATAAAAAGACCAGCACTTCATTTATAACAATATAATGTTAAAAATATTAAATTTAGACCAACACAAAATGTTTGCTGCTAGTGAACAGTAGGTCATAATGTGAGCTTTTCGAATGCATCATTGTGTGTACTTTAGTTCATGTGATGTTTGAAAGAAAATCAATAATAAGGTTATGTCAGGATGAAATCTTAAAGTGCTTTGGACAATTTAAAAGGGCAGCTGAGAACTTGCTCCTTTATCTGTTGCAGGTAGGGCCCATACAGAGAATAGGAAATCACTTGACATATTTGATGATCTGGATTAATATCTTAATGAACTGGGGAGGGAAAAAGTCATGTTACCCCTTTTTATCTAAGACATTTTTTGTGTTACTGCAAATTGTAAATATTTGACTTCTCGTGTTACAGACTTTCTAACCTTGAAAATACAATATTTCGATTGTTTGTTTGTTTCTATATGCATTTTCTTGTCTGCCTGTTGCTGTTCAAACTCCTGTTGTAAAAACTTAATCTGATTTGGCTTAGTTTCTGTGGTTTAAAACAATAAGCATAAACTCAGCATTTGTGAAATCCTAGTACAAAGAGATAAGATTCTTAAGACATATTCCTTGGACACTGCTTTGAGATAAGGCAGATGGCTTTGGATTGGCATTGATAATTGCAGGTACATTGTGAGAGCTGAAATGATGATCAGACACAGTAATAAGCATTGGGCAGCTGTGTGGAGTTGCTGCACTTCACTGGCGGTCGTTATCATCTGATCGAGAAATAAGTTCATATCTAGCGTCTCTCAAGAACTAATGGTGGTCTTAATGAGGATGGAACTGAAGAATGCGAAGACCTGTATTATCATAACTGATTTTTTTCATTGTATTTCATCTTGCTAAGCAGATCAACTATTCTGGAATATGAATATTCTGGAATATGAACGTGCTTAACTGAAAATATGAATTTGATGATTAAGTAGCACATTGCTATCAACCTTAAATTAAACAAGATCAAGTTTAATTTGCCGTAAAGTGTGAAATTTCATTTGAGTGAAGGAATCCAGCTTAAAAATCTTCCTATGTACTTTCCCAAGTGCTTAGTATCTCTCATGTTCTTGTGTGGTGTTTCATTTACTGGTTTGTTCATTTATCTCAAATGTAACTGGGTAGTCATCGAAAGCACTGTGAAATAACCGATTATTCTACCTGTTTAAGTTAGATCGTGGTGTGCGTAACACATAACGTTTAGCTCTGTAAGCGAGCTTGTGAGTGCAGCCTTTGATCGGCTCTAGGTGTCAGGAAGAGAAGGAAATATTCCCCTCTCCCTCATCACCTGTTTATATTGCAGGATGTGTTCATATGGTAGCCATATGAAAACTCTGCTGTATGAAAACCCCACTACATTAGTTTGATCGCCGAGGAAGGCCTCTCAATTCAAAAAAATTCTTGAATTCTGGTAGTGGAATTACTCGGTATGCAAGAAAACCAGAAACCAGATATTGGATGCTGAGCTATTCTATAGTTATCTGAAAGCTCCAGGTGCCTGCTGAGATTCCAACTCTAGCAAAATTAGATCTGTTATCCAAGTTAACTTTTCAGATAGATTGGGAACAAAGGAGGCAGAAACACAGACTTATACGTGAACATATACGACAAGTCAGCTTCCTATTTGGAACAGTGGAGTTGTATGTAATTTAGGTCAATGTCATTACATAAATAACCTGCATTAGGGCTGTGAAATCAACTGTTTTCATTGTTGGACACCAGAAAAAGGATTGTAGAAAATGATTGTTTCTTCGAAGTGGAATGGCTTTTGGAGTTTGCAGGGCTGTCGTGCACTTTAAGAAGGAAAGGAAGCTGAAGCTTTTTATAGCTACCAGGCTGGGGCAACTCGTCACAGTTGTCTTGTTGTGGTCATCAGTGTAGAACTTTTCACGGTTAGTAAAACGGACTAAGGTATAAACAGTAAGCGGTTGTCTACAACGTTTCTGGAAGAATCTTAAAGATTAGGATTGATTCTATAATATTTCAAATCACCTATAGTTGTCTGGTTACCTGTATGTTCATACGGAAATTCTTAAAAAGACCACACAAAAAACAACCAACCAAACAAAAAAACCCAAACAAACAACAACCAACCTGAAGCATGTAGGCAGGTGGTCTCCAGACAGCATGGTCTGTTTGGCTTGTGTATGAATAACATGCAAAATTCATTCTATGCCGAGTTCGTAGCATGAGGTTTAATGCAGTTGGAGCTTCATGTGTTTATGGATAATGGAATAACCTTCTTAAATGTCAAGATAATCTAATGGTTTTTTTTCTAATTATAACTCTCTTTAGGCGTCTGAACAAGAATAAATTGCAAGTTCTTCCAGAGCTGCTTTTTCAGAACACACAGAAGTTAACGAGATTGTAAGTACGATCTGATTTGCTTCTATCGTTTGTGCCTTATTATTCAGGTTTGCGTGTTTGTATTTTGACTGTTGTGATACGTTTAATTTCTGTGAACTTAGAACTGCTAGATAATAAGTGTTCTTAAGATGATGTGTTATGTTTGCATCTGTGTAGTCATAATTCAGTAGAGCATAAAGATCAGAGGGAAGAGAAACTACAAATCTTTTCTGTTCCTTGTGTATTCACCATGATGACTTCAAGGTGAGTTACTTTCAACCCTCTGTAAAGAGTTATAGAAACTATGAGAAGCGTCATTTTCTTGTATCCAGTATAGTCTGGATGTCCACAGAGGGAGATGGCATGCTTGTATTTAAAAATTATCCTGTTGGCATAATACAGATTGTTTTATCTTTTTTAGCTTTAAAAAATATATTTTTAAATTGAGTTAAGGCATTGCCAGGCAGATTAGCAAAGTTATGGCTGCTGCCTTGTCAGGAAGATGAAGAAATATGGCAAGGTAAAGATTTTTGATCTCTTTGAAATATTAAAATAGTGTTATAAAATGTTTAGATGGCATCAAGACCAGTTTGAACAGAAACAGAAGACTAGCATGAGCTTGGCTTTTTTTGGGTGAGGGCAGGGAGAGCACGGTGTTAGCACAATGACCGGATGATTTATGAAAGAGAGAAAATAAAATGAAATAAAATGGCTGAGCAGATGCCTGCACAGTTACTATCAAGAAAAGTCATTTGCCATTTCAAAGGGGTATTCAAAAGCTGTTTGAAGTCAACTTTCTAGATCCTGCTGAAGTTAAACTCATGATCCAGTCTGGCTTTGTGGAAGATGTGCTATATGGGAAAACTGGTTTTTTGTTGTTAGGTGGTGGTTTTGTTTTGTTTGGTTGTTTTAATACTTAAGTTTCTGTATGGAAGAGCAGGTATTTAGATTTATGATTTGGCTAGTGAAATTGTAGAGTCACTACAGTATTGCTGAAAAGTTGCTGTGTTCAAATGGGGTTTCCAAACAAACAAACCGTTTAGGCAGTGAAGTAATTTTTTTCTTCCTGTGGAAATACAAAACACATGGTGATGGTGAAGACTAATTCTGGAATCAGCTGATTAATTAAACAAATAGGATCTTTGATGTTTTCAAAGCAGACACATTGAATGGTATTGTCTGGTGGGTGATACTGATAGAGTTCTGGAGAATTTCTGTAATGAACTTTGTTGTTGCCGGAATGTGCTCATGGAAAAACTGTTGAAGTGAATGACATTGTTCCAGAGATGAAAAATATGTATAGAAATATAAATAATTGCAAATATAGCTGTCTTTTAATCTCAAAATCTGCTTGAAAGATCTTTGTTAGACTTGTTTTTGCAAGCTCTGTTGCAGCTTTCGAATGCACTAGAAAATGTTTGCTCAATAGATTTGCCAAGATTTCGTTATATTTCCTAATATTCTTTTTGCGTATGTTTGAAATTCTGTATCTTGAAACGTCTCTTGAGTATGAAGTGTGAGCCGGTGCCGATTTGCAGATACCGTTATCTGGTCTCCAGAAGATGCCAGTTATATTTACTTCATAGAAGAGTTGCTTCATGTAGGTTGTGATGCTTTCAAGGTAATTGTTTTTATAGAGTTTAGATGTATCCAGTAACACAAATTGCAGCTGAATACGTTGGAAGTTCCTCTGTGAGTGCTGGTGCTGTACATGGTATCATTAAACTGAAAGGAACTTTCTGGTAATTTGTGGTTTCGAGGGAAGGTTGTGTGTGTTGATAACTTGTGTGCATCTGTCTTACGGAACCTTGCACAAAGCAGCTAAGTGACAGTAATTGAGGCTTTTCAATACCAGAGTGGTCATGTAATCATGATACCTTATAGTGCTTAAAAACAAGGGTAATAATTTGGCTTTAGAATATAAAGATTGCAAGCAAGTTACGTGGAATGATTAATGAGAATGCCGTGTTCTGTAATGCCTCTCAATGGATGCTGTTGAAACATTGTCTTTATTGACTGACATTCATTCAAAGTCCTGCTTACTGCTTAATGATGCTTTAGACAGATCACTTCAGCACTGTTTGTCGGTAGAAATTTGCCTTTTATTTTCAAGATACAAGTGTTATATAAATATAGTGAATATTTGAAGTAACTCGACCCTAGCCGAGTGAAGTGTTGCGGTTCCAGTTGCAGTTTGGTTGTGTGTTTTTCAGTGATGGCATAAGAATGCAAAATATACTACCCAGTAGAATTTGTAAAAATACACACATGTATATGTATTTTTGTACTTTGAGGAACTACAAAAATGTGAACGTAAGAGGGTTACTTTACTTTTCTTTGTGTGTCTGTGTTGGTCCTACTGCTGGTTGAATTTCTGAGCTGTTCTCTCCCGTAACAAGTGTGTTATGACTTATCTGTGGAGTTGATGATGAATGAATTAAAATGGATGTTAAAAAGTGTAGATAATAGTGATCTCAATTTTTCTTCTCCGTAGTGTAGGTATATTACTTCTGTTGTCATATTGGCAAACTGTTGAGTCTGGGCTACTAAGCTGTGAGTCAATTATTTTACTCTATTTTAATAGTTATGATCCTGATAAACTAACAAGTCGAAAATTGAACGTTTTAATTGTTAAGCTTGCTACAGCTCCAGTGATACAAAGTTTTAAAAACTAAATATTGCTATGCAGTATGCCTAAAATGAAAAATTTGATTTTATTTGCTGAAAAGAGCAGCTCATACATAGTGTTGTCCACATAGCAAATGCAGATGAAATCAGCAGTGATTCTTAGAGCTGCTCTCCTTAGCAGGCATGCGGTGAGCTATAAGAGTCTATGACTTTGTTAATGTAAGTGCGGATTCAATTTTTAAAAAAAATATAAAACTAAACTCGAAGGGGACATTTTAAATTGGATGAGTTGATAACTCTGCTGTTGTCCCTGGTGGTCTCCGTGTTTGTCACCGCAGCGTGCCTATGGCAGGGCACTGTGCATTTGCACTGAAGTGCAGTCCAATGAGTAATAGAATTTACTTTAGAATGCCTCTTAGGTTAGAACTGCTTCCTCGATCACTTTGCTCTGGTACCTTTGCCTTTTTTCTCCAGCCCTCTCCTGCAATGCTGAGCTACAGGATATCCTTGCATCTTTTTCAGTGCTGCTTAGTCTTGGTTGTCACATCTGGTTGGTATTAGAAGCAGGAATATATATAGGGGAATAAACCTCAGATGGAATGTGAAACGTCCCACAAAATGAGTTTCTCATAAGGTTTTGGGCCTTTTCTTCTAGGAAGAGTAGCTTTGAGACTCGTGTGTTTTGTTTGCTTTAGTTTAGATCCGAGTTTTAAGTTTAAGTTGGGTGGTGAATGGACCCTTGATTGGATTCTCTAGTGGAAATGTTTGCCATTGCTCTGTTGCCTTGATTTCCTAGATTTTAAAGGTGCTTAAATAGTTTATCTGGGATAAATAATTAAGTATCTAATAATTCAAACTGCAAGCACTTCTAATGAGAAAACTGAATCAAGGAAAAAGCACTTTTAATAAATTGAGAAATGGAAACAAGATTATATATATATAGATAGATATATATACACACACACTTTCAGATATTATTTATTAATATCTAGCCATAAATAAAAAGGTAATATTAATATAAATAAGTGATGAAATGCACAGAAAAAGTACATTAAACCAAACCATATAATTTAACAGCTATAAAACTGGGGTTTGATCCCAAGATAATTATTTTCTAATAGCCAAAACAGCTTGTGAAATTTATTGGCCAAGTTTGTAAACAAAGCTTTGTGCACGCTGGGATCCTGAATTTCCATGGTGTGTGCAGCTGGTATATAAAATGATCAGAGTGCATCTGCTTTTCACTAAAGCCCAAGTATGTTAGTGGTCCATGAGGTACTTAAATATCTTTAAAAACAAAACACCAGCACCCTGACATGTAAGAAAATATTTGTTTCATTGTTGTAACTTCCATACCTAAAGCAAACCACTAAGTAGTCAAGGTAAAATTCCTTTGTGTGGATGAAAAAAAACTCTTAAAAGTGCTCTCAAGTCAGGTCTTGCAGTGAGGGTTAATACCTCCCCCCAATTTATATCCATGGAACATTTATTGGGTCCATTCACTTTTAATGGACTCTCCTAGTTGTCACTTGACAACACAAACCAGGCTCTGGAAGCTTAAACATACTGCAGTCTGGTACCAAAAGCCTCTGACTAGTTAAGTATCCGTTAGACTCTGAAATAAAGTAGTTTACTTTTTAGGGTAGTATGAGAATCTAGAATTCAGACTAAAGCTGAGCGCTGTGAGAGCAGAGCCCTGGGATTCACCTTGTACAGCTCAAGCTTTTTAAACTTTGTAGTTATGAGTGGCCCAATGTTGTCTTATATTAATCTAGAGTTATTTCCAAAGGGGATTAAAGTAGCAAGATCAACAGAATGGAGATACTGCAGACAAACGATTTGTTTTAATAAAATGGGACAGCCTCTTAGGATCAGGAATAGCCGTTGTATAGCGTGTTGCTTGTTGTTAACATGGTGTGTAAGTATTTGTAGCTCAGTGAAATTTGTCAATAAAGCTGGATGAGTGGGAATGCTTTATTTCTTGAATATTTTGAAAGAAGATTATGATAGATGGGTGGTAACGACAGGTGAGTACTTGTAGCATACAATACAAATTCCATGACTAGTCTAAAAATGGGGCAATATTCATTTCTAACAGAATCCCAGAGTGGCAGAGGTTGGAAGGCACTCTGGAAGCTGTTTTGTCCAGCCAGGCCTGGTGCTGATGTCCTGGTGGCTTTCCCGTATCTCCAGGAATGGCGGTTCCACGGCCTCCTGGGCAGCCTGGCTCAATTCGCAGTCACCCTCGCAGGCAAAAAGTGGTTTTCTAGTCAGGCAGAGCCAGGAAACTGTTTTGTTGCACCCACGTACAGTACATGGTGACAATAAGTCGTGTAGCGAAGCAAACTGAATTTGAGATAGACAAACATTTTGTACTAAATATACTCCGAACGAAGCTTGAATGCTATTACTTGATTGCTTAGCCTGAGGTCATGCATCTTCAGTCATGAAAACGTGAGATTATTGTAATAAGTCTTACAGTTTTCTGTTGATGTGTGTATCTCTTAATTGTAAGATAATGTTTCCCAGGGTAGCACTAGTGACAAGTAGTCACTGGCAGTGACTATCAGTAATTACGTTTGGCTTTTTAAAGTGCTACTCAGACATTAATTAGGTCATGCTTCACAGAAACAAATTGGGAAGGGAAATGTGTCACTTCAATGTTCAAAGATGGAATAAGAAAAAAGGCTCAAGTGGGGGAAAAGGGGCTACTTAGCGAACTTCTAAAACGATAGAGGGGAGTCTTGTGTTTGACCCACTGCATCATGCTGTTCCTTTCGGTCAGTGGTTGTCAGGAGTTACCTGGCATCTTTCTCTGTATGCAACTGCTACTTTTGGGAGGGTGACGGAAGATAAGAAGTGGAACTTTAACTTGATCCACTGTCATTTGTAATGACATTTAAAATGTTGTATCTGATTATATTTAATTTAATGGTTTCTTCCTGAAATAAGAAAAATATGTACCCCCCCATTTTAAAAAATAATTTAAAACATTGATATGCATCTTATCTGCTTTTTATAGCTACAGCTATGCTTTTTATTAGGTCGTCTGAGTTATCTAGTTCATTATGCAATAAATGCACATTAATAGCTAATGAGGTATGTATATCACTGTAAACCAGTCAAATACGTAAATGCAAGTGTGATACCTATAGGAGCACCAGGAAAAACTGAATATCTGTTTCACCTTTGGTATTAATTTTTTGAAGGCAGGTTAGAAACAAGAAAGTGTGCACACACACACAACATACCAAATGCTTCTGAAGACTTTTCAGGCAAAGTTTTATTATTTTTGCTGGCTTTAATACATTAATTGCTCCATTTTTCTCCTCAAGCAAGGTGTTAAAACCACATGAAAGCTGCCTAGAAGCAATGGTTTATTCTGTAATTCATACACTTTGGAGATGCTGGTGAGAAATGCGTATTACTGTGTGGCTGTGCGTACTTAAAAGCAATTTTAATGATAAATTTATTAGACACTTAAAACTTATGTAATCTGTTTAATTGTTTATTGTATTAGCTTTTAGTTTTATTTTTAGACATTACTATTTGTCATCTCTTTTCTCGATTTGTGCGTTTCCTTATGATTTTAGTGTTTGCGCAGTGTGTATATTTGGTTTTGTGTGAGTAGTTTCATTAGATAATTCCTAGTAGGGGTAGCTGGAACTCGTTACTGCTCTGGTTAGGAAGCTCACCTCGTTGAACAGAAATGTGAAGGTGCTCTGCCCGCCTGGGCTCAGGTGCAATATGGTGTCTTTATAGTGTGCTGTGCCCGCAGGGCTGAGTCAGTGACTTTGGGTTTGAGCTTGACCAGGGCAGCGTGCATGAGGTTTTCCCAATGGCTCCTTTCCTTTGGGTGCGTTCATAGCTGAGATGTTTATTGCAGCGAGGAGGCTGTTTCACATGTGTAGGATCTGCCAAGAATTTGCTGCTGAAAGCCTCACCAGAGCTGCCCCTTGTAAACTCTCCTTTCCGGCCTGATCCTTAGCAAGCCTGAGGTATCAGATCATGACTTCTGATCAAATTCAGTCTTTTATCTCATGTGCGTCTCCAGAAGCTGTGTTTGCAAAAGCAATCAGTTCATAAATTTTCTTAGTGTCCTCTTTGTTTTTCTGTTTGTTCCTTTTTCCAGCAAGAAATATCTCACAGATTGCTGACTTGGAGCTCCATTATCGTCTCGCATGAAAGCAGGATCCTGACAATTCAATTGTTACATGGCTTTGAGTTATGGGGTTGCCATGACAAAATAGCATGGGCTTGTAACAGTGTGTTTTTGTGGTTTTATCCACATCCAATAATTGTAGTTTTACTGTGTATAGATCACAGCAGGTCTTTTAGAAGACAGTAAATAATTACAGTAAGTGTTTGCTGGTCTCTAGGGTGCACTTCTGGCTTGAGAAAGATGTGCATTAGGTCAGAGGCTTGTGCTGCAGATAGCTGGATGACATTTATACCATTTATCAAGCTGAAGTAGTTTTGTGTATCTTCTTTTTGACTCTGATTGTAAATAATGTATGTAGCATTTTTTTTTTAAATACACATATACCAGTTTTATTTGGAGGGATTTTTTTGCTGTTTAAATTAGTGCAGAAGATTAATTTTAAAAAGAATAAAATATTATTCTTGTGAGAATAGAAAACGAATGAAGACATGTCAAAAAGACAAAAGGCTCCCTCCTCGATGCTACTTTGTCCCCTGTGTAAAATTGGTTATTTAAAATCATAGAGTCTCCAGATGGATTGTTTCCCCTCTTAGGGGAAATAGACACGATTGGAGAAGGAAGGGCGCTCTTTGTGAAAATTATTTCTGGGTTTTAGTGGCGTCTTTCTTCTACAAAGACATCTATTGCCAACTTCTGTGATCAGGTCATCTTAGTAACAAGGTAATTTGTGGCAAAGGTTTCTACATTTCTAAAAAAAACACCACATGTGCAGTCTTTGTAAAGAAGTTGTTTTGCTCAGCTAACTACTGCCTTTCATTTTCACTGTTTTTTCCTATGCAATTAGAAAGGCAATGTGCTCTTTTGGTTGGTGTTCAGCTCAAGAAATCAAGAGGCTCACAATTTGTGAGATAAATTTGCCACTAAGTTATTTTGTAGCCTTAACCATGTTGCTGGCTGTCAGTTTTCCTTAATGTAATTACTTTTAAAGCACTATCAAACATGTTCTAGTTTCCAATTGCATGTCTTCGAGATAACATTAAAAACTATTATGCTGTTACTGCCTGCTCAATGCAATCCTGAACTGGAACATTTATTTAACTAACACCAGTGGTAGCGTTGTACACTTACAAAGTCCAGCCCAGGACTTGACATCAACAGGGCTGTTGTAAATAGTTTCTGGTGCTTCTTAACGTTTTTCTTGGTATCAAAAAATGTACGTTGATAAAATTGGATATGTAGTCACTTTAGCCAATTAGACATAATTCCCAACAAAGTTCTGTTCTCCACAGCCAGGATATTTGAGAACATCATGGCAACGTTTAGCAAAATTAGGCTTTTCAGAACTTCCACAGGCTGAGTTTCTGCTTTAAGTGGGTTGCAGCAGCGAGAACTCAAGGAGGACTCCATGCTCAGTCGTCACCTCCATAGCTGGAGATGGGGTTTCTGAGGGTGGCCACATGAGCTCTGCCAGTTCTGAAATGCATCTTTTTTCACAGGTTTCAACTTCGGTGTTTAGAGTGACAAGTTAAAACTGGGGAAAAACACAGTGACTCAGCTCCTTGTTGTGAGGGCTTTCACATGACAGCTATTACAGAGCTCTCAAAATACAGTAATTGTGGGTGGGCGTTATTGGCTTACCATTTTCTTACATCAGTCTTCGGAACTTTGTTCCTTTGCTTCTGTTAGCGCCAGTCGGGGTGTAGCGGCCCCTGCAGTGTTGTCTCCTGGTTCCTCTGACTCACTTTGTGGTGCTGGGGGCACCGGGCGGCTGTCAGGAGCCGCGGGCTGATCCCGTTCAGCTCGACAGCACTGGATAGCTGTGTAGGCTGCGCTCAGAGCATAGGCAGCTTGTACCTTCACGGGTATTATTCCTGTAGTTCTTCTGACCTGGTGGTTTGTAGGCCGCCTCTTTTCCAAAACTGCGTACGGTGTTAGCTGGATAGAGCACGCTCAAAGTTTGTCAGAGTCACATTGACTTCGTTTGCTTTGTTACCATGGCTTTTTGGCCTTGCTACCAGAGCTAGCCTGCAAATGTCAGCACATTGTGATGTGCTTGCATGTAATTTATTGCTATGTGGATATAGCTTTTCTTGTTTAAAAACTTCTTTTAATTGTTCAATTCATGTGTGCATGTCTGTTGCGCTTTCCCTATTGACCGTACGTTGAAAGGAGCCGAGAAGTGTTTTGTCAAATGCTTAGTTTAGTAGGTGGTACGGAACTCCTAGAGTCCTGGCCACAGTTAGAATGAACCGTGGTAAATTCGCTTCTAAGTTTTCAGCACTGCAACTGGGAGAAAATGCAGAATGAATGTAACCTTCATTTTTTGGTGATCAGGAGATTAGAATTGGAGTGTTTAGCATTTTTTTCATCTTTGAGGCCATTTCCTCACACAAGGTGAACGTAAGAGCAGATTGAACTGATGACCTGAAGCACGGACATCTCATCTGTGTAACAGGAAAAATATAACAATGATAATATTTTCATTGCTGTGCGTAATAGGCTATCATCCTGAGGTTAAAGATGAGTTTATATTCGTTGTCTTGTACAAGTCCTTTCAAATATTTTGGAAATACATTGCAAGTTACGAGGGTTTCCTATGGTGTGCAAGTGGGTAGTAGAAGTGGAGGACGTGGTCATTGTTCTAGAGGTACTAATGAGGGCTCGATTATAAGCAGTGAACATGAAGTCTTGATTTTGATCAGCATCATCCAAACCGAAAAGCTATTTCCCGTCACTGGTTTCTGGCATCCAGCTCTACTGGTTGCTGTTTCCCGGCAGCAGAACTCGGCTTTAGCAGCAGAGATTTATTGTGTGATCGGAGCGCCCCGTGAGTTAAGGGTATGGTGGGTAAAATGATGCAAGACCAGACACTTCTGTGTTTTAATTCTCATTTGGTTTTATTCTTGACAACTGTAATGTGTGCAATGGGAAGCTTAAGTTGGGCTTTCTGGAACTTCTCAAAATGCTTCACAGGGGTAACAGGGCACGCCTGTTTAAAGTATTTCTGACACTTAAAGGTCACCGAAATGAATGCTGCTATTACTTTTAAATGCACTGTGGTTACTTTTGTAATACAGTCATAAATGATCCAGGTTTTCATTATGATTCAAATGAGTTGAGGGAAGCCATGGGATCGCTCTCTGAGGCAGATGTGTGCCGGTCAGAAGGGTCGATGCGGAGCTGAACCGGGAGGTATTTGATCTAGAGGCTGATGCAGTTTCATGTCTCAGATGCAGTCTATGTTGTAAAACTTGTAAGAGTAGAAACTATTTATGAAATAAAATGAAAATAACTTGTGCAAGTCGTTAAATGTAATGGTGCTACAAGAACAGATTGGCAAGGGCAGTTTATTATCTTACTCTTCTGACTAGAGAAGGATGTCATACCCGGTGTGCCTTTGAGCTGCTTTTATTTCTTTACACAGTGTGACATAGTGAAAATGAAGGCTTATAACTCCTTGTGCTATAAAAAGTCCACGAGCTGATTTTTAATATGTTTGCCTTACATAATGCTTTGGAACTTAGTGGGATTATCTAAATATACAGTAATTGTTGCTGTTGAAGTTTGAGATTTCCTACAGTGAAATTGCAAATACTATGGAGAAAATTGAACAAAGCATATTTGGAATGAAGTACCCGTCTTTTGCTTTGCTCTGTTAAACTCACTGATGGGCTGTTACTAGAGACAAATCTATGAAGGATTTTTCTCCAGGAAAAAGCTATGGATTTGCTTCATTCCTGTTGATGTATGAAGGAATGTTAAGTTTCATGTTCTGAGTGGTTTACATGCAAGATACAATGCCAATGCTTAATGAACTATGAGGGGAAAAATGTTGAACGCATCTGATACAAAACCAAATGTAATGCTTATACAGCTAGTTTCTTTTGTTAAGAGAATAATCTTGTTTCCTACCAGACAATCACGTGAATAGAACTCCCTATTGTGTTAGTTCTGATAATCATCACTGGCTCAGTCCTGCCTCAGTGTGTTTTCTGTACCACTGAAGTGAAGAAGGTTGCTGAGTGCACTAGGATCTTATCAGTCTCCGAGCCATCAACTGATTTTTTCCACAACTAGTGTATGCACATAGTAACTGTATCTTTGAAAGTATTCGAATGGGAGTTTTGCTTTTTTTCTTGTCACGTGTACTCCTACCACCCTTCCCTACTTTTTCCCGATAATTGCTCGATTAACCCCGCACCTTGCAGTCTGTTATTTGGAGCAGAGCTGCTGGGATCTTGTGCTAAGCTTTTGTTAGCACTTGAGCTTTTTGCCCAGAAGTGGCAGCTGTTGTAATGTCAGATCTCGGTGTTACTCGATGGGAGTACTTGTTGGTCAGTAGGAGGTACTTCACTTAAACAGCTTCCTGCCTTTACTCGAGAGGCTTCATATTTCTTCTGCTGTAGTAAGTACTTTTATGACTGCCAACGACTACACTTGAAATACCAGTCCTAGGATTTTGTGTTGCAATAAGATTGGCTTAATAAAGCACGTAAATCTAGCAAGGTAATGGTACTGGGTTTATTGAGAGGACGTAGTGGCACATCTGTCCCTGAGCAAGAGCATTGTCCTGCAAGGCATTGGCTCACCTAAAGGAGTTATTATCTAGGGAAGCTCCATCACTCTTTTTCGGTATTAGTCATGCGACTGGGAAATGCGTGTGTGTGGTACAGCCTTTCCCTTTCTACCAGTCCTTCCTATAACGGGAACAGAATTAGACAAACATTGCTCAGGATGCCTGTTTAGTTTTGACTTTCAAGGCAACATTTTCCAGATTTTTTTGATCAAGTGTAATTTCTATGTGTCAGTAATTACGTGCTCCAGAGGGACCATAGCAATAATGTTGGTTTTTTTGTTGGTTTTTTTTTTTTTCCTGACATGTCAAGAAACAAATTTCCAATAAGCCTGGGGAATGCAACATGTTACTTGCCCCAGTTGGTGGTGAATTTCAAAAGAAAATAATGTTTCTTTTTACTGGCCTCAGGTTTTTCACTATTTTGTCTTCAAAACTGGTATTTCAATTGCTTGAAGGGAATTATTTTTCTTCACTGCTTGTTACTCTTTTTCCCAAATAGCATTGCTAGTTTTAAAAAATGAGGACCACCACTCTCTTACAGCTGTGGCTCATTCCAGCTCCTTTTTAATGAGGTAAACCAATTTGGTTCTGTTTAGATAAGTGTGTGAACGAAGACCCAATCACTAGATAGTCTGGCCTGTGGATAGGAGTGGCTGGTAACGGGCCTTGGGTCTGACGGCAAACTTCGCAAAAATGTAAGGTAGATTATTTTAAACTGGGTACTTAAAATTTGCAGATTATGTATGTAAATAAATACAATTTTATGGAAAGCGTAAATGATAGACCTTTAAAAGTGGACACTTATTTGTTATTAGTCTCTTGTGTGTTTTTTTTTTTAACATGTGATAATTCATTTAATAGAGTACTTCCTTTGAAAGTAATGCGATCAAAAGGAAAAAAATTATTTCTCTCTACCTTTAAGGCACATTGAATATGCCAAAATGTATGGAAAACTGAGGCGTTTTGACTGTAGAATGATTGTAGCCCTGTCCCAAAAATAAGAAAGAAGTTCAACAGAGTTTCTTTAGCGTATTTTTTTTTTGCGCTTCCATCAGTGTTTGAACGTGAGTTTGGAAGGAAGAATGCCAAAGGAAGCTGCTCTTTAGGCTTTCAGCCTGCCATCTCCCTTAAGCAAGGTGAGCTGAAAGGATGAAACTATTTAAAACTGTGGGGGGGGAAAAAACCCAACCTATGAACATTTCAGATATTTATACTGAAACAAGCTCTTCTGGTTACCAGTGAGGGTTCGAATGCCAGAGGAATGCTGGGGCTGTTGCAGGTATTGATGTCTACCCTGAAAATTTCTGCTGAGTTGAATAGGCAGTGTCAATACTTCTGCTTGAGTTTAAACGGCACTTTTTAGAATGATGCAGCGGTTAGATACTTGACAGATTTGTTTTTGTTTGTTTTCCCCAAGTAACTTTCCATGGAACACAACTGGTTTCATCTCTACAGGTTGTGGGGATTAGTTGTATAAATAGAGCTAGTGGCTCGTCTTGAATGAGCAGTCACTGGATTGTTTAGGGGTGTTTTATTTTCCCCATGAATATCCTTAATTTTTAAGGATTTCATATTATCACATCGTCAAGCTCAATTGTTTCTCCTGGTGTTCTTGCTGTCATATAAGAAGGAATGGAATGTATTGAGCTCCCCTGACTTTGAAGCTGGCTGTGCTTTGAGTGGGAAGTCGAACCACATGACCTCCTGAAGTCCCCTACAACCTGAAATATTCAGTGGTTAAATATATTATTTACGGTATTTAATGTCATGGTTTGGAAGCTTTTAGCTGGTTCAAGGTTTGGCAGTTACTGTGGATGGGATACTAGACTGTTGGTTTTTCTTTTTTTTCTTTTTTCCCCCCTCCTATTCCAAATTAAAGATTAAATGTAGTAGACAGGGTTTTTGTGGGTGCTGCAAGATATTGTGCTGAAGAGGTGCAAGATTGAGCTCAATCACCAGGATCTTGCAGGAGTGTGAGATGAGGGTTCTCAACTCCCACAAAATTTGGAAGTCATCAGGAGCTGGAATTGATGAACTACTGCTAAAGAAAGGAATTTTTAGCTATCTCTTGCCCTAAATTGTGCTGTTCAGATCTGCTTGTAAAGCTGGCTGTGGTGTCCTTTTCAGAGATAGGATGTGCCTTGGTGCTTGATATTTTTACGTTTTATCTTGTTAACATCTCATTGTGAGAGCAAGTGATTTGCTATATCCCTTTCCTGAATGTGACCTGACTCTGCTCTGCTCAAAACCACCCCGTAACAACAGAATGACTTGCGTTGTAGGCTGTGTTAGGATTATTCGATAAAATAATACACATAGGCGCTTCCCAGTTTCTCCTCCAAAAATAAGAGGAAAATAAAAGAAGGTGGTATCATACAGATGGCTCATGGTTTATTTCTGGAGGACCCGTGTTTTTCTGCCTCGTACAGGAGGACGAGTCGTGAGATCCGCAGCAGGATGTTCGGGGTTGGCCATGTTCGTACCATTTGTAGCTTCTCTTACGGGTCTAGCGGTGGGGATGGCAGCTGCCAGTTGGCTACCAGCCCCTTGCCCTTCCTGGCCACAGTCTGGGCGCTCATGGTGCTGGAGGAATAATGCGAGCCTGCAGTTTTTTTAATAGCGTTGGGTTCTCATTATTGAAAACACTACAATAGTTTGGATTTTTTTCAGAACACACATTACTGAACCTGCCAAGATTTTCAGTTCTGCTCTGTGGCATTTTTGTGGATGTATCTGATGGTAAAATTTGAAAGGAGGGCAAATTGGTCTCAACCTCACAATATCTGAGAACATAGCTTTTGAATTTAGATTATATGAACTTAGTTTCAGGTTGCAGCTACAGAAATATGATTGTTCTCTTTCTGATCTTAATCTTGATGATCTTGATTTAATTTGCAAGTTTATTTCCAAACAGCCTCTAAGGTAATGTTACTACAATGTCAGCAGTCTATTTGAATTACAAAAAAAATCCCAACTATTTTAAAAGGACGGTTAAAAGGAGATGTTATCTTCATGTCCACTGGGTTATGCTGAATTTCAGATGTTTTAAATTATGCCAGTGTCATGGGTTTGGTAAGTGAAGTAAAAGATGAGCAGATTGAAATAGGCCTGAACAATATATAAAACGAGACGAGGTGGTAGAGTTGGGATGACCCTGTGGAGACAAATAGTGTTGAGTCTTTAGTCTTTGATATCATCTGTGCTTGTGTAAAAATGTAAAGTGTATCCCTGGGTGTTTTGGAAATAAACACATTATTTCCAGTGTGCTTATTTTGAAAATTGTGATAAAACTCCAGCTAAGGAAAATATAACACTGTTTCTTGTATGATTATCAATTCACCACATACTGAAATAAAAGGCTTCATGATAGTGCCTCCAGAAAGGATCAACTTTAGTTAGTTACTTAATTTAGTTACTGAATTACATATTTTACTTAAATGTGTATGTCAAAATATTTTTTTCGAGTAGGTTTTTTTTTCCCCAAAAAAAGATATTACAGAGTTCCTGTGGGAGCCTTGTGTATACAAAATCATCAAAAATATTCCAAAATCCAACACTTGTGTTTATACAGATTAATTAGCTTAGAGTTCTCAGCTAGTCAGCCAAAAAATGAGTTACTCTGCTCAGACTGGTATGACAATCATAGGTGATATATGTGGTAATTGCTAACTGTGTGAATGATACAAGTGTTTGAATTTTAGGAAGGTTTATTTTTGAAGAAAAAAATGAAATATCTGAAATGGCTTTATCTTTTAAGGGGGTTTTTTGGTTATAAAAGACAAAGTCAGTTTGAGTTGATTAAAACCATTTAATAAGTTAAAAAACTTTGAGGAGAGTCCTTTTGAAACTTTTTCTAAGATACAGTTAAAAAAACCACAAAAAAAATCTAAGCCAGACAATTGGGGTTAAAAAAGAAAAAGTAGTCTTATGTTGTTGTTTTCACGCAGCTTGGAGTTCATGTTCTAGTTAAAATAGTCAGAAGAGCAACTGGGGCTTAAATGCTACAGTTGTACAGAGGTGCATTTATACTTGTAGGTTCAATTGCAAGTATAAATATTCACATGCATATTCACGGCACGGATTTGATTTAGGTGTCTGCACAGTCCATCTGCTGCGGATCTAGATGTTGTTCTTTCTGCTCGGCATTTCGAACTGTGTTAGGTAATAATTTGGGAAAAGAAAAATCTTGCATGGGAAAACTATTTGTTCAGAAGCCACCAGTTGAGTTCTTGGACTCGTTTTTAAAGTCATGTTGGCAAATACTAATTATCAGGTAGTAAGGCAAAGAATGACCAGATAAGAGCAAAGAATTTTGCAATGTGGTAAGCAAGACTTAGTGTCCTGATTGGAATTTTCAGTTGCTGAAGTGCATTGTTTAAGCTTTCAAGGGTTAAAAATTGCTGCTTCCGGTTTTTAATGGGAACATTAAGAAAATTGGACACTAGTTAAATTGTCTTGAATTGTTGAAGAATAAGTACATTTTTAAAGGGTTGTATTGTGATCATTCCTGTTTGTGAAGTGCTCATGTTTTTTCATCAGTTGTAAACCTTAATTTTATACAGTGCTTAAATACTTTCATAGTATATAGACCGGAAAGAGAGGGTTTAGCTGTGCCTTGCCTTGAGAAGTCATGGAATTTCTTGGTTAAAGTGTGAACTTAAAACGGTGAAACCTGAATGAGGGATCTAAGCAACTTTAATTTTTGTTGTAATTTTCTTCAAAGCTACTGATATGGTCTGCTTTTTATGGTATAACAGCAAGACATGGACAGATCAGAAAGTGGATTGTGTCTTTCCCATGGTTCCTGATATTAACAGAAAAGAATAAAATAGATCAGAGCCGTTTGTGTGCACCACTCAAGAGAACTTGTGATAGATCAAGTGAGCCTGGAATAGCAACAAGGCTCTTGAGTAGGAAGAGGCCTTAGTTTTATTACCTTGAGATTTAAATTTAAAAATTTAATTTACGTGCACGAGAGTATTTTTTTAAGTTTCAAACCAAGATGTTCGGTTTGCTTTTAAAGTGTGTGTCGGTTAAGAGCACCTGATACTTGTGCTGCGGTGGTTGCAAAGCAGGTTCGCAGATGGAGCCGCTTCCCCAGGGAGCTCTCGGCTCTGATTGCGGGTCAGGGGTGCGGGTGGAAGGTTTGCGGCCCCCACACCGCGGGGCTGGTGCAGCGGGGCCCAGGGATGCGTGTTGTGATTGGCAGCCCAAGGATACAGCAAATAGTTTCAGTATGGCGAGGCTAGCGAAGTCGAGAGGGCAGGTTGGGGAGAATTTCAGCTATGTCATGGGAAATGGCCACAGCCAGACTCCTGATTAGCAGGAGAGTGCAAATCCTCTGGGTCATTGCCAGGGTTCAGGAGGGCAAAACACTGCTGGGCTTTCAAATTGTTGCCGTGCTTTGTTGAAAAGAGAAGTGGGAAGCGGGGAGAGACGAGGAAGTCTGAAAAGTTAATAGCTACTCAGCTGCTTTTTCTTTGGATTAAAATAATTTTCTTATGAATCAGCACTGATTTTTCTCTTACGAAATTTACCTACAGCAAAGGGTCGTTTTTGTGTATTAGCGATCCCCAATTGGTTTTAAACTGTTTTTTTTCTGAATCCTAAATTGAAAGAAATCATGTAGCCTATTGAGGGAATAGGCAGAAGTATTTTACCAATTTTTATTTTTTTTTTTTTTACAAACACTATGACTGCAGGCTAAAAGCAAAGCAGAAAACCGAAAGTACTTTGAATACACTAACACGCATTGAATCTTCGTGTGAGGCGAGCTGTTGTAGATACCTGCTGCGTTGGTCAGACCTGCCGTGGGTGTGATTTGTGAGCGCGCTCAAGGAGAATTTTCCTGGTTCTGGGACGCTGCAGTTTTCCGAGTCAAACCCCTTTAGTCATTCACCTCAGTGAAGTAAACAGAGGCGCTCGGTTTGCGCTGCTGTGGTTGCTGCCCGCCCCGCGGCTCTGGGAACAGCTCTTGTGCAAAACTCTGAGCAGAGAGAGGTTGTGCCACTGGTCCCCGAGACAGGTGGAGGCCGACCGCGGCTCTTGCCACAGTCAAAACCAGTCATTTTCCCCTCACCCCATCTTTTGAATACTTCTGAATTACTCCAGGAACAGGCTGTAGATCAGATTGATTGTACCAGCTTGTTTCACCGTAGGAACCCGCAGCGCAAGGGGTTAGTCAGGCCCTTTCTGAATCGCTTCCCTGAAGAGCGGTGGAAAGCGTGGGCGCTTTCTGTGCGGGCTCCTGAAGGGATGCTCTGGGCCCCCTGTTGTTCCTCCTGTCTGGAGTCTCAGTGGCTGTGCTCACGCTGGCCTTGCTCCTGTCACCTGCTCTGCTCTGGTTACCCAGCATCAGGATGCTGAGCTCCCTGGCCGGGGACCGTGCTCCTGTGTGTGGTGAGCAGCGGGAGGAACTGACTCAGAAAATTCCTTTCACCTGTGTTACCTCTGAAGCCATCCAGCCTTGTTTCCCGATCACCTGTGCAGGTACTACGAGCATGCCAGCCAAGGCAGGGGCCGTGGAAATGGTGAAGGCTGGTGATGCCCGAACTGCAACTGAAAGAAATGCTGATCAAACTGTTTCCAAACAGCCCATGTGTCAGGCCTTACACAGGACTGAGATTTATTTTCTGATGGCTGGATTGCTTTTATTTATTTCTTGCTCTCTCATTTCACTATACTAATGACATTTCCAGTTGATCTTTATGGTTTTTCTAGTTTCCTTACATGTTTCAACTTTCAGTAAATACAGTTCCACGTTCTTTACTCATGTGAATGTTACAGAAAACTTACCCTAAATGCGATTCCATGCAATTTACATGTCAGTAATTATAATGGTTGTATTAATCCGATTGTTTGAATTAAACTATCCAGCCTATTTCTTTAGTGATTGCGGAGCACTTACTGGTTAACGCTGTAAATGAGCAGAGGTTTGCAGACCTCTATGCCTCTCTGCACAGAGCAATGAGAAGCAGCAGAATCACCCATGATTTATGACACATGGTTTGATATCTGCTGTGGAAGCTCAGAATTTTGTTTGCCACAGCCCCAGTTCTAAACGAGGGACTATTTGAGCAGTTGAGAGATCACATATGAAACAGGAATCATTTGGCTGGAGGACACGCTTTGTCTTCACAGTGATAATACTGGAGCTCAAAAAACCCAAACCTGTGAAAGTGTAAGCAACATATATAAAGTATTTGGAATGGATCTCTGTTTATTATCATATGATATTTTTGCAGGGTTAGGTTGAAGCAATAGCAGCAGTCTAGTAGGACATAGTGCTTGAGATTCATGTGTTGTCTTATGAAAAACATCAATTTCCTAAATGAGAGTTTTTTCAGTAAGAAGTAACTAAAGTAGAAGTAGAATAGCCAGGAGCTGCAATGAAATGAAGTTGTTCACCTGTGGTGACGTCCGAGTGTCTGCTTTGATGGGAGACTCTGAATTTGGGGCATGTCTCATTCCTACAGGATGAATAGAATTGATAAGCATAAAATGCAGATCTGTTCTGTATTGTCAGCAGTGTCCTCTGTTGTGGGCTCTGTTTGCACAGAGTGACGTGCAGGATCAGAAAGGTGTCTCAGAAGAAATCTTAACATCTTAATAGAGGGTTTAAGAAGCTACTGCAAGAACTTCTAGCCAGGTAATACTGGAGTCAGAGGATGAGGCAGTGCTGTGCTATGGTGATGAGTGTGTTCCAGTGTAACCAGTGACACAATACACTGGTGCTTCTGGCAAATTTTTGAGGGAGAAGGGAAGAACAGGAAGGAAGCGCAGGATGGAACCTTCAAAGGATGGAGAGGTAACACAGGCACCTGGCAATATGTGTTAATAGCTCTGAGTTTTCTGCATTCTTAAAACAAGATGAAAGCATAAAAATGCCCAGGTGTGTAAAAGAGATTTCTAGTTTGAATGTGTGGATACCATAATGACTGCCACACATGATGACTTTGAAGCATGTTTTTAATTACATTGTTTTCCTGTAGTACCGTGTGTGAAATATTTCGATCTCGCATAGGAAGAGGAGTTAGGTCTGTAACAACAGTGTGAATGGTGTGAGAGCTTCTCAGTGCATTTCTATGCCTGGAAAAACTGGTGTGTTGTTCCCCATCATCAACTCAGACCGAAAAGGAAAAGTACAACTGCTGAAAGTTGTGCAGAAAATGTGGTAAGAAATCTTCTGTCTTTGAAGGTCTCCGTATGTAAAGTACTCATGCATGTTTTGAAGATGACTTGGTACTTGGGATCCCTGAAGGTACTATATTAAAAAGTAATGAAGGGGTGTATGTAGCAGCCTTGTCTTTGGCAGCAGTTTGACAGCACAAAACAAGTCATAAAGCAAATGAATAAATATGGTAACTTATTGTCTCGTTCAAAATTTAGCAGTTATAAAACTCCATCCAACTGAGTTTTGTGATCTGTGTGGTCTGTCTTCTGGCGATTAACATACTGGAAATGTAGAAGCTAATGTTCCAGAAATGTATCTGTAGAGAACTGTCTTAACTCCTGATGGGCAAGGCTTCTGTTGTCAGAGATCAGATCATGTTGTTCTAATAGCAGAGCATACGTGTTTTTACTGTTGGCTGCCTTGCTAACATGAGGCCAAATTTCCAGACTAATGGATCTTCCAAGTAATGAGATTACTGAAGTCGGGTTGCTGGAGGGAGAGGTGTGCATGAGGAACTATTTGCTGGGAAGATACATGGCGTGAAAATAAGGAGAAGTTTCAAAAGGCAAAATGAGAAGGAGTGACTGCAGTTCACGGAGAGACGCTAGGAATTGCACCTTTAATGAAATTGCATGCTGGGCTCAGAACTAGAGCCATAGGAAACACATAGTGGACCACTTAAAATTTAAAAAAATCTGCTTCTGTTTAAATAGAGGGTCTTGCTTCTCCGTAGCTGCCTTGCAGTAACTGTCGTTGCCCTATGCAGTACTTCTGGAAACATATCCAACTTATTGCAGTTTATTACCTACTTCCGTATCAAGCCTGATAAAGATAATTAATTTACAACAGCAGTTGCTGCAAATCATGAGAACTGTTTTGCATGTGTGGCTTTGGGGAAGTAATCTTCTGCGTGGAACCGAAGTAGGATGAAAAGAGAGAGATCCCTCCCCAGGACAACAATATATTATGAAATGTGGAAAGAAGGCCCTTAAAAAGAGAGCCTGGAGTCATTTTCCATTCTGAGAGTGTTGGAACGGGACTATTGAATGAACATGACGAAAAAGACTCCCTAATGGTGAGAGTTTGTGATTTGCACCTGGACGATGTTCTGAAGTGCTGGGCAAATGGACTTGTTAGTCAGGCAATTGTGTTCCTGTGAACAGGATGCCTTAGATAAACTTTTTGGACATTTATTTATTTTCATACTTGTTTTCTAACCTCGTTTTCTTTTTTGTGGAACTGGTCTGTTGCTGTTTTTTGCTTTGCACCTTACCCTGCAGGACGCAGTCATTTGGATCGCACTGTAGTTTTTCTGTATTGCTACTGAACGAAGGCAGCTGAAGTTGCCGACTCAGAGCTGCGATCCAAGTGTTAGCCAGAAAAAAGGGGGAGAGCGAGTGACAAGAGAGAAACTCTCTGGGTTTTGGTATGCAAGTCCATTTTCCAGCACTATTATATCACCAAGTGCAGGGTAGTCTTGTGGGGTTTATTCTAAACTAATGTGAGCTTAGACATTCAGATTAGAGCCTGAATGACACTTAACTAAAGTGCTTCTGGTGAAGCTTTGCTGTTTTGCCACAAGACAGATGGAGCTTTACTAAGGTGTTTGTAGAAGATCTGGGGATGATTTTGACAGACAAGATCAGGAGGAGGATTGAGCACTCAGATGGCTCTTTGCTGTCCCATGAAATTCGAAGCAGAATTTTCTCTCTCTGGTGATTGAAAAGGTCTCCTGGGCATAGTGACTGTGAATGTTGAATTCAGAGAAAAGCCTGATGCTTTTATAGTAACAAAACATAATCAAGCATAGTATTTAATTCACATAAATACTTTCTGAGTATTACTTGGGCTATTGAGAGAGAAACAAACTGTACCAATACAGGTAGAAATTTTTAGTGGAGTAAATTGGGATTTTCCTTTCATGTAGAGCGTAGCCTAGGCCTAGTGGTGAAGTGCACTCAATGTTTTAGTCTTTTATACAGATAAACAGAAAATTTAATAACTAGAGTAAAAATTTGCACCGAACTGAGCAGAATAATATTTGATCCCACTAAGTGATCCTGTTTTCTAGGAAGGGTTTGAAATTACTTTGATAAGGTAATTGACCAAGTTTTGGGAAATAGAGCAGACTGTCCATTAATTCTAGGTTAGGCTCTGTTGATGTAACTTACTAACTTATGTTGGTTAGTCTTAACTGTTTTATGCTTTGAAAGATCTCTTCATGCTAGCATTTGGGCAGGGGTTCCAAGTCGTCTCTGCCTTTATGGAGTACATTTCTTGCCATAGGAATGCACACAATACAAGTACAACAGAATGTTGGCTTAACAATAGCAACCAAAAATAGCACGCCTGATTTAAAACCACAAGTTCATTCTACAATCACATTTTCCCTGTTTATATATGGATATAATATTAGAGCTTGAACCTGCTTTCAGTTCGTGTATGGTATGCTTACAACCGCACCGTACAGATCATTGTATGTTGGACTCAGCTGGGTGTTGTACACTGGTCTAGTGCTACTATTTGTGTGTAAATGGAACACGCCGTTCCAGGCCTTATCCAGTCTCTGTTTTTTTTCTCTGAGAGAAGCCAAGCTGAGTCAAGATACTCATTTCAAGCTTTGGAAATCTTTTGCATGAGTTTATCAATTCCTTATTACTTTAGGTATTTTTTATTTTTTATTCTCAGTTGGCTTCTTGCTAGCGAAGATGGGCTTGTGAGCCAACGTCCTATGTCTCAGTAAATGTTCTGTGAAATTAAAGTTTAGTAAGCTCGTAGTTTTCTTTGTCCATTTCGATGTGTTGGGGTAATGAGAATGAGCCGTGTGATGCTATTCATCAGTCTGCATTGGGAAAATCTTGTCGAGTAGGAATGTTGCAGCAGATAAGAAAATAGTTCTCGGTAGATGTGAAATTAAAGAGAAGCTAACTGGCAGTGTTGGTTAAGTGTAGGGAAAAATCTTTGGAAATACACCAGGAGTTTGGACGATGAATGACACTGAGCAAGGGAGCTGGATTTTGGATCGAACCCTCCTTGCCTGAGTTTGGTTTATGGGGCTGACTGCACAGGGGTGGGTGGGAGTTGAGCGTTTCCATCTTGGTCCTGTTTCATTTCTGGGCTTGCAACATTTAGGGCCAGGATTCTGGTCTTAAATGGTACCCGGGGCTCCTTCAAGCTTCACGACTCAAGGATGGATTGAGGAGCTGACTTTGCAGTGGAGACTGACTGGATGTGCCTGAAGTATTTCTGGAGTCCTGTTTGTGGAGACACCTTTACAACACGGACCTTTGCAACCTCATAAACAGATAGATGTGAATTGGTTTTAACAAACTGATCAAAGCATTAATCTCTATTGCTTTGGAAATATAAAGTAACTTCAGCGTTTTTAAAAATGCTAAATTAAAATGAAAATGAAAAAGTACTTATTTAGTCTTAGAAGTGTTAACATATTGGTTATTTGCAACTTAGGGCTAACCTGTTATTGCAAATGAGAAAATATTTATATAGGTGAGCCTGTTCTTATTGTTAAGATGGAAGCTGAAAGGCTTTGTCTTTCCGAAGTAAGTAGTATGCAGTTTCAATGGGGTGTATCATTGCTATCTCTGCTATTTCCTTTATTAGTGTTGTTTATCCCAACTGTGACTTAGTTGTACTGTTTGTTTGTTATTTTTTTCTAATGTTTAGTTTGGGCTCCAAGACAAATCATACATCGACTATACCATGGAAAAGCAAAGTTGAAGGTGCAGTTACCGTAATATCTCACTTCTGGGTAGGGGAATGTGCAATATTTATTTTGCCTGTGTCATTTTTAAGAAATCTGTGGCCAGATTTTACCATTTTACCTCTTATAATTTGGTGCAAAATTATTTTGATGTGTCTATTCTATGGATACTCTGTAGAGTTCATATATCAGTATTGATTATATTTATAATGCCTTACTTGATCTGTCTGAGTCCTCCCCCCTCCAAAATGATGTTTTTAATTGTACTTCCATCTGATGGAAGAATATGTTGTTAATGACTGCATTTTTAGATGCAGACTGTATGATTTAAAAAACTGTTAGCTTGCTGCAAAAGAGATCATGCAGAGAAATAGAAAATTAAATATAAACTTAAAAAGGAGATGAGATTAAATCTGTGACTTATACTTAGTCATTCTGGGAGAAGGGCTGCTCATCAGCTTTACTTCCGAATGGGTTTACGCTATTGGTGAACTGGTGATACAGAAGGCTTCACTCAGTCTTTAAATAGAAGAGAGTGTACAGCTGTTTGGTTTGGTTTTTTTGTTTTCCTTATCCTAAAAAGGCAGACAGACGTTAAAGCCTAGTTCTTCAGCTTCTCCCTTGTTTGTAGAAGTCTCAGGGGACAGATAAGAACGGATTTTGTCTGTGCCACTTATCAGTGACCCACACTTGTGTGTGACCCGTGTTTGGACTGTGTGCCCTTTTAGAATAGCTGATGGATTGTGTTTGCACTCAAGTTAAGATGGGAAGTGTTTGGATACAACCGTACAAGTTATGTACAGTTACAAAATATTTCTGCAGGTGCCTATAGGCAAGGAAATCTTTCCTCTGACAGCCCAACGATGAGGATAAATGAGCTTGTCCTATTAAGTGTTGAACAAACGCTTACAGTTGTGTAGAAAAATGGCTCCTGTTCAAAGCCAGCGGAGAAGTGCAGAGATGGGTGTGAAATAGTGGCATCCAGGGGTAGTCAAATGGAGGTTTCATTAATGACCGTTCCTGAGAGGTGGATGAGGACGTGGAGCCATGTAATATAAATATTCTGAATATTTGCTGTTGGAAACCTATGCATGTTTTTCTTCTGGGCTTTTAAAAATCCTGCTAGCTGAACTACTCAAACATTTTTTGTACTTATTTAGGCAGGAAGCCAGCTGTTAAATTTGTCTGTATTAGCTATCTGAGAATTTAAGAGAATAAATATTCTATGTACTTTTTATTCTTTTGAAGTACAAAGTATGTGAAGAACTAGTTCCCTTTAAGTTTTAAGTGAGTCTTACTTTTGTCTATAGATGAACATTTCCTAATTGAAAAACTGCCTCCTTACAGGTTGATTAATTTAGCAGCTCAGAGCAAATCAGTGATAATTGTAACCTTCGGACAAAAGTGTCTGATTACACACAAAATAATTACATTTAAAGATACACAAACTTTTTGCTGATTATGGAGAGCAGAAAAAAGTGTATTTTGCATGGGCTATTTTTAAAAGCTCTTATGGAGCATCTTCCTTTCCTGTACAAAAGTTGCTACTTCTGTCACCTTTTGTCTTCATAAAAACCTTTCCCAAATAAAGAGCATAGAGGTATTTATTTGCAAGGTGCTCAAGCTGTTTATTTCCATGTGCTCCAGGAGCTGCCCGAGGACAGGACGTGTTTGTGCCTCCCCTGTTCGTCTGGAAGGGGATGGGATAAAACCCAACACTCGGAGTCTAATTCTGTCTTTTGAGAAGTTGTCGCGGTATTTCAGCTTAACAGGTTTGCTAACGGGGGGTGGCTGGTCCCGTGAAGCTAAATTTGTTATTTTTGGTAGTCTAATTGCAGGTAGTAACTACAGCTACTTGCTTAGTTTCCCAGGGCAGCTGTGTAACCTACATGTAAAGTTGTAGGCAGAAATATGCTGCAATTTATAAGCTACAGAATCATCAGAAATCCTACTTGAAATTTTAAGAAATAACAGAATACAGAGTAGATACACTGCAGATGTAACGGATCTTAATTCTCAAGATTTGTTAGGTGAACAGCAAAGTACTTGAGCAGTTTGTAAAATAACGCTTGTGAAGCTACACATACGCTTCTTGGTTTAGGTATGGGGAATTTCTACAAACAACGGCTGGTTTACTTGTCATCAGGAGATGCTGCAGTTTAAATAGTTAAACCTCTTGTTTTGCCGTGCAAGATGGCTCCTGCTGCTTGTTTCGTACACTTACGGGTCTGTCGCGGTAGTGAGAAGATCCCCAGGTTCTTACTAAAGGAGCAGGACCAGCTCGGTGCCCTCCAGCTCCCTCTTGTCCGTTCTGCAGAGCAATGGGGGCAGTTGCTGGACGTGAGCTGTTGGGATTCGAGGTTTGGGAAGATCCGAGTCCCAAACAGCAGAAGGAGCACACGGTGGGGATGGAGCGGGTGGCACGGGGAAAATTGGTGTTTCCCTTGTTTGGTTTCTAATAGCAGAGCTTTCCATGTGTCTGGGGATGTTTAACTGCTTTAGGTTTGGAGGTTCTTTTGACTCTTCAAAGCTTGTGTTATCTGGATGTACATAGGCAAGCATGGTTTTATCAGTGAATTTTGCAGTATTTGGGAGGTTAATATTCATGATATAATTTGTTGTAATTAGCAGCTACTTCCTCTGGGCTTTTTTTTTCCTTCCTGATTCTGTTGTTCTTTCTGCATGGCGTGTGGGGGATTTTTTGTTGTGTTTTTTTGAAATAAATTAACTTTTCTATTTGCTGTATTATCAGCTTCTAGGCAGAGTTTGAGCTGCCGGTGCGCTTAGCTATGCCGACAAGTCCCATTAAGATGATTAGGACCTTTCTGTATAACCTCACACCAGCCAAAATGAAAACCAACCACTTTAGTTGATTGTATTCAATTTACATTAGTTGTTGCGTTGTATGACACCTGGAACATTTATCTATGAAAACTCCTTGTCCTTGAATAAATCAGCAGAGCATGAAGAACAACGTAGTGTGTAACTCCTTCAGCAAACTGTTGTTTACTATTGTCAGACAGTGAGTGTGTTGTTTAAATTTACTGAGTTAGCATTTCTTTCATTTCTTTTTCTGGATTTTTTGCTTGGTTAGGGTTTTGTGAATATTTCAAAAGCTGCGTCTGTGACATGTGTCAGATCTGAATTGTAGAGTCGGATATTTCTAGTGAATAGCATGGCACTAATTTTTACATTTCTAAATATTTATCAGTGTTTACGTGAAGCTGCCTGTCTTTGTTTCTATGAATACAATTAGTATAGGATTTAATAAATTCAGTAGTAAGATTAGTTCTCAGATATTCCAGAAGATTTTGCAGAGTCCGTTCAACTATAATGATAGAATCTTCTGTTTGTACAAGTTATTAGTGAAGTTAAAAAACAGACAGTAATTCCAAGGTGAGCTCACGTATAGGTTAGAGTGGAGAGAAAGTCTCCTTGAAAATTAGGTAATGAGAAACCAACTCTTCATTTAGGAAATTGGTAGGACTGGCTGTTATCTGAATTCAGCACTTGTTTGTAACTGAATTAGTAATTTTATTGAAGACTCTTTTTTTTCCCTCGTAAGTAGAACCTTGTGACAACCTGATCCTACTTTTTTGTTAAATTGTTTTATAGAATCTTTATTTCAAATTTTCTGTACTTGGTTCTTGTTTTTCTTCTTTGTAAACAAATCGAATCTCTTCTTCATCCCATCACTTAATTGAGTATTTTAGGTCTCTGTGATGGAGATGGATTTTTTTTTTCCAGCTACTGATCTTTTTTCAGGATAGAGAAATATAGCACCGGGGTTAGGAAGCCTGGCTGTGCAGAAGGCGGTGCTTTCCTATAACAGCAGATTGTGTCATGATGCTTTTTTCCATGTAGCAGAAATTCTGTCTCCCTGATATGCTGAATAGGACTTAAATTTATTTCTGTGTGTTGAACTATTGCTTGGCTGCTTGCTGAGTTAAGTGATATTCTATGCTCATGGATGAATAGTTCCAATAACACCCTTTTCTTTCCTAAGAGGTCTGTGAATGTCATTTGGTATCTTTGAAACTTAAATTGTAATTGAATTGAGAAAAATATAGAAGTACTTTGAGGGTTTTTTTTATACTTCACTGTAGGTTATGAGTGAAAGAGTAGAAGGGAGCAAAAGGTATGGGAGAAAATGGTATGTGAATGAATTATATTAAGTTCATTCATATCCTTTTTGAAATGAAAGTAAGTTGCAAAAGGCTGTTCTGAAATGATCATTACAAACAATACGATAGGAAGAGAAGTGGTGAGTGACTTGTCTTATCTGGTGTTGTGTTTACAACAGGTGATTCACATAAATTTAAAAAACAATAACAAACAAAACAAAACCCCCAACCTACCACAACCAACCAACCACAAAAACAAAGTCAAACCAACAACCAAAACCAAAACAAACCACACCAACACAACCCGATACAAATCAGAACAAAAGCGCTCACCACAGTGGAAAATAACCTCTGTGTGGCGGCCTCTCATACAAACCCCTGCTCCATATATCTTCCTTAATTTTTTTAAATTTCTCCTATTACAGTTACGGAGGCTGTAATTTATGGGCAGTGTAAGAATCTGAGCATTAGTTGGTCTTTAAATATCCAATACAAATTTTTGGAAATTCAATATGGACTGTGAGAGAGTACGTATGGGTTGCAAAGGTTCATCTTTGTTTTCTTCCCTTTTCCGAGAGCCGTACAATTAATGCTATGAAGATTTTGAATCTTGATAGAGTTTTAAAACAAATGGAAGTTCAGTGTTTGTGACTACTTGCAAACAGATGTTGAAAACGTTGTGAAACTTCTGCATGTGGGTTTTGCTGAGTACAAATCCACTTCAGCAAAGTAGTTGAACTCAACTACCTACAATTTCACAAACCGATTCAAATACAGCTCAGAGTTAACTACCAACAGTTGTGAGATCTCACTGGCTCTCTCCTGAACTTTGTATTCTATAGTACAAGATGGTTTAGTTTTCTTACTCACAGAAAGGTACTGTCCAGAGAGAAAAGATAAATACTGAGTAATTAAAATGAACACAGGTGAATGGTCCTGCCTGTGTATCATAGAGAGATGGCAGAAGTGGAAGAAGAGTTTGCCTCCCGTTAGTTTCCCATCTGCTCTTCAAGGCTCTGCTTATTTGTGATGATTGTCATAGGAACTGCTTCTTATGTGTCTTTGTCAAAGAACTTTAATAATAAAAAACAGAGTAAGAGAATATTTGAAACACATGATGTTACAAATTGTCTTTAAAGAAATAGCAGTACACTCCTTAACTTTTAACTACTTCAGAAATACAAGAATGAGGAATTGTTTTGTGCTGTTCTCTGAAGGAAGAATTGTTATTCACTTTTAGGCTTTTTAATGTTCAAGTGTAATAAAAGCTCCTGAAGAAAAATGATCCCTCAAGGTTTTACCAACAGCTGTTGTGATTGTCTTGGCATCACCAGGACTTGCTCGTAGCCATGATCTCTTTGATTTTCTTTGCTGATGCATTGTTAGGATGTCACCTCGGGTGAGTCATGACTGTATTCCCATGTTTTCTTAGTCTGAATTATTGGAGATTACATGACTGCATCGGCATCACAGTTTACTGACAGTTAGTAAAGCTGACACGCTCTTGTTAATGGAAGAAGAGCTACATTGAAAAAACCCACCCAAACCCACAAACAGGCAATGCATCTTTATATTATACTTGTACTAATAATAAAATTGTATTTATAGTTAGGCTGATCGGGTTTTATTTATAATAAATTTTAAAGGGAAGTCTTAAGTCAAGAAATAATAGGCTAGAAGGAATTCCAGAGCCTGTCTGTATATGAATGCACTATAGAGGCTGTACATACTATTGATATATAGTTTCATAATGTGCAAGAAACGTGTCATTTCACTCGGTCTTCTAAAATCAGTGGTATAATGTATTTCAGTCAGTGTAGCATGACGAATCAAATAAGTTATCTGGCACTGGTAGCTCTGCAGAGATGAAATAGAGTCTGAACTCAAGGACGTCTAAGAATACTACTTTAAAAAATACCTAGAGATGAAAATTAATTGTACTAAAAGAAGTTCAAACCTTTAATTTTTAAATGAATATTTGCTGTGTATAGTTGAATAAGTTAATGTTTTCCATATTCTATGTTAAAACAAAACAAAACCAAAAAAAACCAACAAAAAAACCCAATAGAATTTGCGTTTTTAAGCAGTTTCTTGACAAGGGCTAGTCCCATTTCTGTCATTAACGAAGGATAATGTCTGGGATGGCGGATGTCCAGGAAAAGCAATTCACTATAGAGGTGTATTTACTTCAGTCAAAGACTTTGAGCTGTGGTTAAAATATCAATATTAGCTTAAGAAAGTATTTGGCAGAGAGTGAGTCCAAAACACAAGCAGTTGCCTTACTTCGTATGTGTGCGTTTAGGTGCTTTTCACCGGACATCACAAAGTCACTTTTAGGCGTATGGATGTATCTTAATCTGTTCGGTCTGCCAGTCCCATGTGGAGCTCTAGAGGTCTCTTCACAATTCCCTCTGCAAAGCCCTGGTGTTTGGGGTGAGAATTGTAGTCTGAGCGAAGAGCACAGTGCTCTCCATTTCAGTGCTGGACCATTGGTGGCTCTCTGGAACACTCCTCCTCGATGAAAATGGGATTCCTCTAAATTTAAGGCTATAACATCTGTGCGTGAACTGTTTTCTGGAAGATTTTGTTCCGTTTTCTTAATATGCTATCAACACTCCTTCACACCCTTCCCCCACGTAGATAGTGAAAAAATAAAAAACAACTTGAAGTGGGAACCTTAAGAAACTTTGTGGGTTATTCAAAATATAAGAATATATATGGGGCCTAATTTCAAATGCCACCTTTGGGAATATCGTTCTGGAGGGGAACAGTGCTCTTTTTCATTCAGCTAAGTCATGTTCACTGTCAGCATTGCTGAGTTTGTATAGATGTGTTTTAAATTATTTTAATATTTTGGCCAGGTTTTACCGTGGTTACTCAGCTACTAGAGTGTTTATGCATCTTCCATTACTGTAGAGTAGAAGTAATTACTTTGTGTTCTGCAATCAAAACATTTTCTGTCTTGTGCAGAAACTGACTGTTCTGACACGTCCTTTGATATTCGCTAATTAGAATTTCATGAAATACAGAAATTTTCTCTTGTAAAGAGTTTATATGGCCTGAGACAGGCAATATAAGAGTAATTGGAAATGTGCTTTAATGACAGAGGATGCATGAGTGTCACGTGTCCCTTCTCACACTGTAATTCTCAAGAGTTGATTCTGCGGTGAAAAGTCAATAAAGGTTAATCTTTTCTTAAATAAGATTAAGACTAGGTAGCAACAGGAGTCAGATTCCAAACACAATTAGCGATAAATGCATAAAATGTGGGATTACTTGCTTTGACTGGAATGAAGAATAAGATTGTATTTTTTAAAGTAGGACCAATGGAAATTTTTGCTTATATTCTGATGCAGAAATGCTTTCAGGAAAGTTAAAAACAGGTAAATGCTAAATTGATTGGATTTTGCAATAATTAACAATGTTTTCTTTTTTGTAAGGAGTGGATCTTAAAGCTTGGGTTGTAGGTTTTTCTTATCCGAATCCTTACCCCTGATGACTTGAGTTTTTTTTCTTGAGTAAGGATTTCAGATATTGACTGATCTCAAGACCATTGGTATTTAGTGCATCTTCTAGGAAGATCAGGATGTTTATAGAAGTATTTCCTTTTAATTACAGGTTTTGGTATATTTTGAAATACTTTGGGCTTAAATGCTGAACAAGTTCAGTTCTTGAGTGGCTTGGAGGAAAGGATGTTTGAATAATGCCAGAAGGGGGGAGTATTTGGACCAATATCAAGACCAGCATATTTCCCGTACATGTTCCACCTCCTTATAGAGAAATACCCAAATGTCTTTTCAGTGCAGAAGGTTTTGTGTAACCCAACTAAATTATTAATTTATGATGTTCGGAGTTTTATATGCCTTTTTTCATATAGTGCTACCTCTCTTTAGGTGATCCTAATAGGTGGATAAGTATTATTGCAGTGTTATCTCAACTTGATTATTTTGTGGTAAATGGCTCTGGCATTTTCTAGATTCATCCTTCCCAAAGTATTTTGAAAGATTTTGTATTTGTAATAAACATCTTATCTCAGAAACTGGTAATAAAGGTCTGTTACATGTAGGAATTAAAAATGTCAATTTGTTTGAACAGCTTGTGTTGTTTTAGTACAAATTGTTTGGAGAGTACACAAGGCTCCAGTTCCATCTGAATGGCACTAAATTATGCTGAACTAATTATGTTCTTGCTTTTTGTAACCTGATGTTTAATTGCAGAAGTTAAATTCTATGTGCACACCTCACACTGTGAGTGCAGGACATGTATTTAGCTATTTTTCACCTGCTTTATCTTCCCGTCAACTTCTCATTTTCAATAAAAATTTATTTCCGTGACAGCTTTTACCTGAGATGGTGCTTTTGAGTTGCAGATGATAAGCAATGTAAACAATTGACATAGATGGCAGGTTTAAAAATTATGTTTAAGAGCATGTATCAGTCTTAACTGATGGAGTTGAATTATTTTCAATAAATTATCATTTGACCTTTTTTGTTCTCCATGGAAACCATCCTTCTATTAATGCTGCTGTTCTCCAGCAGCAATTACGATGTATCTGAATCCATAACCAGATATTAAATGAAAAATAATCCCACACAAACACTCCCTTCTCCCCCAGGAATACCTTTTATACATTGTGTTCTAATTTGTATTTTCATGTTTGAAAATTTGGACGAAGCTCTAGATTAAATGGTTAATATATCAGCTGAAACCGTTATCTCAAACATGGGCTGGTGTGATGGAATGGAGCAGTCAATTAGCAAAGGATTGCTATGATCATAGAGCTTTGTCACTTTGACATCCAAACCTGTGAGATACGATGTGTTATATCACATAAAGGGCTGTCACGGAACGCTCCTGATAAAAGCTGTGAGGTGTGATTCTTCACAGCTTCACTCTGGTAGCTCCAGATCTGCTGGTTTGGTCCTGCCTTGCCTTGGGTTCCCATTGAGTGGTGGTGCTCGTCCTGTCCTGCCCTGGCCTTGGGTTCCATGGTGGCTCTGCTGGATTTGCACCTGCAAGGGACAGGTAGAGCCTGAACGCTCCTGGGCATCCCTGCAGTAGCTTTAAGCCAGGGTACAACTGTATAAAATGCATGTGCGAAATATTGTTTGGATTTTAGACTTTTCTCAAGGCTAAATGAGAAGGTAATGCTGAGAAATTTTTCATTTTCCCAGACAGCTGCTGTGTTCAAGCATCTTTCTGTTCAGGGATGTGTGGGGCTGGTTCCTGCCGTGCTCCCCGGGTTCTCTGCCCACGCAGTGAGAGCACAGGGAGGTGGCACTTTGAAATTCTACCAGTGGGCAGGGATTGTGCTTTAGTACCTTTTCCTAAAGACTCAAAGTATTTTTAAAGCCAAAAAGTCTCACAGCATACAAAAAAATAATAGTCAACTTACTAAGTTTAAGATATAACCAGATCATCAGAAGACAAGTTAAAACACTTAAAATACTACATGTTGCATGTAGTTTTAAACCTTGCTAATCTCTGGGCTGAAAACACTCACCAATTCAAATACAGCTCAGAGTTAACTACCGACAGTTGTGAGATCTCACTGGCTCTCTCCTGAACTTTGTATTCTATAGTACAAGATGGTTTAGTTTTCTTGCTCACAGAAAGGTACTGTCCAAAGAGAAAAGATAAATACTGAGTGATTAAAATGAAGACAGGTGAAAACACTCTCAGAACATTAAAGCTCTTCGTCTTTATTATATTGCATTTTCCTTTGCAAGATTAAGTTTCAGATTGGCTAGAACAAAGCTCTGACGTCTGTCTGGAGATGTGTGGCACATGCTGGTGTCCTTTGTTCCTACTTGGAGTTATTTTACAGTATCATCATAGTCTTGGCAGATGAGTTTTTCCTGATCTCACTGATTAAATGTCCCAGACTTTCTTGCAGTCTTAAAACTACTCTTATGTGTAATCATGAAAAAAACATCGTTTGTTGTTGTGTGCGTGTAAAGCTGGTTAGAGGGTAAATTTAGTTTTTTTTTGTTGGACACTGATACTTGAAAGCCTGCTGTGCTGGAGTTGAAGTTATGGATGACACAGTCGATGAGAGGACATGTGTTGGCATCTCCTTAGGTTTGCATGGTAGGTACCACCTGCTTTTCCAGTGTCACTCTCTTTTCCTTAATGCCTACATGTAAGCGATCATACGAAGTCTGACCTTCAAGTGCCATTCAAACCAGATAAAACAAGTGTCTGATTTTCCTTGAGTCTGTTATTCTGCCATTCAAAGAGTGTATTTTGCTCCTTTGTTGTGATCATTTTGGATCAGTGTCAAAGGAAGCCTGAACATGATGTTCATGAGAAAATAGCCCTGGTCCTGGTTTCTGCTGTAGAGGGACTAATAGATACATGTATTTTTTTTAAGTGGTAATCATTTCAGAGTGAAAAACGTGAATGAGGGCTGAGCTGTTGGTCTGATCAACTGGCCAGTTAGTTTGTAAAGAAAAAAGTGAAACAGTTGTCACAGAACCATGAGCTTTTTTGGTTGTCAGTTACATACCAGCCCATGGTTCAAGATGCTGCCACAAAGTAGGGCTGTGGGCATTAGAGCCGCTGCTGCGGGGCATCAGCAGTTGGTTGGAAAGAAATGAAAACAATACCTGCAATTTGGATAAAAGCTGAAGCATTTTAGTCTCTTAAGTGTTCTTTTGTTTCAGTGAAAAGCTTTTGACACACGAGCTCTTCTATTTAGCATCTTTCTAATTATGGTTGTTCTGAGGCAAAACATCAGAAGTTGTTGCTTTTTTTTTTTTAATGCTGCTGTAGAATTAGCAGCTTTTCCTTTTTGTCTGTGGACTTTGAAGGCAATGAAATATTCTGTGGTCTCGCATATTACATTGCCAATTAAAAAAAAAAATCTCCCTATTGTGTCACTGAGTAATTTGGCCAAACATAGTGTTAAAAGACTGTGCCATATTATGTCAAAATGCTGCTCTTTGGAGCATATAAAATAATTGAGTGTTTTTCAAGCCTTTTATTTTCTTAGATTCAAAGTCTTTTGGAAAGATGATTGCACTCTCAAAAGCGAGAAGCCTGGAAAGAACAAGTGTCAGGAATCTGTTGTCATTAAAGCTTTAGCAAGTTAGACAATAACCTGCAAGGCAGAGTGACAGCAAAGCCAGAGTCAAGTAATTATGGGCATGGCGAGTTTAATTTGTAACGTGCATTGATTACAACACCTCAACCTGATGCGCAGTGATCTTTTCACTGAGCTGCTCTGTTCCACATTTACCGCTGTCTTGACAGAGGCCTAAAAGACCATGAAACCTTTTTGTACTTTGCTGATTGGATTGAAGTTCATTTGACGAGAACTTTTTGTGCAACATCAAATTTGCAACACAAAACGTCAAGAGGTCCTCGAGGTACTGGCATGCGAGTGAGTTAAAGGTCAAAAGGCAACAATGTTTGAATAGATGTGTTTGCCTTATGTATTGAACGTGCTGAGAAAGGCGGCTGCAGCCAGAGGCCCAGTTGGGAAGGGACCCAGCAGGATGGTTTGTTGATTGCAGAAAGCTGTCGGGGAGTGGTAACTTACCCAGCTCCTTAGATATATCTAGTTAAACTGTGGGAAAAGCTGAAAAGCGAAGATGAGGATGTATATTGCTCAAGAGCTGGGTTGTATGTCAGGCTATAACTTCTGAGCAGGTACGCATTTGGCTGCTGATGGATTTGCGAAGGTGCTTGCGGGCGTGCAACCTGACTGCACAGCTCAGTTTCTTTTAGATCTTACGAGGTCCTGTTTAGTGCAGCTGCTGAAAGGCCACAGAACAAAGATGTGCTAAGAGCAGGGGAAAACAGCGTAAATCTCTAGGTGGTATTTTGCAGGCAGCTCGGGGTTTGAGCTGCCTGTGGGCTGCACACGGCGCATTGCTTGTCCTGGGCGTTGCAGTCACAGCTTGTAATGGATGTCTTGTGTAAATAGTGACAATTACTCAGTAGCTGTAGTTGCATCTACAAATATCACACGCATGTGCATTTATAGTGTTCTCCACTAATACTTTGTACTAGCTGATTAATCCCCTTTATAGCAACAAATGAACATAGTCAACCCAAAGTTTAGTGGGTTTGTGGTGATATTGCTAGGAAGACCTTAGTGATGTTGTCTCCGGTTTATATACATGACTTCGAGTATGCCTGCTGCTTGGCAATCTAAGAAACTTGTAAATAATGAGAGAAATACTGATCAGCAGAGAAATAGCATAAGTTTAACAAATTTTATTTTAAAAAAAATACACAAAACCAAAACTTAAAACATTGGAAAATCAATTGTATGCTCTAAGTGTAATTAAGTTCAGGATCTGTGTTGTGCTTTTTCTGTTGTGTGGTCTACCTTTTAATAGGAGACTTCTTTTTCTTTTGGTGACTCCAATGAGAAGGTTTTCTTGTGCTAAAGGTTGGTTAGGGGGAATTTAGATGACCAGAGCTCTTCAGTTCCAGTTACAAAACATACAAGGCTGTTGAATAATTACATTTCCTGGAGCTGCTGCCTGCAGTCGATGAAGAGGTTGATGTGGAGTGGGAAGGACTCTTAAAAACGTGGCAGTTCAGTCCCTTGTGTTGAAAGGGGACGAGCAGAGAGTTAAATCTATTTTAGAGATCCAGTGAGTATACTTCATTGTTTCTAAGGAAAAAGTATCCACACAGTTATCAAATCTGACTCTCGACTGAGAAGGATCGTAACATTCCTATGTCAGAAACTTGAATTAATATTACAAAAATGAATGGAAGCTGCTAAAAACTTCTCAGAAAGGTGCTGTTGTACTCAAAAGAGATAATGATGCTATGGCAGAGCATTGAGTCTGTTGACATAGTGCAGGAGGGTTTCTGTGCTTAATATAACTTAGGACATTCCTTTTCTGCACAGAATATCCCAGTTCTGAAGTTAATATTTAAGAACGGTTCTGCCAGAAAGCCTTATTTTAAACATTTCCAGCAACTTGAGAAGCTGTATTTTTTAAGTATATAATGTTTTATTTTGTTTGTGACAAGTTGTACAGGGAATTTGATAAAATGTACAAAAACATTATAGATACTACTTTGGCAGTGATGCTTCCTTAATTTAAAAATTAGTTTATTTAGGTATTTTCAAGTTGATAGAAATCTTAGTGTAATTCCAATAGTAGTTAGAAATCCCAAATGTGGTTGGTTTGGCCAAAAGGAAAAAAAATATTCTTTGTCTTTCAGCAGAAGGATTTTAAGGAACTATTTATATGCCTTATTATAACATCAAGAATCTGCAAGTTAAGGATTTTAGCCATAGAGCCTGACTTGGTGCTTAAATTTCCAAGTGCACGCTGTGATGTGGTAGTAGGTGTAAATACTAACGTGTACTCTGAGTAGCAGGTGAGAGCAGGGCAGAGGCACAGTGAAAAGGACCCAAGTTCTTAACGCTGAAATCTTGAGAGAGGAGTTGGTCAGAAAAGATGAAGGATGCTCAGGGAAGAGCTGAGTGGTGGGAGAAATAACAACGTGTGCCTGAGCAAAGAAACAAACCCGTTGTTCAACAGGTCTGGCTGGAGCTGAGCGTCTGCTTCCTTTTCTTCAAAATTAGCTTGGAGATTTGCAATGTAATGTCATCCATCTTTCCGTTTTCTTTTTTTGGCTAGGGAATAATTTTTGTGAACCAAATAATGTTTATTTTTGTTATTTGTGTTTGTAAATAACATGTGAATACACTTCAAGTTGGTTCAGAAAATAAATAGACTGCAGGGCTCTCTATTGCTTTGCTTGCCACCACTTCAGAAGTCTACAGCTTTTTCCTTAGGTCACCCAGACCATCAACTAATTCAATTTGGTATCTTTCCAATATCAAATTTCCCAAGTATTTTTATGAAATGCAACCTTTATTTTTGTTCTTATTATCCCTTTGTACAGTTCCTTAAGTTTCAGAAATTTAAGAATACTGCATTGAATGAGAAAACTCAAGTTTAAAGTTATAAACAGCGATACTTTTTGCTCAAGTAGTTTTTACTTGGCATGATTTAGATTACACCATTCAAAGTGTCAGGGTTTTAGCCTGCAAATGTTTGAAGTATTTGATAACTGAAGGAATCGGTATCAAAATATGGGAGCAGGAGTCCGAGGACGTCTTTCTGGGGAGACGCAGCTGGTGAAGAAGAGAATACGTGTTTCAGGCTGGCTTTTAAAAGCTCAGCTGATGCCAAGAAATGCGAAATGTAACAGAATAAATCTGATCTATGAGGATGATCGTCTCCCAAGAGACACCATTCGGTGTCTGAATGCTTTGTCGTTGATGGAGCCTGAGACTCTGAGGTGCTATTTCACTGTCTTGACTTCAGTTTATGTGTATGCCACACTTAGTATTTGCCTAGATCCCACTTAACTGAACCCAAAGCTGCCTCAGCCAAGTGTTTTACTGATCACAGAAGGTGAGTTGTGTGCCCTGGGCAGAGCCCAATGCAGCACCAGTTTACAGGGTCTTGGAGACCTGCACAAAAAGTGCTACGTTGTCCTTCAACTAGTTGTGTCTTCAGTTACAGAAAGAGAGAGAATGAAGAGCAGCCCAGTTCTTATTTTACAGGCAGGAAAAAATATTCAGAAACAATCCCCCTCTCTTTATGGGAGTAAGTTTGATCATCTGGGGAAAATAAACCAAAACATTATATTATGTGATCTCAAAGCAGTGATCTCTGCCTTCTGTTGTCCTGTCACTAGTTGTGGCCAATTTGTAATAATTGGAAGAAATAAAAAATATAAAGAATTAATTAAAGTAATGGAAATTAATAAAAATTAATAAACTAAGAAGAAATTTTTTAAAAGTTACATCTGTTTGCGGTTCAAGAGGAGGAAAAAAAGATATTGCTTCTCTTCCAGATGACCAGCTGAAGCCTTAGAACAGAACATTTGAATTTAGCCACTATGTGAGTGTACACGAGCAAGTTGCTGAACATGTAACTGTATTGTGCTTCCCCATAGGGCTGTTGTATGTTAAGTAATTGTCTGTGTGCTACCAAGTTCTGTTTCTGTGTGATGTTCTGCAGCAATCATTTAGTATACAAGAAGATTATTTACAGTTTCTTCATTTTGATCAAATGGAAGAATTAACATTGAGTCCATAGCTGGTTTATGTGGTTGGAGAAATCAATGATGTAAAGAAGTCCTCTTTGGTGTGATCTGCGTGTATAAGCACATGTCAAAGTGCCTTTTTCTCTTGAAAAAGTTTGTGTTTATGTTGAAGTATTTATTTTTTTAGATAGCAGTCCCGCTGCAAATGTTGATGAAAATAATGAAAAAAAAAATCGTTTCTGTGTTAAGCTCTTTCATTATTTTTGAGAGCCATATTGAGAGAAATACTGGTGCTCTGAGGAGCTTGCATCTGAAACGACAAACATTCAAGTCCCTTATAACATCTAAGGCCACAAGCGTTTTCTCATGTGGTCTCTATTTACTCTGGGTACTCCTTTGAGGCTTTTGAGTGTGAAGTAGTGGAAGAAAACACACAAATCCAAATTTCACCTTGTTGGAGAACAAATAGCACGCTACAGGAAAATTCCTTTGAGTGTTCTCTGCCATGGATTTAACTGTGATATTTTGGGGCAATATTTTATCATTTGAAGCAGTATGCTTCATTTGCTGCTTTTTTTTTTAATTTTATTTTTTTTTAATTTTATTTTAATGTGCTGTATACCAGTCAACAGATTGTATTCTGGTTTTACTTTCATTACATGGCAACATGCTTTCTCCATTTGTCTTGGTAAGCACTGTTCCAGACTGTGAAGAAAGGTTGCTCATGCAAAAACTATGCTGAGGTGCAAATCTGGACGTATTCAGAAAGCTGCTGGATTCATTTTGCTGAAGCTTTCAATTGATTTTAAGGTATGAAAACCTGGGCTTTTCTCCAGCTGGCCAGACCTATTGCACCATCTGCTTTTACAGATACTGCACCTTTCTTTGGATCTGCTAGAGATATTTTTAAGGTATTCACAAGACCCTGTGGCGATAGGCACCGTTTCAGTTGTCATCAATGACAAGCTGACTTGTGTCGAATTGGATCTGGTGAGGTGACGTGGCTGAGATTTTTCATAAAGCAAATCCCCAAAGAAACGGATGGTTGAGTTCCTGTTTAGGATAAATGTGTCATTAACATAGTGACCCAAGTTAAAAAATGAATTTAAATGTTTTGGTCATGTTAGATAAGCTGATACTGTTGTACAGAAAACAAGCAATGTTTACTAATGAATATATCAGAATAGAATGTTTTATGATGAAAACCAGCAAGTTAGCCTCAGTTAAATATTCAGTTCTTCATTTGGGCTTTTGGGGCATTCTTAGGGGGAAAAAATTGAACTCTGATTTTGGGCATGTAGGTTTCTTCTTGTTTAGGCTTGCCACCTTAAAGGGTTGTATCTGGGTGGCCTAAGACGATCCAAATTTGGATCTGAGCTCATAGGTCTGTATGTTATGCATGGTTTGAAAAGGAAGTTATGGAGATCATTCGCCCTTGTTTCTTTTTACTTGCCTCATGATCTCTGCACCAAAGTGGTGTCTACTGGCAATGCTTTTACATTTCAAGGAGAGTGCATTGACACTGATTTTTCTGTGCGTGGACATGTGGTTCACATGGTCATGTCATAAAATGTTTTCTTCAAAGAAGCTTTACATCCGGTAATATAGAACTACCTTCAAAACGTAGCTCGGGTTTATTTGTGTGCAAAATCCTTGTGGAGTCAGACTGTGCGCGGCACAGATGGGAAACGTGTGCTCCAAAGAAGGGAAGCTCAGAGATGAGATCCTTGAGATTTTAAGTCGTTCAATGAGCAACAGGGGAAAAGCGCCAGTTTCCTGCAGGTTTATCGGGTGACTGATTGACTTGTGTCTGAGGATGCAGTTTCTTGAGATGTTGGCTTGCGTGTAAGAAAGCTGCTTGCGTGCGTCGTCACCCTTCCTCTTGGTTTCCCATTGCTGCTGGGCTGGAGCTCTCCTGATTTTGTTGGTGCACTGGATTGTGGACCTCACTGAAGTCATGGGCTTTATCAAGTCTTTTTCGTTCTGCACTATGGATTTTTTTCTCAATCTGATGGTATGAATTGACACTGAATCCCCCCCAGTCCTGCTGGCACAGGTGACGCAGCGCTCAACTGTGGCGCGTGGGTAGGAACAGGCGTCGGTGTTTCCCGAGCTGTGTGCGTAGGAAAGCTCTGTTTGACAGTAGGACCACTGTCTTCTCTGTGTCCGTGCAATATTTACAGGCACAGGATGGATTCACTGTTCTCTTAATAAAGTAAGAATGAATCCTCCACTCGGTCTAGCTTACAGCACGGTGCCACAAATGGCTGTGCTGGTGCGAGTGCGGGTTTGACAGCGCGCTGCAAGGGTTGGAACAAGCCCTGGAAGACGACAGTGACCGAGTCCAGTGGAATTTGCCTTGCGTAATGCTCTCGATCTGTTGTGATTTGTTTGGACAATGCGTCTCGGTCAGGTGAACCCTTCAGTGGCATGAGAAAGGTGTCCGTGGGCGAGAGGAGCTGAGCGCGGTGCGGGACACCAGCCTGGGTGAAGCAAGAGGGGACAGCGAAGAGCCAAGACAGCCAGCTTCTCCACACAGCTGCTTGCGGGAGCTCTTGCCAATTGAACAAAAAAATCAGAGGACTTCTGCAATATGTTTGTGAAAAAACTCAACATATTGTCTGCTTGAATTAATATTTAACAGAATACCAGATTATTCTTTCTCTAAAGCGTTAAACGACATGTTTGAAGTTGAAAGAAACTGGAAACGCAGACTTGAAGATGCGTGGAGGCAAAAGTGGTGTTAGACTTCACGGAAGGGGCAGTCCTGCGCCCATGTGAAGCAGGAACTCTGCTTTACAAAGAGTAATATGTGGGTGATTATGTAGAAACAAACACGATATGTAACAGTTTAAGATATGGATGTAAGAGGCATTTGTTTATTAACTGTGGTTTATTAGGCAAACCAAATCTCATTCTCCTGAGTTGAATTTGTACTAAGTAGCAGCCAGTATTAAATACGGGCTTACCAGGAGAGGCCCAAGGTGGCCAATGTGTTGTTAATTTACAGATTTTAACCCTAAATGAATAAATTAATTGCCTCGTGCATCTGCAAGACCAGCATGGGGTTTTGTGTGTGTATAATCAAGTGGGGTCTGCAGTCCTCCTTAGGTACACACAGACACCTTGGAGGAAAGGCAGTCATGGCATCAATGGCATCAGGCCGTGCACACACACATCTGGATCTCTCCCGAGTATGATAAGCTGCTTTTGATTTATTTTAATTTTTTTTTTTTTTGGAAGAGAGCATTTAACAAAATGTGGAACACTTCCACTCAGACTGCAAATTGTTTTGAAAATTACTGCTGTGGATGAATGGACAGTAATTGTGATAGAGCATTTTTGTCAGATTTAGCAAAAAGAAATTCTTGATGAAATGGTCTTCATTTCCCAGATATTTTTTTTTTCCTTCAGAAAGGAATGTTGATGGACACTTTAGTATTGGCACTTCCCCATGTTTGGACTTTCTTATCAGCTATGTGCTGTTTGGAGGGTTGTTTGCTTTCAAATGGTGTTGCTTTTTGAAGTTGTTGTTGTGTTTTGTTTTCATTTAAATGTGCTCTAACAGTACATTTAAATATACTAGTATCTTAAAATTATTTTATAGGGATTTAGAGGATCTCAATATACAGGTTTCACTCAGGTTTAAACAGAAGTTCGTTTTGATATATTTAAGTCCTTTGCTACACGAGATTTCCTTCTGCTACAGAATTTTCCAGTGAATCTTTCCCTGTACAATACAGTTATGCACCGCGCTTTTCCTCTGTGACTGACAACAGCATCCTGCGTGTGGATTTGGGTAAAACGTAATGTTCCAGAATTGCAGTTCCTGTCTTTGAGATGCTTTTGATTTGTGCACATTTGTTCTTTTCCAGCTGAACTATTATGAACCCTTTAACAGTTAGTGACTTCTACAGAGAAATTCCTTTAGCATTATGCATGTGAAATTATCATATTTTAACATCTACATAAGCTTAAAAGTACTTTTAAAATAGGGAGACATTAAAACTTTTGAGGGAGTGATTGACTAATTAGGAGCATTCATTGTTTTTTACATGTGCAAATTACTTTGAATTTTAATCTATTCTCTGAGTTTCGGGGAAAAGCAAAGCAGGTCTGTCAAATGTGTTTCAGAAACTGATTCCAGGCCTGATTTCTTGAAGCAAGGGCTTGGTATGGGAGGAATGCGGTTGTCCTGCATTCTGTGGCCTGGAAGCCTCATCAGGATTATACAGTCAGAGGATGCTTGCTTTTTTCTTCTTAACATGTTTGTGCACTTCTCATTGGGCTTTATGATTCATATTGGGAAATTTATTTACTTGCAGATACCGATTCTGCCTTGGCTCGCTGGCGGTGGAGCTGGTGCCTGATGGTTGGGGCCTGTTTGTCTAAATTCTCAGGGCCTTAAATTTCTCTAAGGTCTGTCTTGTTTATCCTAAGCTATGATGATGAACAAAATCTCAGTTGAACAAGTAAAATCTAAGGAGAATCTTTAAGAACTCTAGTTTATTTGCAGAAGTGGACAGCGAAGCATTGCCCAGGTTGTCCTATTGCATTTTTGCAGAAATTACTTAGCAAAGAAAGGACTGTGGGGTTTTTGTGTGTGTGAGATTTGAGCATGAAGAAAAGGGGCTCCCAAAAATACTACACTGAACGCTAAGGCAGTCTTGGTTTAATTTCAGTGGTTGCACTAATAACCATGTAAAGAGCATAAAATAGGCAGTCTGAGTTGAGCAGGGAAAATTGTGGGTTAAGACCTCTGTTTCTGTAATGAAAGCGTGTAATAGAACTCGATTGTACGCAAATTTATACTTAGGACAGCCTTCATTTTACGTTCTATTTAAGAGGATCTCTGTATCTGAAAATGAGTAACAGGCTAGCCCAAAATAAAACAAACTTCAGATGTGATGCTGTTTTGTAATGCGTTCCACAACCAGCCTAATCAGAAGCTATAAATCAATAGGAAAATAGGGCACGCCGCTAATTAGTTAGTAGAAAATTCTACCAATCGGCTTTCAGCACAGACCCGTGCCAGAAAATCCCCCGCTTGTTGAAGGCATCTTTTCAGCTTCAATGTGTAAAAGACAGATCTGTTTTTAAGAAGAAAATTTATGTAAATGGTATGACATTTATTTCTAACTTGAGTAAATCAATGTATCACTAACTGAAATCAAATGTTTGTGTAAGTGTCTCTGGGATGAATCTAATCCGGTCTTATTTCTATTAATTGATTTGTTTTGCAATTTAATGGCTGTCAAATTTGGCCCTGAATGTCAAAATCGTATTTATCCAATGTCATTGCCAAGGCAATTAAACTAGCCGTGTTCTTGGTAAATAAAATTTGGCAGAGGGTTCACTGGTGCGTGTCGTGGCTTAAACCAGCCCAAGTCCTTGTATTTCACACCGTCTCTGTGAGCTCTTTAAGGCATATTACCTGTTACAAAATAAGTGTGTTTTAATTCATGATTACCAAGTTTTATGACAATTGAAATGTCACCTTCAGGTCAGCTCTGCCGCGTGTGGGATGGAGTCCCAAATACTTGCTCTAGTTTTATGCTTTGAAGCATACACAGGCTTTGGAGATACCCAATATAAATCTAATACCTAAGAAGCTGCAAAGTAAACACTCCTTTTATTTCATAACTGTTATTTAATTTACATCTCGTTATTCTGTGGTACTTTAGTATCTGTGTCCAGCTGTTAATGAGGACTTTTGACATGCATTGTTGCAGGGGTGATCCCTGAAGAATATATTTTAAAATCTTTCCCTTTCCAGACATAGATATTTGCAAATAAACTGCTCTTCTGATGTATGTTTTTGTTGCATTGCTTCTTAAGTCCTTTAGGTTGTTCCACAAGAATTAATAAGTGCAGTCTGCATGAGGAAACTGATGTTGTGTATGATGAGAAAAATCTGTTGAATGACTTTTCTGGAAAGAGCAAACGTTAGGAGGAGAAGTCGAACGTTCTGTGAGATGTGAGTTAATTTGAGAGTATAATTCTCTTTTTTTTGGGTTCAGATACAAACATCTCAAATATTCCTCTTTTAGCTCTGTACTGGGGGATTTTTGCGTTTGGGAAGCAGAGTGGACATTGCAACCATACTTACGCAGTGGTTTTGTGAGATGACAACATAGTGCGATGTAGGAGAGAGGATCTGTGGAACGGATCGGTGTCAGAGTTTCATCTTTACTGATGCTGAGTATCAGGTTTATCCCAATGGAACGTGTGTTAGGGCACTTAAATCCTCCACGAATTCATCTGTGTCACAAGAAGAACAATACTTAAGACTCAATGAAGCCTGAAACTTGTAGATCAAGTCATTTGATCGTTAGAAATCTATCTTTACAAATACAGGGAGACAGTGCTCCAAATGCATTGAGTTCTCCTGAGCTTGCAGAACCCAGACCTCAGATCTGTGCCAGTGGACTGGCTAGTTCCTCACTCTCCACTGAACACAGGTGTCATTTCAAAAAGCAGAGACAATAGCTTGATTATTTAGTAAGTCGTGTGCGTATTGTATTTTACTTACACAAAATCATTTGTGCCTGAATGCAGCGAAAGGTCTGTGGGTAGACAGGAGTCTCTGAAAATCTGTGATGCGTTAAAACAATTACTTTTTTATTTAAAAAAAAAAAAAGTCAATTGTGGGTGGGTTTTAGAAGCTCTGTTTAAAAGATGTGAAGTACCATAGAGTCGTCATGACCATGGGCTGTAGCCGGTGTCAGCGTGTGCCAACGGGCCCGTGAACTCAGCTGTGCCATCCAAAATGCCCCGGTGGGACAACCCGGGGACAGAACCCCCCGGAGCAGCCTCGCTGGCTCAGGTCAGGGTGAGCTGAAGTCAACAGTTTGTGCAGGGTATGTAAAACAACAACAACAAAAAGGAATCTCTGCGCTTGGTTTCCTGCAAGTGAAGATTCTTTGAGTGTTCTGTTGTTCTGCTTTTGATAAAAATGATTCTTTAGTTTGTGTAATCATTTTGCAACCCAGGCTTTTGTAAATGGGTTCTGTTTATTATAAGGAAAAAGACAGATGTTTCTTGTAAGAACTTTTTTTCGGTGCTATACAACATAAAAAACACAAAGTTGTTTTACTTGGTGCTGTAATCCATGTACAGTCGTTCTGTTTATAACTTTGTGCTCTAATTCCTTCACCAGTTGCTTGGACTCTTCATTGAGAAAATAAAGAAATAGATGCTCTCACTATTGTGACGATGCTCAGGACTCAGCACAGTGCTGTTAGAAGCACCAGTAGTGAATCCCAAAAAACATCCTGGAGGATTTTGAACTGCCACCTTGGCTGTGCTGTTGGATATTAATTACTCCTCACACAGCCCCCATCCTTGTTGGATGTTTTATCCCAGGAAATGTAGGAATGGTGAATCTTGAGCTGCAAAAATGAAAAAGCGTTAAGTTATGCAGCTGGTTTTAAGAAGAAAAAAAAATATTGTTTTTCATAAATGGCTCTTGCAGTGTCCCCTTTATCTCTGAGAGACTGATGAGGGTATTTGCAAAGTACTGGTCCAGGCCTCCCACCCCTTTCCCTTGAGCCTGTTCTCCCGTCATCATGCCTGGTGCACAGTGAGCTGAGGCGCCAAGCGTGGATTTGGAGCTGTTAGAGCTTTGGACAGGACAAAGACACTCGTAAGCTAGTGAAAGAGCTTCTCCATCTACTTTAGCACTGATATTTTGGGGTGGATGCAGTTCCCCTAACTGCTTAATTGGGAGAATTTGGCTGTAAAATTACCGTATCACTCTTTGAAAGAGTGCCAGGAGCGGTGGCTGCCACTTGTCGTGTCGGTGGCTCAGTCAGAGCTTCGCATCTCTGGCCATCTGGGAGACATTCGGTTGGTTTTAGTCTCCTCTCCAGGTGGTCAGGCAGGGAACCAACCAAGCTCCCTGTGATCAGAAACCGCACAGACAGAAAAGGCTGCAAACACTGATCGTTTGTTCCCTTGATTGTTCAGTCACCAAGCAAGGGCAGTTAGAGGCGAAGACTATTTCTGGCATAACAAGGGTATAATTTGGAGGAATAGCCTCTCGCTCTATGTTCTAGCTGTTTTTTTAAATGCAATTTGATGTTTCCCTTAAATACGACATGAGAGCTTAAGCTCTGGCAGAAGATGAATACTATATTCTTCTAAACAACATCAGATACATATGCATCCCCGGATGTGGTAACACTCAGATTTCCTCCCAAAAATTTCTTCATAACAAGCAAATGTACGGAGTAGGAAGTGAAAAATATCATCCAGTGAAAGATTCCTGACATCTTTCTTGCTACTAATGCAAAAATGAACGATCTTCAGTCATTCCATTTCATGCTCGTAGTGTAGCAAACAGTGATGCTTAAAGTAACTTCTAGGGGATAAAGAAGAAAAAACGCTATGTGTTATTGTAAAAAAAAAAAAAGGTCTTAAGAACATAGCATTGTAAGGTGCAGAGAGGTGTATTTGGGACTGTGAATGTAAATTTAAAATAGAAGAATAAATAAAACAAATACTTAAGAAGTGAGAATGTAAATGATTTCACAGCTGATCAATCTTATTTTTAGATCCTGTGGTTGCTTGGAATATAATTAGTATATTGACAGCATGTTGCAGAATGGGCAGATAGTGTTCTTCATGTCAGTAGTTGTTTCTGGTATTGTAGTATTAGTTTTAAGCAATTTAGTGTGTCTATACATTTTGTAGTTTTATCACTTTTGTTAATCTGTTCAGTAGTGAATTGGCAAAGGTCTCTATGCAAAGAAAAAATTGCCACTCTGTGTAGAAATGTATACGTTAACCTGTGATGATTACCTGACGAACTTTTCATGTGTTTTATTTGGATTAAGAAGTGCGTTTGATATAGCTGACAATTTTGCTTGAGTATTTTGGGAAAGGGAAGAGAAATTCTTGACTAACGTGGAGAGATATACATAAGGTAAATGTGAGCTTGGTCAAGATTGTCAGGACATGAAAGCTAATACATGTGATTCATAGAATAATAGAATGTCCTGAGTTGGAAGGACCCACAGGATCATGGAGTCCAACTCCTGTCCCTGCACAGGACACCCCACAGCTCACCCCGTGTGTCTGAGGCCCTTGTCCTGTCTCTTCTTGAACACTGTCAGGTTGGGCCGTGACCCCTCCCTGGGGAGCCTGGTCCAGTGTCCAGCACCTCTGGGTGCAGAACCTTTTCTGAATGTCCCACTGACCCTCCCTGGCCCATCTTCTGCCATTCCCTGGGTTCTGTCACTGGTCACTGAAGAGGAGAGGTTGGCACCTGCCCCTCCTGATTCAGGCTCCAATGTTATCAGCTATACAGAGACAATGCACCAGCCAGGCAGGAATGTTGTATGTAACACCTCAAACATCATCTTTCAATGCTGTTAACATGAAATACATTCAAATGCATCGCAGCTTGTTATTCTGGAGGTGCTGAGCCTGAGTTAGAATTCTAAGTTATTCTGGACAAAAAGGATGCATCTTGACAACCAATGACAGGACAAGGGGCAATGGGTTCAAACTGGAACACAGGAGGTTCCACTTAAATACGAGAAGAAACTTCTTCCTGGTGAGGGTGGCAGAGCCTGGCCCAGGCTGCCCAGGGAGGTTGTGGAGTCTCCTTCTGTGCAGCCATTCAAACCCGCCTGGACACCTTCTGTGTGACCTCAGCTGGGTGTTCCTGCTCCGGGGGGATTGCACTGGATGAGCTTTCCAGGTCCCTTCCAACCCCTGACATCCTGTGATCTCATAAGGTGAACTTTATTTCCTGCGCTTTTCAAACTTCCCTTCCAGACATCTGTTGCTGGCCGTGGAGGTCCAGGCTGGTCTGTCAGCCTGCTGGGCCGAGCCGTGTCACTGGCGGGGCTGGGAACTGCACGTCGCGTTGTTTGCTGCACTCTGGAGCTGATACCGGGCAGTCTCTGCTCATCTGCAGCCGCTCTGCAGGACGCCTGTGTCGAGCTGCAATCAGTTCCTCCTGACAGGTTGTTGGGGTACGGGTTCATTTTCCATGTGTGCTCTTTTGCTTCACTTGACTCTAGAACCAGAGTTGTCCAGCTAGCATTCAGCACTCCTTTTTTGCCTCCTGAAGTCTAATAAAAAGGAAATTTATCATTCGCCTGAGTATTCAGTTACGGAATTTCCTATACTCAGTTACTTATTTTTAATAAAAATTTTAAGAAATGTTTGAACCTAAGTCCTCTTGGAGTGAAGGAACAGTTTCTTGGCTATTAAGTTCTGAAGTCAAGTTGAAGGGCCAAACTTCTGAAATAAATTAAATCGGAGAATTTTTGTTTCATTCATACGCATGTAAAGACCTTCACTGAAATAAATTAAAGGGCAAGTCTGATCTGAACTGCCAGTCTTTTAGAAGTTTCCTACTGCTTGTCTTCACATTTTTATTGAGAAAACAGAGATCGAACTTTGAATTGTTGATTTGCCAACATCTGTCTTCCAGCAGTCTAACACAGGTGTCTGAGGAATGCTTTAAACAACAAAATAACGTATGTTAGCCATAGAGTGCGTTGAATCCAACAGTGATTGCAGCTCAGCATTCATCCTGAGATTGTTTCATGGTCAGAGCCTGATCTCTTTCTGAATGAGTAAGAGGGAGAGCTCCAATGTGCTACAGGAGCTGAGATGTTGACTACACTCTTCAGCTGTAGTTTTTTAAGATACACAGGATCCATTTAGAGCTTTTTGAAGATCAGGACCAAGATTCCAAGCTTTATTCCCAATTCTTTATGGAGAGATTTATCAACTGTAGAACCTCCTAATTATTTTTTTTGTTTTCCTGTTTTAAAACAACCCAGTGGTAGGACCAGTGAGGATTTAATATTGCTTTGTTCTAGCCTTAGGTTGCACTTAATATGCTAAGAGCAAGCAAAGGAGACAAAATGAAGTGTACTACTGGAGAGTTTACTGTGTCGGTCTGAGTTTTGTGGAATGATGCAACACATTACTAGGAGACGTATAGCATGGTTCTACCTAACCAAAAAGAAAAAAACATCTTCGGAGGGACATATTGCCAGTAGTAGTCCAGAGAGCTTTCCCTGAAGGAACGGAAGAGGAATGATTGAGGATAGCACATCTCTTTGAGACGTGTGCTAGCACGAATTTCTGAGATACGTCATGTTTCACAGCAGCTGGAATTGTGGAGGGGTTTTTTTGTTTGGTTGAGTTTTTGTTTGTTTCGTGGGGGGTTCTTTGTGGGTTTTTTTGTTGTGTTTTGTTTTCCCCCCCAGAATATTTCTCTGTACTTTCCACCTCCTTTCTGCTTTTTTTTGATGTTCATTTCCCCTTTGCAGCATGCAAGCACAGTGGAAGTCAGAATTTAGTTTTCAAAACTGCTATGTTCAATCAAGTATAAAATTTTGAAAAAAAAAGAGTATGTATTTTCCTCATGTCCCACAATGTTTTTTGCAAGAGGAAAGAAGATGCTGTTACATGGGAGGATGGGAAAACAATTGGAATATGAGGAATTCCAGCAGTTCAGGATCATAGAACAGCTGAGGTTGGCAGGAGCCTGGAGATCTCGTCCAACCTGCCCGCACAAAGCAGGATCAGCGAGAGCAGGTTCCCTGGGGCCCTGTCCACTGGGGCTTGGGGCATCTCCAAGGATGGAGACTCCATCCCCTCCCTGGGCAACCCTGTTTAACCACTCGCCGATGGGGAAGGGGGAGGCGTGTGGAGGAGTTCAGAACGGCTGATCCTGTGCGTTTGGTGAAACAAGTTCTTCTAGAACCAGAAATGGGGCAGTTATGAAAAAAATAGGGACGAAAATCAAGTTCCAAGGGCCAACTTTTATTATAGCACAGCTACTCTAGCTGTTCATTGCAGACAGCAGGTAGCTGACTGAATTGTTGATCTCCTTAGGAAAGCACAACGTTTGTAGACCAGACTTCTTAGCAACTTTTTAATGAAATACGCTATAGTACAAATTCTGTCCCTTTTAAATGAACTAAGTCCTATTGGATGTACTATGCTTAAACAGATATCTGTATTTATCTGTGGAGATGAAATCTGGATGCAAGACATTTTTAGTCCACCATTTAGTGATTTACTAAATGGTTGAAGCATAATGAAAGCACCATTTCTTACTACTTTAAAAAATAATTAAAAAAATAGCATGAAGGATGAATAAATGAAAATTAGTTTAGCATTTATAAGTATTCTTAAAGTTAGTAAGCATATTACTGTGAGGGTTTTTAAATCTGTTACTTTTCTTTTGTAAATGAAAATAATTTAAAAATCTCCTATTATTTTTTCCCTCACAGTATGTCTAGTGTGACAGAACAGTAATTCAACAAATTGGATGCTAAAGGCTGCAAAGTGAATGATGGGAATTAAAAGCATCATGTATAATAGCTGAATTAAGCACAATGCAGTGTTAGGTAGTAAGACTAGTGTTATTTTTGGAAGAGGATCTTGGAGAAACAGGATATGTGACAAGTTCTGAAAGTCTGTGCTTTTGTAGCTCATACTACAGAATATCATAAAAATACGTGTCAGTTGTATCCTTCTCTGAGCATGGGCTCGCAGAAGAAAACTTTGCTTTTTCCCCTGATCTTTCTTTTGCTCTTTACACCTGTCAGAATTAAACTGGTTCAGCAAAAAAATACATGGAATGTCTTTCATTGGTGTAAGCGCTCCCTTCCAACATAAATCTGAAGTCCCGTCTCCTGCAGCAAAGCAGGTAATGTGCGTGAAGCTGGGTCGTCCTCACCTGGCTCTGTTGGCTGTTGAGTCTTCCGCTGAAGAAGAAACAAAATACAACAGCTGCTCTACCCCATCCAAACTGCTTCCTAGATATTGTTAGAAATGAGATGTCCCTGGAAAAATAGACTTTAAAAGGGCACCAAACCCCTCAGTATGTTGCAGCAATCTTCCTTGCGTTTTTTGGTAGGTGGGATAGTGATAGAGGACCAACGCTTCTGGAAATTTCATTCCTATTTCAGATGTATTTCTATGGTTTTGTTTTCACAGCTGTGGGCTCGAGGAAGATTTATTTGCTGCAAAATTAGGGAATAGGCGACTTAAAAAATTAACAGTTCTTTGGCAACGTACTCTTTAGTAATGAACCGGGAACCTGCCGATGGCTTGTGGGGCTCCTGGGTTTGATGGGGTTCTGGAGGAAGGATTAGGAGCTGCCTCCTCTCAGAAGCCTGGAGTTTTGTGTAGGAACAAAACCAAGCCCCGCCCCCCCAATATGTTGGGGGGTTTTTTTGTTTGTTTTTGGTTTGTTTTTTTTTTCTTTAATAAAATAACAATATATTGATAGGAAGTGTAGCCTAGGATCTTTTTAAAGCTGGTTATTTGGTGTGTGTTTGTACTATGCAGGTTGCTGTTTCCATGCATGAGCTGTGCTCCTGTTACTCCCTTTTCAACCCCAAATATTTTCCTGTTGTATCGATACGTCAGTACATTTATTCAGTTACTGAGATACTAGATTGTTTGAGAGATTTTTTTTGCTGTCTAAACCTTGTTTCTTCTTAAAATTTGCTCTGTAATGCTGATGATATTCTTTTTGCAATTTCACAATTTGTTAAGCTGCTTGAATGTATACCTGAGTGGTGGTGTGGTTCAGCTTGGCAGGAGTTAAACTGTAGTAGTGCCATGGAAGGTTTTGGTAGCAGGATTAAATGAAGTGGCACTGTAAAATAATTCTCTCCTTCCAAAGCAGCCGTGAAAAGTTAGCCATACATTGAATGGCAGTTCTTTTGCAAAGCAGTTAATCTTTGTAGTATGTTGCTTAAAAATAAGTAAATATACTCAGAAATTGCCAAGTGTAAATTTAGTGGTGATTAAGTGAAATCATGAGTTATACTTTATAATACCTTTCAACCTCTTTTTTTTGCTTTCCCTGGGCAGTAGCAGAGTTTTTTTTTTCCCAAGGTGCTAAGTTTAGTTTAGAAATTGGAAATCAGTAAGGAAAGAATGCTATCTGCACTGACTCACTCTGGCATCTGGTCTTTATTCCAGGCCTTATTGATGACAAAGTATGCTATGAATTTAGAAAATCTACAACCCTGTGGAGGTGGCAAATTGCTTTCTGGTTTACCTCCAGTGTTTGTGTGCCTGTCAAACTCTCCTCTTGACCTTTTGTGTGCCAAGTTTCCCTTGCACAGCAGAGCAGTGGCCCAGGTGTGCTCTCTCAAGCAGGAATGCAGCCTTGCCTCAATATCGTTTTGTAAAACTCTCCTGCTTTCCTCCCTTTGCATTCATATGCATGAGTTATTTCTTTTTTGATTTTTTTTTTTCCATTAGCCCTGAGAGCTTTTGTAGTTGATAAACTTTTAAAATACCATCTACAGACTGGGAAAAAAAAAAAAGTGAATTAGTCTGTTCTTTAATGTAAAATCTGCTGCGTAATCAGAAATCCCAGCAGTGATGGAACTTTTCTGATTATTCAGCTAACGTTTTTTTGTGTGTTGTAGGTACCTCCAACTAATTTGGCTTCAGTGGTTTTCTGCATTTCTTTCCATTAGCAAATTAAAGGAGTTAATGTTAACTCTGGGGCTTTACACAGGTCCGTGTCCTCGAATGGGGAGGACAGCGGGCTGGGGGGAGGCTTTCTGGATCTGTCACTTGATAACACATGCGAGTACACAGACAAGTAAGAATGTTTCCTTCCCTACTGCAAATGTTTGCTCTTATTATTTGTATAAGGAATTAAGTTAGTCAGCTCTCAGAACTGGTGACTTGGGTGTTAGACTCCAAGCAGGTCTCTGAAAAAATCCGTTTTTGTCATGAACAATGGTGTGCGTGAGTGCTCTGCATATGGGATTTGGTTATGCCAGATGGTGCATCAGTGCCCCTAAGAGCTGTGTAATTAATTTGTTGTGCTTCCTTCATCCCTTTTGATAGGGCAACTAGACAGCAATTGCTTCACTGTCAGTAGTGAGAAATTTGCTTTTAGCGCTATGTAAATATGGGCTTGATTTGGAGTCTTCACAGCATCTGATAAGATATGGTCACACATAAGGCCAGGCTGGACGGGGCTCTGAGCAACCTGGGCTGGGGAAGATGTCCCTGCTCGTGGCAGGGGTGGCACTGGGAGAGCTCCGAAGGTCTCTTCCAACCCAAACTGTTTGATGGTTCTATGCTCTTCCTTTTTTTGTAAATCCGAGGTGATGCCATCAAAGCGGTACTTAGTTTTCTCTGAGCTAATTCTATGGAACTTGAGTCTGGAGATTTTTTAAATATCATTTGCATAGAGGAAATATGTTATAAAACCCTTTTAATATATATTTTTTTTTTTGCTGCTACTTTTTAGATTAATTTCCGTATAGATTTGAAATAACTTTCTCATATGTAGTGTGCAGTTCAATTGTATGACTTTCCACAAACTTTGGAAAAACTTTTAGGACTCTCCTGGGTTTTTTTTCCCAAAAGTTTTGTGTATTTTTAACCACTAAAATACATTTGTGCTATTGGAGTATTGTTGTCTACCACAAAATGAAATCTGTACAATTTTTTGCTAGTCCAGTACAACTATTTTAAGCACATAACTTGTCTTACTGATGTGAAATTGTGTTGTTACTTTGTCAACTCCTTTATGAAATGAAGATTTCCTCGTGCCACTGAGAAAAGAAGAAACTGCAGTTGCTGCTTCGCAAAATCTTCCAGGGCAACTGAGATAGAAGCTGAAGAACCTGGCAATTGGTATTGGGGCTCTTAGAATAGTCAAACTGTAGCTACCAAAAGTGTTCTTTTCACTTGGTATGTTTATTCCATAATCATTTGGCATCCTAATTTGAAGGGAAATCTGATGGATTTAAGGCGCAGAGCACATGTCAGGGTTGGAGGAGCGCGCAGGTATCCCAGGAGTAGCTGAGGAACGTCAGCCTGGGTGTTCCCGCCGCCCCGGGTGCCTCAGTGCAGCCCCGACAGTGCTTTGTGTTCCCCGCTGTGCGCAGATTGACTGCGTGGAGATGGGTAATTAAACTTCGAACCAATAAACAGATTTGAGAGGCTGGTGCTTTGAAGAACGGGAGATCACAAGAACAATTTCCTGTTAGTTGCTTTGCTTCGGATACGGCTTAATGTGGAGGCTCGGCTGTGTTAACTTAGACTGAGCCCATTCCTGGCATCCAGCAGCACGTTGGTTGTTGTGTGATGAGCAAATACGACACTAAGTGCAGATTTTCGGCCTTTTGTAACCGGGGTCCAATTCATTAAGGATTTTTCCTAATTTGAAAGGGGTGAGTTGATCTGTAATATAATATATTTCCTCTTCCAATGATCTTTGTATGCGTTAGCAAAGATTACAAAATGGAATTTGCCTATATTACGTCATGAGGTTTAATGCCTCTAAATTCATAGTTAGTAGAGCCCGTACCCTTTCACTGCTTTATCTTCAGACAAAATTGGGAGCCAATCAGACTAAAATACTAGAGTGTGATCGTACTTTCTGATACTAATCTATCTACTTTAGTCATAAAAATGGAGCTTTATGTATGAAAATGTTGCCTGACAGTCACAAAGTTTAAGTACATGGTCTACCGTCTCATTACCTCTAATATTTCTCCAATACTGTCATGGTAACAGAGTAATTGCACAGAAGTGATTCTTTATATAGACAGCAAATTACACTTTCAAACATACATAGACACTGTTACTTTATAATAACTCCTAACCGAAAATATCGGTACTGAAGGACAGTCTGCTCAGTGTAAATGCACTATAAACTATTTTTGAGGAAGATTCATTTGCTGTTGTGAAATTTGAGGTTATACCAAAGTTTTGTTTTATGCAATGTCAGAAAGATTGTTCTCCAAACAATAAATAGATCTGTCAGAAAAAAAATTTTACCTCCCTTAGAAATCTGTTGCAAAAAGAAATGTCTTTATAGATTAATACCTGCTTCCTGCTGACTTTGTGAAGGAATTTGAGGGTATACAGTAAACTTTCATTAAGAATTTATAGTTTCCTGGCTCACATTTACTGTGTATATATCAGAACAATATCTTTTTTAAGTACAATTTTATTATTTTGTGATGGTGATGGCCACTCAGGTGAAAGTTTGGAGTTATTTAGATTTTTGTTTGTTTGGTCAGTGGGTGATTTCTGTTACAATTCCTTTGTGACATTTCAGAGACAGCTTTTAAGTGTAGTATAACTTTCTTCTTTTGTATGTATGAATGGAGGACAAAGATGCTCTAACTTATGAGGATCAGAAACCCCAAAATGTGAATCATTAAGCATCTAAACCCTAAGATTTTCAAAGCCTATTATTAAGTCCTCAGAGGAAGTAACATACTATTCTCTACCTGGCTTTGGGCGTAAGATTGTCCTAAAAGAAGAGGAAAAAAAAAAAATTTAAAAAAAAAAAAAAAAATCTGTGGATCAGAATATGGAGATTTAGTGGAGTATCTTAGCTTTTAAAATACCAGCTGTTGAACAAGCTGAAATCAGGCACAGGCTGACACAGAACTGGTGCCTCTTTCGGAGTGTGTTGCTAATGTATATAGTCTGGTTTTGGGTTTCGTTCTTATAAGTGCTTTGAAATCACCTCTGGTGCACAAGCAGGTTGTCTGAAGATAATAATGAAACAGCAGATCTCTTAAATGACTGATCACCTTTCCAACAGAGAGACCAAGAAGAAAATGATGATTGCAGGGGGAGAAAAAAAAAATAAATCTAAATTTCACTCAGTTATTTTATTACCCGAGAACCCTCTCCCAAGTTATTTATAAAACATTGTTTGCATTGCACAGCTGAAAGAATTTACAGAACATTAAAGCTGTGACTAAAACTAGCCAGTTAGGGTTTTTCCCTTTGGTGCTCAAGAGAAATGGGGTTGAGGGAATTGACTATGCAACATTGCAAGTTTTTGGCAGGAACCTAGCTAAGAATTGATATTTTAAATGAGGCGGAAGGGAATTAAACCCAAATGCAACCTACAGTGCCATTACCCAAGTAGAATGTACAGCATGCACCACTCCGGGCCATCTCCTTCCTTCATGCCCCCCGCTTCATCCTCCAGCCCTGCGGCTCTGCAAAGGTGAACTCGGAAAAGATGGTAGGAAAAAGCCAGAGCTGGAAACTCCGAAGAAAGGCCTTTGAAAGGGAGTCATATTAGTTTTCAAGGCCACACAGCATTAGGAATTTCCATAACAGTAAAAGAATTTACAATGTGCGGCCTACGCATAACTAGCTCTTGCAGCCTGTAAAACTCGGCCTGTTTTCCAGCGCGAGGCTGGTGCAGGTCCCACCGCGCGGCCTGGGCTGGGACACCCAGAGCTGCACCCTGGCAGGACTCAACGCACTGGGACGTTTTGTAGGAAAAAACAAGGGTTTTTAAGCATTATTGAGACATCTAAGCAATTGTAGTAGACCTGATAATAAAGTATACTATGCTGCAGTGGTGTTTCCAAGAGCGAGTTAAAGGAAATATTTGAGGTGAATGTGTGTCCTTCATTTTATGTAACTGAAGGAATTGTGGTTCTGATTTCAGATCTACTGTGTGCCCCTCTACTTGTGATGATAATAGTACCAGCTGCTCAGGAGATCTGAATGTTTGTCCTGAAACGTTGTAAAGATCACACTAAGAGTCACTGACATAACCAGTAACATACCCTGGAATCTTATTTCCAGAGCTCCATTTAACCAAGGCATTTTCCTCCTGTCAGCGCTTATTTCCAGCTGGGTGGATCCTTTTCTTCAGTAGGTCTGCCACAGAACTACTGCCTTTCCACAAATGTTGTCCTTTTAGAAAAGTTTCCCCTTCTTCATCAGCCCTAACAGATTTTAAGTTTACTCTTTGTGTTAGGGTTGTTAGAAAGGATTTAGATGGTCCTTTCAGGATTCTTTTAATCTGTAATCGAGCTCCAGATTTGTGCCTTCTTGCTGTGCCTTTCTTTATCTGCAGAAGGTTCAGCTGTTTCCCCAGAAGGTTCCATCTGAAGCAGAACGTGGCAGCCAAGACAAGAGGCACAAGAGATCGTAATTTCTGCTGGCTGCGCCCAATTCTCCGTATTCCACTTTAACAAAACCACCACAATTATTAAAAGGGCACAGCCCCTTGTCATATGATTGCTGCTTGAAGATGGCAGAAGAAATGATCCTTCATTAGCACATGTTGGACGTGGTGACATACTGCAGAATTAGCCATCCATGGGTTTTGTTTGGTGGAAATTGGAAAGGTTACAGTCACTGATAAGTAACTGCTCACCTCATTAAGTAGGCCCAAGCATTGTCCTTTTAAGCACACTATATAACATGGATAGGTCCAAAAGAAAAGCACTAATTACTCAACTCAACACAGAGATCAGAGTATTTTTTACTTCCTACTGTTCAGTTGCTTAAATGCTTTTTAGTGAGCTGTAAGTCTGTGGTTTCAGAACGGAGCAGTTATTCAGGTTTAGTAACATGAAAAGAGTTTTATGAGGTTGAATATAAGGAAGTGTTTCCAAATTGTGCTAGGAAGGCATAGATAATTACTTTTGAGACTGCTCTCAAATTCATTTGGAATACCAGATTGATGGACAGATATGACTTTTTTCTTTTTTTCTTTTTTTTTTTTTTAAATCACACCCTTCTGAAATAAAAGTGCAGTCAGTTTTTTCAGTGTTTAGATCTCCAAAACTGCTTGAAGGCTCTGGAATGACTTCATATTAGGAAAAAGAAGAGTCCTGCCTGTTTGCAAAGCGTATTTTTGGATGGCCCATATCAATAGCTTCATTAGCTTTACTGTTGATAGTAATTTGACTACAGCACATGCCATTTTGAATGACTGTAAAGCACATAGACTGCTGATAGCCTGGAGTCAGTTTACAGGATTGAGGTGCCGGTTGTTCCGAATGGGAAAAACTGCGTTGTTTAAGAGCATTTCATAAATTGGAAGACACCACTTAGATGGCTATTGTAGATGAATACATGATTGCTTGAGTTTTAATTCTGGGATGTTATCAATATTTTCAAAATGTAATTTTTAGTTCTACAGTCTTTGAGGGTTTTCTAGTTGCAGAAGAACATTTTGCAAGTATTTTTTCCCCAGTTATTTTAAACAGAGAATATTTCATTGTCCACAGGAAACTTGACTTCAGATATATGACTTCTCCTGCAGTAAGGTTAATTAAGAACACAATAATTTTGAGTTTCCTCATCTTCTAATGAATTTTTCAATGGAACTAGAAGCTAAAAAGTGAGTGATGTCCTGTCACGTTTCCTTTTGGTGCATAGGAGTGCTAAGAAATTCTAGGACATCTAAAAATGGTATATATAATTCTACTTCAGCTTTCGGCATTTAATTATGTAAGAGGAATTAAAAACATTGCCTTGGAATTATCAGACTGTCTGATTTGAATCAAAGTAGTTCTGTATGCAGTTACAAGTATGCTGGAAAGAAAAAGGGAGATAGATCTCAGTTAAGAAAAAATCTGATACCTGATCGTGCCTTTAAATGTGCTTAAGTAATGTGTTCATTTGAGCATGGTAGTGCTTCTGATGGTTTTTGTCCTGTGGTTTGTTTTTCAATTGCCGAGGCTATTCCAGATGCTGGAAGTGTCAGACAAAGCAGTGATTCCAATCGAATTAAATTCAGGTTATTGATTTAAGAGGTAAGTAGCAGCATGAAAATACATTACATATTTAATGTGTGAACTGATATATAAAGTCTTTAAGTGGCATTATTTCGGTGATGGGAAAATATTTAGCATTATTTGAATTTTAAAAATCCACTTTTAAGCGAAGGTAGGTAGAAGTATTTGTGAATATTAGTGTAAGAAAAATCTGAGAGTAGTATTGATTCTCAGATTTTGTTGCAGGGATTTGGACCCTAAGAAACAGTGTGTCCCGCAAAAATCCTTTTCAAATCAAGTTTTTGGATTTATGTTTGTGAGAAAGTAAAATATGAGTCAGAGGATGATTGATTGATAGGAAACTAGGCTATGACTACGGTACAGGCATCACTGATGGCTAAGTCTTTTGTGGAAAAAAGTTTTTCACCATCATGTGCGTTCCTTTTCTTGCCAGGTACGTTTAGCCAAAGATTTTCTTTCAGTTCCCTTTGCTCTAAGATATTTGCCCAGTTTCTGTGTTGTCACGTGTGAGGCCATTAGCTTTGCTACCCACTGTCGTGTTAAGGCCTTTGGGGTATAAAAATAAAGTACAAAATGACTACAATATTTAGTTAGAAAAGCATTTATCATTATTATGTCCTGAGATTCGATAGTATGTGAATATATTTTGTGTGAGTGGTCTGCGAATTGAAAGCTACTATAGATAGGTTGTCCACCTGAGGATTTATTGATACTAGATGAGTTGTAAGCATTGAAGTAAAGGCCTTTGTGTAAGCAATCAACTAGCATGGCCATCACAAAGTACAGCTTATCTTGTAAGCGTCTCTAGTTGTATGCAAAAGGTTTTTGAAAAGCTACTTTAACAGAAGTGGTGGAAATATTTTAACTATACCACTACTGAGAAATGGGTCTTTTGATTGCATCCCCCACCTCTCTGCCCCCAAAAGCTTCAGTTAGAATAAAACAAACGTCTTCAGCTTTAAAGTATCAACCCGTAAAACTAGGAGTATAAAGGTTGAAGGCTCCCCACCACCACACACACTTTTAATTAAGTTACTGCGTAGTTTCCAGATGAAAAGATAACTCATTTGGTGACTTAAATGATTTCTGTTATGTATTCAAAAAGTAAAAACTAAATTTAAAAGAATCACTTAAATTTGCACATTAACGCCTGCATCATAAATGCCTGCCCTATGTCAGTTCTTTAACTAAAATGCTTCAGTGTGAATTTTTTCGGTGAAGCTTAATCTCTGGAGCCTGAACCTAACCTTTTAGGTTTAATGAAGGATCTAACCTTCCAAAAGCAGGGATTTATCATGGAAAATAGCTGGCTTCCACCAGGAAGGTGTATCACACCAATGTAAGAGGTATTGCAACTCATGAGTCTCAAAACATAAAGCAGGAAGCAGCTTGAGCCCAGTACAAGGTGCTGTACTGGGATTCAGAAAACTTGTTTTGTTTATGGATTTGCTGGTGTTTAGCTGTGCGGTCACAGGCAAAAATTTGTTACTAATAATCGTTGCATCATTAATTACTATTCTTCTATCAGCACTTCAGTGTAGACCATCTCTTGGCTTACACAACTTTTAGTTGGAACCTGTACTGTTGGCAAAATAAAAGTTGTGACCGCTGGCAACAAATAGCGAACATGAGACTCTGCAAGTTGCTGCAAAGCTGCAGCTTTTCTGTTGGAATACAGGGATATACCTGGAAGCAAGGATTTGCTTCTGTAAATAGCACAGAATTGACTGTACACCACTGCGTTGGCTTTTAAAATAAAAAGTTGACGGTTTTGTTCCATCGGAGATGCCATATTTACTCAATTATATTTTTTTTTGTTAGAAACTGAGGAAAAGCTTAAATCTACTTTTGCTTTACAGCCTTTAATCTTTGTCTTTAATGTTTGAGGGTGGCGAAACACCTACGTGCAGTTTGTTGGGTTATTGGACAGTTGCTTATTTGTCAGGTGCAATAGAATGGCAAGACATTAAAAATCTTTATTAGATGTTATGACTTTGATAGGTGCAGAAAGACGTTTCTGTTAAATTCAGTTTAAAGGAGAGGCGTGTAAAGTGTTTATTGCACCCTGAAATTGAATTTTTGCATTAGTGATGGTATACTGAACTTACTTCTCATGCTGTGACTACAGTTATAATAAAGGCTTTAAATAAAACCTTTCAGTAAGTCTGTGTTTTCGTATGTGTAGCACAGTTTTATTCTTTGACTCCTTGGCTATGTTGCAGCTAAAGGAGCAGGGGGGACATTTTAGAAAATGATGAATATTTCCTGAGTAAAAATGAGATGTTGTTGAGAATGTATAGAAAGACAGACTAAATCTCTTCTGTTTCCAGCATACTGTCAACTCGACCGAGCAATAAATTATTCAGTCAACAGTAGTTTTACGAATGCTGGGAACAGTTAAACTTCTTGTACAGAGAGTAAAGAGCTGAGACTTGTGAGTGAACTGAAAGGACTATGATTCATTAAAATCGGAGTGAAGTCGAGGTCCACAGGTGAGAACAACATCCTCTTGTCATGGGCCCTTTCAGCACAGCACGGTCATTCATCATCCCGCTCCTTGCTGTAACCAGTGAGTTAGGAGCTATGTTTTCCTTCTAGGCATCTTTTTTTTTTTTTCTTTTTTTTTACACAACCTGAAATAGTAATGCGATTTTGCTCAGGTATTTGCTTCTACTTTTTTTAATTTTTTTTGTGTGGAATCTTCCATAAATCTTTATCTGTTGTGTCAATTACAAGTCATTGCTGAAATATTCACTATAGGTTTCATTAAAGTTAGTATTATTAAATGGTGAAAAACTTTATGTTGTTTTCTTTCTTGAAGTTTTCCTTCTGCGCTGAAGTAACAGTGAAGGGGTTGGCCAAGTTCTGTCTTACCCACTTGTTTGGCATTTATCTTCATTGCTAGTGCAGCATAGATGTTCAGCAAGTAAGCATGAGTGTAGTGTGTCCCGTACATATTCTTTATTACACCTCTCCTATTTGTATTCTATTCACACATAAAATAGAATGAAATATTTTCCTGTCTTTTGTTGAAGTAGAAGATTCCCTTAAAGCAAAATTTATTGTGGTTTTATAGGCACAAGGTGGGGTGGTGCTTCCCAGCTTTGCTGGCAGAAATTTTCCAAGTGCACAATTCAGTAGTTTATGTAACCTAATAGGGAGAAAAAACCCATGACTCTTCTTAGAGACTGTCTTTTAATTAGCTTTATAATGGATTCCTATTGACTTCCTCTGCATGAGTGCTACTCCATTGGCTCATTACTATGATTTAAAAGCAGCTAATTACAATCATAGCTAGATAATTGCATTCAGGTATTTTAGCACATTTTGAGTCTCAAATTAGCAGTTTCCAGACAATGCATCTCACTTGTATGTCATTTATAGCCTTTTTACAAATGAAGTGATAGTAACTTAAGTGCCTTCCTCTCTGTAAAACACAAGCGAAAATCAATAATGTAATCTATAAAGAATATAAGTGTACCAGTATTGAAAATGATGTAATGTGTATGAAATTTGTTCTTGTCCGTTTCTGAATGAGAATATAGTACTCTTCTACAGCAGCTGATACCTTCAGATTTATTGGAATGAAAACCAAGAAACAAAAATACTTAGTAGTATTCAATGTCAGTTTCTTGGCTCTCAAAGTCAGTATGGTACAGAATGGCAAACCAAGGCAGTGATTAAATGACTCTCTTCATACAGTGGACCATAGATAAATCAAAAGTATTTCAAAGTGGAGCTGATTATGTTTTTTCTTGGTGTGTCACTAAGAGTTCAATAATAGGTTATAATGTTTGTAAAAGATGGTAACTGAACGACTCATTTGCTGAAATGTGGAAAAGGCAAGTTTGAGATTTTTGTTGATATGAAGAGGAAAGTGATGCTTCAGTGAAGTTGTGAGAGCAGGAAAAAGGGTGTAATCTTAGTCATGGAAGAGCTGTTACTGTTCTTCTCCTGCCTGTGTATCCACGTGTGCAGGCTTGCCGCCTGAAGATTGAGGTTGTGGCTCTTAACACATTGGTACTAAATTTGTGTAGTCTGCAGATCCTCTGAGAGTGATTTCCTTGTGAGGTTTTGTAGTTTCAAGATTTGGTTGGATGGAAATTTGGTGCTGGTTAATTGAGGTTAATAAACCTCTCCCTATTCCAGCTTCCCTAATAAGCCTGAAGATAGTGTGGGTATTGAGCACTGGTGCTGACGTATTTTAAGTGTATAGTTCTTTATAACAGTACATGTGGCAGGGATTTAAAATAGACTCACGTCTATTTTGTATTCTCCATAATTTTGTTATAGGAGATTTTCCAGTATAGGCATATGGTTAAAACTCAGAAGGCTTAACTTGGAAAAACCCAAACAGTTGCTGTGGTTTGGCTGAGCTGGAATCAAAACCGTAATATTAAATACACATTAATAGCACAACTTTTTGTACTATTCATTAATTTCGAGATTCTTGTGCTGCTGGAAAGCTTTATGCATGTGAATGCAATAGTGCCTTGGAGTGGAGTAAGGTAGGTTCATAAATCTGAAACAAACCTCTTGTTGGTTGCAAATGTGTCTCCAGGTCGTTTTCCATTTATGCAGAAATAACAGTTGCTGTGACTGGGATGTAGTGTGTGTCCTAACGCTGTGCTGAAAATCACTTAGGCTTTTGTACAGATTTTACAGATGACAGAGTGAGAGCAAAGGTTTATAAAGTGCCTTGTCTCCTGGGCCGCTGGAATGAGGCTGCAGCTGCGGCCCCAGGCCCCGGCCCTCACCCCGGCCTGCTCCGGACACTCTGCTCCGGCAGGACCTTGTGATCTTACCCCTCTCACCCCAGCCTTCTAAACTGTGATTTATGGGCTTTGCTCTGTTCAGAAACTCGTACTAGAACACCAACATAACAAAAGAGGCTTTTGTATTTTTGAGAAAGATGTTGCTTGCTATCATCACCTGCAAATTCTCCTTTGTGTTCAAGGGTTTAGTGTGATGTTTTCAGGTAAAGGGACGAGTGGCTTAGGTTCCCTGGTTGGCAGTTTTTCTAACAGACTTTCAGCGAAGAATTATTGAATTTCCGCCCCCCCTCCATCAAAACCATGCCTCAACGAAGTTGGTAAATAAGAAAAGAAATACTAGAGGGAAAATAATGTAAAGTAATCCACTGCAAGTGCTTTGGATAAAGGAAGACTTAGTCTGACAAGTGTGACAAACACCAAGGGTTTACCTGGTGTTAGAACCTGGTTCTAGTAGAAGCTGGTATTGAACTTCCGTATTCATTTAAGTAGAGTCTTAATGAGCAGAAGCAGAATGGTTTGTGGTGCATGCATATGAGATTTCACCGTAACAGAGGAGACACACAAGTTCCTGACTACTCCATGTGGGACACAAACTGCGGTTTTTCACTGTGGTTTATATCGGATTATTTTTCAAAGCACCAGAATGTAGCATTATAGAGTATGCCACATGGTTTTGTGTTGAAATTGTGGTACAAATGTGTACAACTTCCATTTTTAGCGTATCCATCTTTCTATGGTTGATGTAAAGCGTCTGCCATTTTGTCAAAAACTTAACTCCTTTACGCCTTGTCACGTTAACATGAAGGATAATGTCATCCTGAAAACTATTCAATATTTTTTTGAAGAGAAGGTAATTTTTAAGTGAAAGTTGAATAAATCATGTTTGACTTACTGAATTAATAATGTTTACTTTTAGAGGTAAATGAATAATATAAATAAATACTTAGTTTTAGTGGTTTTCTCTTCACTGTAGCTTATTAGAAAACCCTACCAGCTTATTAAAACTTTATCTATATTTTCATATCTTTAAATCCTTGTACACCTTTTCTGATATTATAGAACAAATTGAAGTTAAACCATGATTTCTTATTACTGTACATTATTATCTGCAGTTCTTTTACTCTATATTCCCAGTGTGCTGTGTTTTGTTTTGTGGTGTGTTGTTTTTATTTTTCTTTTGTATGCCCCTCAGTGGCATATGCAATATGAATGGACGCGTTGCCTTTTCGTGGTAGATAACAATTAAGAAGGTGCTTCACAATGTTTCTGGAGTTGAATTTCAAGAGATCGTCTTAATCGTAGCACGCAGTTTTCTGGTTTTTGATGATCTGTACAGCCCCGTTCTACTTAAAACACTTAAAGAATGTGGTCTGCTAAGAACAGATGGTGTCATTTAAGTTTTATACTGATTCTACTTAAACTTTTAAATGAAGTCCGTATGCTTTTAAATGTTTAGTTAAGACTTACTGATTGTTAGCAAATTGAGAAAAGTTGGTCACAACTGATTACCTGTTTTGAGACTGAAAGAGGTAATTGTCTCAATTTTTAAAACTTTGTAGTCATCAACATCATTAGTGGATTCCTGTCATCTTCCAAAGGAAACCGTGAAGTTGGTTCCTAAGCTGGGACTGTAGGTCAACTTTACCAAAAGGCAGGAAGTGGTAAAACACGCATGTGGTTTTCTTTAGTTAGGAAATTAGCTCTGATTCTCCACCAGTGAAGCTGATACAAATGAGAAATCACTAATGGATGTGTTCTACTGTGGCACTGTCAAAACAGATTATTTCAAAGTACAAAAGTGATATGTTTTTGTCAGCTGTTTCACTCCCTTTATGCAGCTACAGAAGCTGTTGTTTGTATAAACTGCCTTTCACTTATTTCCCAGGTTTCAATGTTACTAAAGAATGTTGTTCATCATTTACACTCACTATTTGCTTGATAACTGCAACCATTCAGTTAGTTCAACTTTCATTTAGGTATCTGTGAAAATTCTTAAAACAAGCAAACAAAATAACAATGAACCAAACAAAAAAACCCCACCACAAAACACAAATGCCAAAACCAAACCCTCAGCAGTCCTGAATATAGAATGCTAGGTGAAAATCTGCCTGCAAAGAGGTGAATGAATAATCACAGTATTATACTCTGTAGTATCTATGTGTTTCTAAATGCAACGCGGTGTACAACCGATTGCTTTCTCTGGGAGGAGAAAGCTGACTGCTTGCCAACAGTTGTTTCTGCTCTTCTAATACAAAACGGTAAGAAAGTGTTGGGTGGCTGGTTGTTCTCTAACCCCCCACCCCTCAAAATTTAGCCATCATGATTAAGATATTCCGATTTCTCTTTTCCGTGGCAGGCTCAGCAGAGGCAGGGCTCTGTGTGTCAAAGTCAGCCAATAAAGAGGACTTGACCACAGCCCGTTGTCTGTGCCATGGAAGGGATTATGGAGTTGCTCCCATGATGGTTTTTGCTGTCAGGGCTCTAATCTCTGGCAGAAGAAAATGGACAGCATATCTAACTGCTGCAAATTATTTCCAAAGGGATCAGGTGCTCAATCCCTCCCATCATCCTGAATTTGTGTTACAACTTCTTTCCGAACTCGTAGAACTGCAGAGGAATTTAGGGGTAGCCTAAAAATTGCCTTGGTTGATGAAATGTATCTGTCAGCACGGTTCTGTGTGCCCCGAAGTGTAAAGCTGCTGCCTAAGGCTTTCTGGCCACAAAATCTGTCTGTGTTATTTTTTGGCAATACCAGTTGAGCACTGGTAAGGAACGTTGCTGTCAGGGTTTTCTCCACTGTTTGTGATAGTTTTGCTGATTTCAAATTTGGTTGAAGAATGAATTCACGACACCCCTGTGTTTACGCTGTGTTACTAAATCTAAACCGGTGTATTTTGACGTGTTATCTGAGGGGCTTGCAAATTTATGCGCTATTTGGTATTACCAAAGACTTTATAACTATGGAGAATTTGCACCCATACTTGTAAGTGTAGAGTGTATTTTGGTACGAGCTAGAAAACAAATTATTTTGGTGACAGAATATGGACCATTGTGTTGCCACAGGCGTTGTGTGGTTTTTCCAATTAAATGGCCTTTGGTGACATGAGTGTACTTGAGTCCCCACCCGTGTGGCGTGATTAACTTGGCTCAGCCTATTAGATGGGAAGGGAAGGCTCTGCTGCTAACGAAGAAGTGATTCCACTTAAGGAGATGCAGATGTGCAACAAAGCCTCTGTGAAGCAGCATGGTCTATGTTGTCTGTTTGTTTAAATAGAATGTGTGCTGCTTTTGAAATATCTGGATAAACTTGATCAGGTTCAGGAAACTAGTGAACTGACACTACCGAAGGGGCAGAAATACTGATTCAGTTGCTAATAAGAAAAAAACCTTAATTATGAAATGTAGCCTTCTATTAATGTGTAAATTAAAAGCAGATGCTAAAGATGAATCAAGGCATGGATTAACATTGTTTTTTGTTGTTAGAATTTATGTTGATGGGAAACTGAGGAAATGTACCCTTACAGAAATATTTTGTAGTGGTTGTTAACACCTATATTCTTTCTAGTGCTGTACTTTTCATGTACTGTAGTATAAATGTGTAAGCTGTTAGCAGCAGGATGAACATTCAGCAAGTTGAACAACCACCTGTTCCCATAACTAAATTATTATTTAAATTCCTTCTGCATTTCACAGGTTTAAACACTGACAGGGAGTCAGATTTACAATGCAAGACCTCGTACAGAACTTTCTGCGCAGTACTCTCCTAGTTCTTGCATGTCGTGTGTAGCCAGTTTGGCTGCAAGTGGCTTTTACTGCACAACAAGAAGTCCAAGGCAGCGTGTAATAGGGTTAGGAAGGTAACAGTTCTCCTGAAGTTATCAATACCGAAGCACTTAAATAGTGTGAGGAATTCCACCCTTCACTTGCCCCAGGAAGGTGTTCATAGGAGCAAGAAAACTAGTGGTAGTAAGGCTAAGCCCTTCCAATTTCCATTGTCTCCTGATCTTTGCAGTCGATACTGGTGTTCATTCCAAAATAAAGTGCTTGTTACTCTTGAACATTGTGACTATAAGTAGTTTCATCTTTAAAGCGTAATAAATGTATGAAGCACCTGAATAAAAATGAATTGTAGGCTGATTAAAAAAAACAACAAAAAACCACCCACCCCTCCACCAAAAACGCCCAACACTGAACAGATTTAAAATATTTCAGTTTAATGTAGAAGTTACTTAAAGCTTCAAAGAAGTGGAGTTAACAAGCTGCTTTGTCAATAGTCTTTCAGATACAAGGATGGTTTAATGGCGTGTGCAGTGTAAACCCACCTTTGCAGCAGGGGCTGCTCTTTCAGGAGTTGAGCTATTTGGGACTTCTATGAATTCAGCTGTTGAGCATTATCTCTCGTTAGTAGCCCCAAACTTGCTAGTCATTCGAGAAAAGGGTATGTGTTCCTTATTTGTCAGACAAATTTCTACACTTGAATAACCACAACCTGACTCAAAGAAATAAAATAGCTTTTGGGGCTGTTTTAGCAACACTTAACTTGGTCTGGTTGAGACGTTTTCCTCTGTTACATTTTCTGAGTGTTGTAGATTGTTGGTTTGTGTCCAGCTCAGCCTGCGGCATCTTGCTTTTAACTAACTCTTTGTTAAACTGGTGGGAGCAGAGCACAAAAATGAAAGTAGGCAATGAGTACAATCTTATATTTAGTTGTACGTTTCTATGAAGAACCAGGTAGAGACATGAATGCTGTGGTTGAGTGGTAGCTAATAAAATAATGATGTGCATGTGAGAATTCTGTGACTACTTAAGCCACACTGAGAACTTTTTTGTTTTTATAACCTTCTTTCAGAGCTTTGCATCTAGGTAAGGAGAAGGCATCTGGTTTTGACTGGATGATGAGTGTATCGGTAATCTGATAGCATCATTTTTCTCTTTTAGCTCCTTCTTTAAGCACAAAGCACATTTATTGCGTTTTTTGCCAAGCAGCTTCTGCAAGATGTGTCTTGGCTCTAAGGGATCCTAATCGTGGTATAGGAGTTAAACACTTTTCGGCAGCAGTTCTAGGATGCTCTAGATCGATTTTTGCCATCAATCCGTCTTTCCCAGAGAAAATGTGCATTGAGGGTGCAGAAAGCTGATTGCTGCCTGAAGTTACCATGCAGGCAGGTTTTCTCAGTTTTCCTGTTCTTTACTATGAATTGTTAATTGAGTTTAGGGCTGGAATTCTAGATGCTGATGTCTTGCACTTGCGCATTAATTTACTAGATAGGCATCAGCTGCTGCTTTTCTTCGGTCTCTCCTACCAGCTCTCAGTGCAGTCCCAATTAACTTTTTACATGGAATGTAACTGGTTCTCATCACTTCTGTTGGGATCTTGAGAGCAGAGGGCGAGCCAGACCGATGCTGATGTGGTGTGACTGAGTTTGTTGTTTCCTGAACTTTCAGTTAATGTTGTTTCTGTGTAGCTTCAGTTAATACGGAGCATGGCAAAAATAACTGAGAGAAATTTTGTAATGCCGAAAGAAGAACTAAGGATGGGTTTTAATGAAAATAAAACAGACAAGCCCTGAAATCCCAACAGTACTTAACTGTTGATTGATGTACTTTGTTTCTAAAACATGAAGCTGGCATATTAATGCTGAGATAAAAAGAAATTTTTAAGAAAGCAATTTAAGGCGTGTGATCTTTGCCAGGCTGATGCACTGTAATGTGTAAGAATACAAACCGTATACACTTCAATTCCAGGGAATCCTCTACTTTGCAGCTCTTCATATTTGAGCTGGTTTCTTATGTATTTCAGAAGAACTACAAAACACATATTTGGGTTTAGTTGTGTTGCTTTTATTAAGATAATATTTAGAGACTCTCATGAAGAATGGAGTACCATACGTATTCAATAAAAATACGGTATGTGTCTCGAGGAAATAAATTAGGAAAACCCCCCAAATTTCTCAAGTAAGCCTCCCACCAACTGCTTCACTGAGAAGGCTCTTCTTCCTTTCAACTTGCAACCTCAATCCTGTGTTCATCTTGTTGGTTCAAAAGGTAGCGTTGTGTTTTTTCAAGTTGCTCAGTTTGAATTAAGTGCAGTCTTCTGTGACGTGGGTCCCCTGCAGAAGCGCTGACTGGTTATAGTGTTGAGCAGGAGCGACACTTGGGCTAAGTCGTGTTTGGGAGTTTGCTCACCTGATGCCAGGACCAGCCCTCTTAATGTGATTCCGGGAAATATCAGGTTTAGGTTTGCTCTTGCTGGGAGACTCGGCCCTTATTCATATTTACAGTCTTTTAGGTATGTGAAATGACTTAGAGTAACTTTGCCAACTTTTAATTAAATGTTTATGGTATTTTACATTAGTGACTGCTCATACTGTGTCGATTCATTTAATAAAAAACGTGGCTTATCTAATCAGATGCTTTTCAAGCTTGCCTTTTTTTGAGAGAGAGTAGGAATTCCTCAGTTAACTGATTTTGATGTGATTCCTTATGTCAGTAACAGGCTCAGTTCCTCCAGAATGAGCCACCAATGCAATTATAGGCCAGAGGTGCAAATGCCCCTTGCCTTGGGAGAACCAGGCCTCATCCATCAATTAGAGGCGTTTAACAGTTCCTAAGGTAATTTAAATGTTTGCAGGCAGTAATGGCAGCTAATTCTCACCCTTGCAGTCGGAAGGAGCTGTGGTACTGCTTACCCCATAAGTCTCTTCACATCTGGAGAGGTGGTCAAGACCCATAGTAGTGACCTAGGCAGTCTCAGTACTATGCCAAGGTATAGGCAGATAAACTGGACTTTGTTAGGACTAGCTTGTCCTCATTGTGCATAAAACATCCATACTTGAGCTTGCTGGAATAAGAAAATTATTAGTTAAAATTATTAATCCTTTCCAGTTTATGGAAACCAAATATAGAAATAGTAACAAGGTTTATATAAAAAATTCCAGGTATGATACAGCTAATATAAAAATGTATATGCTGTCAAAACAAGATATGAGTTTTGATTGAAACCATCTGTGATGGTGGAACAAAAATCCTTATAATTTTCTGTAAGTTGACAAATATCCCTTAAGTTTGAATACTCTTCTAGAAATTAATTGCAATAGCTTTTTGATTATTAAAGTATGAAAATAATGCAAGAAGTATCCTATACTCATACAAATGTTATGTTTTGTTTTCTTTTTCATCCATGTACACTTTTGATAAAGTATTCCAAGTTAAGGACGAAAATGCAAGCACATTCCCTTAGTCTTGATTTGCTTAAAAAGAGAAGTTCTTGGCTTCAGAAACTAGCTAAAATTCAAATTACATCTCTAATTTGTTATTTTTGAAGCTGTTAAATTTGACAGCGTATCGCATTGAACTCATCTGCATTCCTGTGCTGTGTCAAGACTACTGCCTTGGTCTCTTCTCTAGGTCTGGTTGAACTGATGTTGTTTGCATATATTAATGCAAAACTGTTGAAAAAAAAAATGTTGTTAACTTGATGCTTCGATTGCTATGGGTCTAAGACTTCACTGGAGTTTTATTCCAGAATCATACAGATATTCTTGACTTTCTCCACTTAAATGAAGTTGGATTGACTTATATTTGCAGTGGCTGCCCTTTGGAAGTGAGCAAGCGTACCAGTATCAATCAGGAAATGTCACGGGATAGACAGGAGCTCTGCGTTTGGGTAGATCAATATGTCAATGGAAATTCAATGAGTTCTGCAGCTTGAAAATGTAGTGTGTCTGCCAGTGAGTATGAGGCTGATGGATGTTTTCAAGAGAAGGCATTTGATTCTCTTACCAGAGTACAAAGTGCAGTTTGCACCCAGGATCCCACACCTGCTGCAGGGAGTTCAGCGCGCTCACCATGGAGCACCCTACTTGAATTTTCATCCTGTTCTTGTTCATGCTTTGCTTTGTCTGTTGCTGGGATAAAGACAGGGTATGGGATAAAGCATAGTGCTCTGCATGTGGTCCTATTAGAGTGAAATGCCTGAAGATTTTAAGTAAGTTAGGCAAATACAAGAAAACAAATTAGCTTTCTACAAAACGGAAGGATAATTGTTTTTCTTCTTTCCGCCCAAAGGAGTGCTAACAATATCAGCCTAGCTCCTTTATCTTACCAGATCACCTCTATTAGTTGATGAAAACAGTTATTAAACTAAAAGGGTAGAATAAGTACTGTGAGTATTGAGACTCTCCCAGATAAATTTTGTCTGAAAGCAGATTATTTGCTGAAGCCACTGCATCTTCATTTAGATGTCATTTAACCGGGGGAAAAAAAATCATGCCAGCTATGCCCATACTTAACAATAATCTTGAGAAGTGTCCGACTATCTGTTTTGCTGGAAGTTTAAGACTGCAGTGAGGTGATGAAATCCAGTCAGTGTTCTTATGTTATACCTTGTGCATTTGCTGCTATTATATAGCCTGTATAGGCAAGTCTCTTGGTTTGACATCTGAGTCTTCCCTTGGCAAGTGATGATTCTGTCTGTTGTTGAGGTAGCTGATGTGGGAATGTGAATAAAATTAAGGTAGATGCCCAAAGAAATACAGTGCTCTAATGTCTGGTTTACATTCAGATGTTACTGTTGTGTGGACAGACTTTTTTTGGGTTTTTTGGTAAGATACGTGTTAAGAAAAACATTTATTTTGAAGATCGTAAACTTTAAACAGTATTTGGTCGTGTGTGGTAATTTTAGTGGTTTTGTATACGAAGAAACTGAAAGTCAAGAGATAGTGTGGACTTTCACTAGGTCGTGTGGTGGGTTATTCTGGCCAGAACACCCAGAAACTTGATGTCAGGCCAGATACCACATTATCCAGGCCTGGAAACCCTGCTCTGCGGAGCACGCAGTGTAACTCTGCCACGCTTTGTGTTCGCTTTCTTCCTGAAAATAGAACCTTTTCCAGAAAAAACTCACTGGCACCTTAACGCAAGCAAATAGTATGAATTAAAAAAAAACCCCTCAACACCGGATCTACTGCTTTGCATAAGGTGTTGAGAGAAGATTACTTCCGAAGAGAAGCCTCAAGAACCCTAAATAGTCCAGTATTTGGTTGGAATGTTTTTCACGTGTGCTGGGTTTATCTCCTAAGGCTGCTGTTCTGATACATAATTATAGAGAATCAGAGGACATGTTGATGCATAACCCCAGTGAACTGGGAAATTATCCTTTTAAAGTTCTCAAAGTGCAGAGTGATATCAGTGATCTTTCTTTGTAATGAATTCAAAACGACGTTTCATTGCGACGTGCCCATGGCTTTGGGCCTGTTAGCTTGAAAAAACTCCTATCTCTGCATTAGCGAACTGAATGTCTCTCCTTCCCTTGACATCCAAGTGAGCTTAAGGTGGATGGAAGACACCACCGTCTACAAGAGCAGGACCGACCTGCTCGATGATGGGGTCAGTATTTTAGCACTGGCAGGTGGCAGAAACTCAAAAGGCAGAGCTGTGATTTTTTGAAGGGGAAATCGTTGCTTTTTGTTCACTCAAGAGCTCTTTTAACAACTGTGGGCTCTGTAAAATACGTTTATTTGCAGAGGAGCTGACCGGTTGATATTGACGATAAAGAATAGGATGCCCTTATTTCCTTTCCTTTTGTTACACTTTCTAATGACTTCAGGAGGTGAACAGAAAACTTCCCACCTTGAAGTGCGTAACCAGATTTCACAAAGTCTTTGTGTAGGTCTGAGGAGGAAAGAAACTGTGATCGTAATCTGTGCACTTAATTGGTTAGGCTAGGTCAAGTTAGTGGGAAGGATGAATGTAGATGGCTACAGCTTTTCTATAATTCTGTTAAATATGATTTGATGCCTTTGTAATGACAAAATACACTGATCCTGTCTTGGAGATATTTGAGTTAGAGAGTGAAGACATTGCAATGAAACATCTGGCATTCATTTCACTCCCTAAAGGAGTAAAGGTACAAAAGCCTTTGCCCAAAGGTTAATTTACTCCTTTTTTTTTTTTTTTTTTTTNCGTGTTCAAAAGAAAAAGAAAAAATTGTATTGTGAAGCTTAAATTCTGCGATACTTTGTATTCTGAAAGAAAGGAAGATACATTTTCTTCCAGGCGCATTATTTGTCTTAGTATTGTATTGGAACATGTTTCTCAACTTCTCCCGTACGGTTATGCCGCAGGGATTGTCACTTGCTGTATCACACCCCTGAGCCAGCACCGGCCCGGGTAACTCGTGGTGCTACAGTCCAGACTGTTTTTCTGCAGGAATTTTTGGTGGGATGCATCCAAGAGGCTTTTCTGTGTATGGCATGATACTAAGATGTGTCTTATTCCAACACCCCATGTATCAGACATTGCAAATCTTGCCCTTCCAGATCGGGGTAGCGTGCTGGGTTGCGGAGTGGGAGGAAGAAGGCACGGTGCTGGACTAGATGTGAGAGAGAAAAAGGTGCTCCAGATGTGACTATTCTAATGGGTATCCCCTGTGATTTCTCACCTAAAGAGTAGGAAAACTTTGGGATATTATTCTCTTTTCATCTTGTGGCCTATTACCACTTTTGAAACTGCACATTGAATTGCAGCCTTAGGTGTACAATAGAATTGCAGCTGGGTGTAATTAAAATTATCTATGGCAGGATTTTAAGACCTTAGCTTCTCTTTTTATTCTGTGTAAATTTGGATCAAGGATTTCCTATAAGCTTTTGTGGGAGCCTAATTTCTCATTTTAGCACTTCGATCTGTTTAACATTGATTTAATTTGTAATGACTGCTTCCCTTTATTGCTAGATTGTAACCTAAGTGTTGCCAAATAATCTTTATTTGTGTGTTAAATTGACATTTTAGAGATGCTTTGCATTCCTTTGCAGGGCAGGTTTGTCACATGCCACTGTAAGTTGTTAACAGATAGCTTATTTGAAGAAGCGATGGGCCTGTCCCCTGCCCTGCCTGATTATCCCTCTGCCCCCTTAACTGCTGTGTATTGATTCCAATTAACGTGACTGACATCCCCAGCTCCGGGTGAAGTTAATCAACTGGAGGATCCCCTGGTGTGAATTCATTTCCTCGGCTGAGCTTGTCCCGTTCAGCCGAGCATTTACAGACGCTAATGCAGACACGTCCAGTCTGGCCAGCAAATCCAAGCCTTGGAAACTAAAATAGCTTTTGAAAAGCTGTCCTGGCCGAATAAAGCTGATACACTTTGCAAAGGTCAAACAAACCACCTTTTATCTCTACTTTGATTATTTGTTGCTGGAAAAGGTTATTAGGCATGGTCAAATTTCAGCAAATATGGGTTTTTTGCCTAAGTAATAACTGAAACGAAACAATAGGAGGTTTTGTCAGTGAGGGTGGCATCCGTTTTTATTTTTGAGCTGTGGATGTGAAACGTTGACGTCTTAGAAAATTATTTTTGGGGTAGTAGAAACGTAAAGGTTGCTGAAGGAGAGACTTTGTTAAGTCATTCGCGTGTATGATGGACAAAATGTTTACATTTATAGACTAAATTGGGTGACTGTACTTGAAATAACTGAGTAGCCCAGCAAATACAAGCCAGTTACGTCTGGCAGCAGGACACGTTCAAATGGTCTGAAACCACCATCCCTACTTAGATCACTGCATTTGGCCATAGCTATAAAAAAGAGCAACCGTGGGCTAAAATGTCTGTCTAGGTTGCTTAAATAGTTAAGATAGAACTAGACAAGGAATGGGAAACCTGGAATAATAATAGTGAATTGATAACTATCTTGATTTCCCATGCCAATTTAGCAATTTGTAGCTGTTAGAATGAGCTACTAGCTGGCTTCATAGATCTCTATCTCATACTAAATTACCACGACTGGTCCAGTTCCTTACTGCAAGTTTGTAATTGTGACAAGCAGCAAATAAAAACACTGAGCCCACAGATAAGGCTGATACTCCCCTCTGGAGGTAAAAATTGCTGGGTTTTAATAATTTCCTAGTTAAACACTTAAGAAACTCAACTCCTTGTGTAAACTACGAGCCTGTGCTGTTTGTTTTTCTAGCTGTATAGCTCTAGTGTACTCACGTAGGAATGATGCTCACTACTGTAGGACTCAATCTGTCGCTGTCAATGCAGTTTTCAGATGATGTTTTTTCCTTTACCTTGCTGAAGCACTTTCATAAATCTTGAGCCAAGTGGCCCTGTGCGAGAAACAAATCCAGAATGTCCTAAGGGCCTGGTTACCGTCGGTGTGGCTTCATACATTTTAGTTTGCAATGTCTGCTGTGGTTTTGCTTTCTGATCACACCATGACATCCACAGCAGTAACAAGCTTAGTAATTTTACTTGGCTCTTTTTTTCCTTCTGGACCGTACCGTGCATGTATAACAGAGAGATACAATAAACTGTTGTGCAGGTATGATGAGGACCCCATTACACAATCTGTCTCCAAACTGGGTCTTGCTAACTAGTTCCTCTGCTCTGTCTCCTAGTTCCTTATGAAGTTGTTATAAATTTGGGGAGACTTATAACCTACAAGCCTGTTTGTCTTTAACTTCCACTGAAAACTCCTGGCTGCCAAAAATAGGCTATGGAATGGCCACTTGTGTTTCAAGAGCTGGTAACATTCAAGGTGAATTGTTTGCTTGGACCGAGTCCGGTCTTGCGTCAATTTTAAGTTTTGTTATTCCCAGTAGAAAACTGAAGTTAAATTGAACAAAGACCTCATTTGTCTTGAAATCAGATTTATGCCTAACCTTGAATAGTTGTTGCATCAGCATTTGTGAATTAAATGCCGTGATGGGAGATAAAAGACTTTCCTCTTCCTTGCTGTAGAGCTGAGAACCTGGATATTGGCAGCCAGTCCCGCAGAAAATATCACTGGTGCTTGGGTTGCAATTGTTACTCGTAGCCACTGATCAGGGAAGGTGTGAATCTTGAAGCATTCGAGCACTCTGCATGTGGAACTGGAAATCTTTACAGTCCAGCTGGTTATTTTAGCTTCTGGCTTTTGCCCTGGTATTTTATGACATAATAGAAGGTATTGCAGTGCCCACAGGAGCTTGTGCAAGCGATGTGTTCTGTAGTAGTAGTAGCAAATTGAAGATGGGGAATTAGCCTTTAATTTTTCCTTTCTGTGTTATTTTTGGAGCGTGACTGCAATTACCATGGCTAGCAAGCTTTGATAACAGACGTTAAAATAAAAGCAGCGTTTATTGGAGCTTTCCAATTCAGAGAAGTAGCTGCTGGAGAACAAGAGGAAACACGCTGGTAATATTTGGAGAAGGAGCTGCTCTTTAGTATGAACTTAGGAGAAAATTTCTTTACAAATGAGTAGATATTAAGACACTTGTAACTTCCAGGTTTATCTCTGCATCGTTTTTTGAGGGGCCTGTATTGCAATTAAAACCATATTCTGTAAAAAAAATAACTTTGCAGGCTCCTGATATTGTTACATTCCTAGCATTTAACTTGTAGCTAATTCTTAGGAAATCGAGTTACCAAAGTAAACAGATTTGTGCACACAACCCCAAAGTTTAAATTTATCAGAGTAGAGTTGCCAGTTTAAGTGTATGGCTGTTCTGTTTTAAAAACCACATTATTACACATTGTCTTGTATTGGAAGCTTGAGCTTAATAGTTAGGTCCTGTTAAACATCATCTATAGCAGGACTGGTGGCAAACACTCGTTTTTCTGTTTCAAAAATGCCAGTGTTCCCTAAATGGAAGGGTGAAGAGACTTCTTTTATATGATTATTGTTTTGGGCGACTGGTTGTTTTTCTTTTCTACTTATGTTTGGTTTGCTATCAGCAGGTGTAATAGATGATCTAACGTTGTAACAGTGGGAAATGACATTCTGTTTACCGACTTAGATACCACAAGGATGATCTGCCTCGCTGAAGGGAGGAGTATTTTCTGTGTTGATGAATGGGTTCAGATTTCATCTGGTTTCCCATAGTTACTGGGAAGCAACAGCACAGTTAGCAATGGGGCTCTTGTGTTATTTATAGGTCCAAAACCTCATCATCAAGATTTATATCAGAGTATTTCACAAAGAGTAGACTCTCAGAATCACATCTTTTAAGCGGAGGCAAATACAGACGATGGGATATTAAAGGAGCTGAGTGGTCCGTTGTTGAGCGCCTTAGTAGCCAGATGTGCTTTTGAAAGAAGGGAGAAAACTGGAGAGACATCATACTGAGTGATGACTTTTTTTAAGGGGGGGTGTCAGAAAATAAGGTAGATACTGTGAGGTAGTATGGTCTTATACAGTTGCATTTCTTGGTTGTGTAGATTACGTATAAGTGGAACCCGTAGGCCAAATGCCTACATTAATCTTACGGTCTATTCAGGCGGTAGGGGGAATTCTTTCATTTTGTGGTGCTTTATATTTTCTTCCAGCTACCTATAATTGTTTAAATTTGGCTCTTTTTAAAATGTAACCTCTTATCAGCAGAATGTGAGAACTGAGGGGGGGAAAGTGCAGTACTGAGGAGCAAGGCCCTTACACCTTCTGATTCTTTACTTTTCTATATGTTTTCTGAGAAGAGGAGTAGGAATTGGCTTCAGTCTTCAGTTATTCTCATTCTTGTACGAGCATTGTGCAGAACACATGGCATATGTACACAGGCTTCCTTCCGTGGGGGGAGAAATTGTCGCTGGCAAGGGGAGGAGTGATTTTTTTTCACCTTCAGATTTACCTTCACGTTGGTATTAGTCTGCGGGAGCCTATCTCAATCTGTTGAGAGGGTACTTTGATTAAAGCCGATGGGTGTGTACAGTTTATTTTGTGTGCATCAGGTTGCAGTTTGGGCTTAGAATGGGGACTGGATGGAGTCTAATGGTTTATATAAAAACTGAAGGAAATATGAACATTATTTTGGTTAAGCAAGTCAGTTGTTGGTATTATCAATCCTGCCATTTTCTGTCTTTAACAGGCATTGCAGCCATCTTATGTCTACATTTAGATAGAAATAAAACCACAGATACACAAAATGATCGTAAGCATTGCAGTTGTAACACAGTTGGAGTTAAAGCAGACGGATACTGTGCGTGATAAAGATTCCTTTTAGATCATGTGTCTTTGATAACTTCTAATGCAGGGAGTCAACCCTTTGAAATAAATTGATCTATTAAGCAAAGATTTTAATAATGCAGCTGAGAACTTTTTTTGTTATGTAGAACAGTTCTTCGTCGTCTCAGCTTTGACGATTAAATTCATTTTTTATGAATTCACAGTGCTTCAGGCTCCTGTGAAACCTTGCTTAGCTTCTGAGGATTTTTTTTTAATGTGTGATGTGAATTGGGTAAAGCCTTTCCATAATCAGAAAGGTAATTTAGGCCTTTTCTGACCCCCTTTTTTTTTCCCTTCCTCTGAAGAGGGAAGTTTCAATAGAGTTGGAAATTCTCCAAAGGCTCTTATACAACTGGTACATTCTGCTTTAACATAATGCAATCTTTCCACATTTTCTGTTTTTCCTTAATTAACGGGTGGATGGAAGGGGTGTTAGATTCAGTTTCACGGAAGGATTTTATGCAACCACAGAAGACTGTGAAAAAAAGAGAAGAAAGTTTGTCGGCAATAGTATTTTGAAAAGTCGACTGCGTTCTAACACAGTAGTTTAGTCTTGCTGCATGTTATACAATATTACTGAAAACACTTGTGATTTGGTGATCCTGCTGTCTGCTATGGATCGCCTAAAAGGGAAGTTTTTCTGTGGCTTATTAAATAGGCCATTCTCTGCTCTGTAGCGGGATTTGGGCTGCCCCAGTCTCTGTTACTGAATTTAGGTTGGGCTGCAAATGCTGCTGTGCCGCAGCTTTGGACACGTGCTTGTGTAAGGAGGAAAACTTCCAGTTTGTGAACTTTTTTTATGAGAGATCCACGTGTGAATTGAGAGCTTCAAAAGTAAGGTCTGTATATGTATAGCAATGCATGGCTGCGAATGTAAGGAAAATGGTTGTGGATTAGAGACAGTAGGAGTCTGTGAAGTTAGGAAGCATCAGGAAAGCGAACATTTGACAGATTTAGCAGGTACTAGTGATAGAGGAGGAGTGAGGGGAAGGAAAATCAAGGCTGGATGGGTGAAATTTTAAGCTGCCTATTTTTTTTAGAGGAGTAGGTATTTCCTAGAGCTTAATTAGGGAATAGGAATGCGTGTCTGATAGTCTGTGTGTTCTGCATAGAACATACTGTAGCCAGTCATAAAATAAATGTTATCTAGATTACCACTAACCTCTTTCCCTGCAAAGCAGAAGTCTGTTAGTTGAATAACTGGGTGTTGCTAGATGGAGTTCTTCTGTGTCCATAACAGGTATTCCTTTTGCAGACAACTGGAAAATGTAAAACAAAAATCCCAGATGGAAGCTAGACCCAAAGGGAGACTTCTCAACATAATCCTATTTTAGTGATTACACTTAAGCTGAGTGGTTATATGAGCGAATTAAAGCTGAAGGAAGCCTTTCATTTCTGTGAAAGTCATTCTAGTAGCATGGAAGGGAAATCTGTTGAGCTGCAGACTATAGATTTACTTTTTTTTAACAGGATCTCCCCCTAGTTTGTGCATCTAACTTTGCTTTAGCCTCCAAATTCAGAAGGTGAAAATGTCAAGGTACAGAGCTGAGAGGGACCTCAGCAGCCTAGGGGAATAGGCAGATGTGTTCCTGAAGCTCAGCAGCATCCCACACCTGGGGAGGAATAACGCCCTGCACCAGGACATGCTGAGGCACGCCTGGGGGCTGTGTCCAGTGCTGCTGTCCCCAGCACAAGACAGATGTGAACTTACTGGGATGAGTCCAGCAAAGGGCCGTGGGGTTGATTAAAGGATTGGAGCGTCTGACACACGGGGAGGCCCTGAGAGAGCTGGGACTGTCCAGTCTGGAACAGAGGAGGCTCAGGGGATCTTATCAGTGTGTCTAGATACCTGAGGAAGGGGACTAAAGGAGGCAGAACTGGGCTCTTCTCAGCGGTGCCCAGTGACAGCACAAGAGGCAACGGGCACCAGTGGGAACACAAGGAAACCCGTTTAAATATGGAAGACCTTTTCAGCCGCAAGGGTTGTAGAACACTGGAACAGGCTGCCCAGAGGGACGGTGGAGATCACAGCGCTGTGCTTGAGCAGGGTGTTGGACTGCACCTCCAGGCGTCCCTTCCAGTGTCACCCATCCTGTGACCCTGTGGAAACTGCAAGGATGCCAGAATAGCAGGAGAAGAGAGAGTGTGTGAACAGGCACAACTGTTAGAAGAAGGAAAGCATTTGTTCATGGCTGAGAATGTGCGGATGTTTGGGAGATTTTTGAGAAGGGACTTTGTTTTTTCCTGGACAGACAGAGGTAGCAGAGACTTTGCTCTTGGGTACAGTTTGTCCTCAGTGTAGGCAGCTGTGTTTGTGATTGATGTCTTGGCTGTGGAATGTGCTACATGGGCAGCACAGGTTAAAAAGCATACAGGTTTTGAAAAGTGATGTTTTACTGTAATTTGTAATGCACTTATCTGAGACTGTGAAAGGCTTGTAGTTCTGGGAGACAGGATGAGCTGATTTCTGGTTGAGAACTTTAACTGGGACGTGTTTGTCCTGTGCTTCTCGCAATAATCGAACAGGTCCGCCCTGCCTTTAGTGCTCCTTACTGCTGCCCTGGGAGGGTACGTGGGAGAGCTGAGTGGTAGCGGTTTGTAGAAGTTGTTCTTCTGTTTGTAGGTGGTAAAAACACAGGTATTTGTTTTCATCTTTATAAAAACATATTATACTGTTTCATGAAGTTCAGAGAAACAGTTCTCAACTATGAATTTAATATCAAAGCACAACCAACAGGTAAAAGTTCATTCCCCTTTTAATGCGCTTTTCTGTAAAAGCCAGTTCCTGAGATTGGGCAGAGCCCTAACACTTTCTGCTTTTTATCCCTTAATAAGGGATAACGTATTGAGATCATAAATTGTGGAGAGTCATTTGAGGTTTATTTTTAATCCAACACCTTTCTGCAAAGCTCTATACATCAGAAACTTCTCCCGTAGCAGAGGAGCAGTAGAGCTGCTCTGCCAGCTGGACTGCAGATGGGGAATGCGCTGGGAGCTTGATCGCAGTCGTGTACCGCACTGAACATTCATCTTCTGTCTCCACACGTGCAGGAAATGACAGTGTCGAGGAAAGGAGGTTTTACATGGAGAGAAAGTGTACGTCTCCCAAACACAGACTGCGGCTCTGTGAGGACGAACAAACAGCTCAGTTGCAAAGTATTTTTTTCCATTTTTTTTTAAATTTTGAAACTTATAAATATTTGTATCATTTATTGTCTATCTACGTTCTAAAATTAAGCATTCCTGAAAGCTGGGTGTGTTATTTTGAGACAGAAGGCTAACATTCCTATTTAGATTAACTGCTGTTTTATTAAACCAATATACAGAGCTGGTGGAGGTATACACAAACCAAAAGAAACGTTCATTTTGTTGAACCAACCTGCCAGGCTATGATTACAGATCATCTATTTTTGTGATGCAAACTAGAAATTAATATAAACAGTGGGGACCAAACCAGGCTTATGTTTTGCTTGGTTTTGGTAGGAGCTGTGTGGAAGGGATGTCTCTGTAAATCAGCTCCAAGATTTATTCAGTGATGTCCTGTGAACGCAGGACAAGTCAAGTCAGTATTAATTTCTGAAAGTGTAATATTTTGCTCTCTGGACTCTTAACTTTCAGATAGGGGATACTATAGCAACTTGCATTAATTGCTGAATATAAGGGATTGTGCACTGTGTATAAAAGCCAGTGTTCCCTGAACATCGTATCAGATAACGGATAAAATTCCAAATATGTAAAGAGTGGGCAAACTTTCTGACAACAGCATGATAAATCCTGTGGTAGTTAACAGCTAAAACGGGCTGCTAATATGCATCTGAGCTCAGGAGATATTAAACTATATATAGATTCTGCTATTCCTAACAGATTGTTGTTGAGATACCTGACACATTTTTTGATGTTACATGCATTCAAAAGGGCTGAGCTTTACATAATTTCTGGTTAGTGTTAGTTATGTGAAAACACATTAAAATGAGTGGCCTAGTTAGGAAGCTCTGTCACATAAACAGGCAGGTTTGAATATTTCTGCCGAAGATGCGGAACGCCTCTTGATATGTGGCATTCTTGTCATTTCTTTTGAATTCAGCATGGTTGCGAACTCTAATGTGCGATAGGGGCGATCCCTGGAGCAAGAGCAAGTGAATTGTAATCCCTGTTTGTGAGTGTCGCCTGTCCAGCCGATGCTGCCGCTCTCGCAGCGCTGGAAGGGACTCTCTCAAATTTTAGGCTCTGGATTTCCGAAGTGAGGATAAACTTGGCTGGGGCGAGGGGGATGGAACGTGCATGTGCACTGTTAATGCGGCTGGTGGGGTCCGTGCTCTTTCTTGACGTGGTTCTGTTGCTGCTGGAGGTGCGCAGGGCCTTTGGCTGCACAGGTCCAACTGGTTCGTATCAAAAGATTTGTAGAAGAATGCATCATATGGGCAGACGATTTCTCTCTAACAACCTGCTGGCAAATCATCGAATCACTTTTGCAGAATTTTTTAGCTTATTTTGAAAAAAAAAAAGTAACCGCAAAGAGGGTTATCTTTTTCAAAATATTGGGCGTTTTCCCTTATCAGCTTTTGCTGTCAGCTTTGTCTATAACTTCCAGTATTGCACAAAGTATGTCTAGTAAAGGTGAACATTTTCAACATTCTTTAGAATAGCGTGTTAGAACTGTGCTTACAGCCAAAGGATTACTTTAAATTTGCAAAACCTGACGTGTGCCTAAGTAGGCCTTCCTTTTCTCTTCGCATGTTTAGTTGTGTGTCTTTGATAGGTGATGTAATAGGTCGTATGCTGTTCAACTATTTCTAGGTCTTTATGGCTCTTTATTACCTTCTAAATGCTAATTGGGGGTTCTGTTGTCTTTGTCAGGGGCTATTAATCACAGTAGTTTAGATCTAACCTTTAGCATAGAGACAAGAATGTTGGGTATTTTCCTTACTTGCAGGGAAATACCCCAGGCAAGAGCTCCTGGTGGCTGGAGGAGATACATTACTGAAGCAGATGGAGCTTTGTTTTTCCTCCTGGGTATCTATATCTGATAGAAATGCTTTCAGAAAACTATTGCGATCTATTTCTTGTTTGCTTTGACCTCCCCTTTTGTACACCCGTTTACCATTTTGGGATGTATGGGGTTCTTTCTGGTTGCAAGGCTTCGCTCAGATTAACTACTCAGTGTCCTTTTGACATCTTCTTTCATTCCATAGAGTGGAATAATAAGGTCATTTGACTCTTGAAAACCACCTGACTTGTGATCACAAAATCGTGTGTTCATAACGATGCAGCTGTGACAGCCATTTGCCATTGAGCATTTTCACTGTTAGTGTGGTTTAAGATTCATTTTCAGAGGAAAACATCTGCAAATAATGCAGTGTAAATGTGAGGTCACCAAGTAGCAGCCTACTCTACCAAACAGCTCCAATTCTTTAGTAGGATATTACAGGAGGTTTGTTTGATTTTAGCTACCACAATAACCGAAGTATCAGAAAATGGTAGTCACAGAAGGTATTTTGGATGGAGAACGCTTTCAATTCACTAACAGGGCTTTTAAGCCAAAAAAGCAATAACTATGAGCCTTAACTATTTAATTCGTTGTTCACGAATGTGTCAGATTTGGGAATGGATGATGCTGAGGATGGGACATTGCAATGTTTTTTGTGAGTTGAACAGAACTGCTTAAGGAAGCCAATGATGAGAAAGTCTTTGATAACTGTTAAATCTCCCAGGAATGTGCTGTGTGCAGTGTCCCCCTGTGCTCCTCCTCTATCTCCTCAAAGCTGCTGTGGGGATGCGAAAGGCAGAGGGGGGAACCGCAACGCTCAGTGTGAGGGCTCCTGGGTATCTCTTCACCCACCTGATAAATATACCCCGTGAAGAAACGCCCTATGGCGCTCCTAGGAGTCCCTTCTCAGAGGAAAAGATGCTGGCAGTTGTTTCGTGGGTGAGATTAAAGATCCTGACCTTGTCTTCTTCACCTGACTGATGGAGTTTTTGTGAAGTTACTGTTAACAGAAGTGGTGTTTGGGCTTGGACTTGTAATGTGTTCTACCAGTGAACAGATAGACGTCAGTCTAAGGAAAATAAAGAATATTTAGCCTTGTGTTCATTTATTCTGCGTTGCCGTCTAAAGTCTTTCTCCAATCTACATTTCCCATAGAAGCAGCAAGGTAGGAGTGTGAGCTGCAGTTCCATTTTCAGAGTTGGATGGGAAGAGCCAGCTTAAAGGGTTGTTGAAGAGGCTATAAAATAAAAGCACACGGCGTTGACTCTGGCTGGACACCAGGTGGGACGACAAACATCTCCACGTACTTGCGTAGAGCCCAGATGGCGTGTCCTGTCGCTCCGAGGTGTGCGTGTGCCTGTCACCCTAAAGAAAGACCGAAAACCCAAACAACACTGGGAGGTGACTTGAAGCGCAGCCCCCAGTTCTGCGCTGGTGTGCTGACTCAGCACGTCAGGAGCCTGAGACTCAGGCTGTCTTGGAACAGCCCTTGGGCGCTTACTGTAACAAGTTAATTAAGAGTCCTGCTTAAATTCCTGCTCCCGTCTTTTGTCCGGCCTGAATGTGCTCGTGAAATATTGCTAAGAGTGTTTCGCATGACTGTTTTACCAGGGAAAGAAACCAGTTGATTTGACAGCTTGATGTTTGCAGTTAGCGGGAGGTTTGTTTGATGTTCTGCACTAACAGCAAACGCGCTGCAACTGTTTTCTCCTCTGTGTTTGCCGGGGTTGGAGGCACACAAATGGTTTGCAGGGCCGTTTGTTGGGATCGGCTAGAAGAGCAATACATGCTCAATGCAGGCGTTAAACCCCGCTTGGGTGCACAGATTTTTGCAGAAAAGGCTCACATTTTATTTGACGTCGCATAGGGTATCACTTTGCTTCGGAGTATTTTTCTCAGAGAAAGACAAGTAAGCCGGGCAAAGACTTGTACAACTGAGATGCCTATCTTAATATTAGGATTTGGTGTGGCCTCTGGCACCCTTGGATCTTTTGTGAGAGTAAGTCATTTAGCAATTCAAATCTGCGATTTTCGCTATTTCTGAGTATTGTTCAACTGTACTTCAAGTGGCATTTAAAAGACAGTAATAAACTGAATTTATTTTGAATGACAAAAACAGTGTATAATTTAAAGAACCTGATTATGAGGAGGCAAACAAGAAAAAAACCGCTCGTTCCAAAATATCCCATGATGCTTCAGGAAAACCAAACATAACCGAGGATTGAGTTATAACCTATTGTATCTTTAATCCCTGCTTAACATTTCAATAAAAAGAACATTTCTCTATTGAGAAATTAAATGCTCTATATTTACATTTTCTTTATGAAACGAGAAGGAATGAAGTCATTCCACTGCATTCTCTTTTGCTTGACTGACACTTGATTTCACACTCTTTGGTCAGCTCCTAAGTTGTATTTTCCATAATAAAAAGAGATTTGTTTTCTCTTGCATGTTTAAAATCCTTTGCTTCGCTTGGATCTTCAGCCAAAGGTTGATGGTTTTTCTTCCCTGCCCCCCCCTTTTTTAAAAATTTTGTTATTGTTGTGTGTGGTGTTGTGTTTGGTTGGGTTTTTTTATTTTACTGTTACAGACTGTATAGTCAAGTGGGGTGTTTTTTTGCTTTTTGTAGAGTTTTTCTTCCTTGCATAGGCTCTACAGTTGTGTCAAACTACGCTACGTTTAGGTTTTGAGAGCGATTGAGACTGCCATCTTTACATTATCGGAGCATGAAGAGAGCGTAAACAGATGTTATAAAGCACTTTGATCTCTGTTATGCCAAGGGGGTTGGTAGCGGTGATCTAGGCAAGGTCTCAGAGTTTCGAAGTAGTTTGGAGTCCAGACCAGCACTTACAGCATCTGAATCTGGGAGGCAACTGCATTTTAGGCTGGGAAACCCCACCCTGTTCTTTTTTAACCTTTCCCCCCCACCTTTTTTTTTTTAAAAAAAAAAGGACCCAAGCACGATGGTTCTGAATATCAGAGCTGTCCTGTTTCTTCATGTAGATGAGTGTGTTATTTCTTAAGGTGTACCCAACATACAGTCTACATTTGATCTTTGGATGGTAAAGGGGCCAGAAGTGAAAGCGCTTAATCCTGCTCTAAGAACTGTTAATGCCTGTTGACATAAATGAGTATTGAGGGTTCTCAGCAGTACTGACACCACCACAGCCAGGGGCCAGCTTTAAACAACTTCGTTTTATTCCCACTTATGTTCCAAGCCCGGAATTTGGATAGAACTGTTGTTGTTGTTTCATAGACCGTGTTTTTTAAAAAGAGGCTTCCTTGCTCCTGCTTTATTTAATTTTCATGTCTGCTGTCTTCACAAAGGCTTCAGCAAACCGTTCTCATAACCAACTTTGGATTATTTCAGAATATTTTTTTGTCGTTTCCTATGCTGAACCAGGAACACAATATTCTTATGCTATTTGAAGGAATTTTATGCAGAGTAAATAATTAATCTCTCTGCAGTATCGTTTTATTATTGTTTCTATTGCAGAAAGTTACAGTTGCCGTATTTTTAGAAATTACGTAAACTAAATAAAAACATGAAGAAAAAAGGAATAGATCTGAAATCCAGTATTCACACCCCAGGAGAAGGGTTGTATCTTTTATTGTTTTCTTTCTTTTCTAAAATTAGATACTGAGAAATATGTTAAGAATTGAGTACAAAATCTCTTCCACTGTACTCAGGTGTTTTGCTTAGATGCTACCAATCTATCTCTTCGTGTCCATATGCTTGGAGAAAGCTAAAATGCATTGATACCGTTGTAGAATGCAATGAATTGATTTGTATCAATGCATGAATATTTGTAGAAATAGACAGTGGAAGGGATTCTGTGGTATGGGTCTTACTTTCATGAAGGTTCATGTGGTCACACATTTTTATAGAGCTCTCATGCAGAAATATAACAACAGAAACATGAAATACTAGGGCTGGTCTTTGGACAGAGTCCTCAGTGCAACAGTGGCAGGAGTGAAATGTCACAGGAGAATATGGAAAAGCAGCTGGAATATTTCTCAGCATCTATTGGAGAATCTGGGAGAACTGGGAAGAGATGCCCAAAGTCCGATGGATGGGAAAGCAGCTGCAAGCTGCTTGTCTTTACCGCAGCCGAGAAAACCACCGGGTTGTAGGATGTGGATCTCTTTGCTTATTTTAATAACATTTCACCAGATCACTGTCAAAAAAAGTTAAGTGTCGACTATCCAAGAATCTAACTGAATAACAGCACTGTCTTTGGACGGATGATAATATTTGTGTGGCACAGAAGTCCTCCTAGAAATGCTGATAAAATGATAACAAAGCTTTTATATGTTTATCTTCTGACCCCTTATTGGTTTGTGGTTTGTACAGAATGAGTAGGAAATATGTGCGAAATACGGTGTTTAAACAGTGAGTCTTACTGGGACATTGGTTTTTTTTTCTGAAGCAGTTTGGAGTCTTGAACTGCTTATTTCCTGGAGTATTTGAGGAAATTTCAGTGCTTGTTGGGATTTTCCAAACTGTGGAGATTTCCGTGAGATGCTCATAGTTCTTACCTTTTTAACAGAGCAGTGGGACAGCGTGGTACAGGTTATCATTTCCTTTCTCTCCATCCTATTATAATTGTATGAGAATGTGTTTATAATACTAGTAGTATATATAAAGCTATCTTCATTGCATTGTATATATGATGTGGATTTACTTAAGAATTGAATAATTACGTTGGAACGTATTTTAGAATGGAAAGCGCAACTTTGTTATTTGATCAATAAGGACCAGAAGGCTGCAAAAAAATAGCTGCTCTAATATTGGAGGATATTTTGGGAAATTCTGGATGTTTCACGGAAATAGGGGGTAGAATGTGCTCCTAGCTTTCATTTCTTAACTGTAAAAAGAATGTGATTAATTAAAATGTTATGTGTACTTCCACTACTTGTACAAGTGCCAGTGGACAAGCAGCGATGCTTGCAGAAGTTTAACTATTTTTTTTACCACGGAACATAAAGGAGCAAAGACAACTAAATAGAAAGGTTCCTGTGTCATAGTACACAACAAAAATACTGAGAACTAAAGGGTAATTGTTTATATGTTTGTTTGTCTTTTCTCTCTGTAGCATGTGAGGGATAAAAACTTATATTGTTTATTAAGATATTAATATTAAGAAGTTTCAGCTGCATATGGACAAATGCTTAAGTGATGACCCCAGGTTTTTCAAGGTGTCTATACATTCAATTGGGGTTCCCATTTGTTAGCAGTCATAAAAATGCTATATGTGCAAATGCCTAAACTTGTTTCCTTATAGAAAGAAACAAATTTAACTCTTCCTCCTGCACTTTGGGTCACAGTCCACAATTTTACACTAAATGGTTGCAATGGCAACCTCTTACTCTTCAAAGTTTCCTTTATTTTCTGCTACACGTGCGTTAAAAGTCATTTTGGGATTGCTATTTTCTGAGTGTGTTCCTCTTGCTGAGGGCTGGTCAGTGCTCTCCTTCCCTGCTCCAGTTTTGCTTCTCATAACCTGGGACGTGGGGGAAGCTCCTAGCAGCTTCTCACAGAAGCCACCCCCATAGGCCCCCAAACCCACTGCTTGCAGATAAGCTGGGAGCTCCCAGGCCATGACAGGGTCAGTGAGCATCATTTTCTGTGGGCAGCGGCGATTGCTGCATCCCCAGGGCCGACTGACACCTGAGCAGGTTCCATCACCGGTGGGACTCTGCCTGGGGCTTCAGAAATGTATCCTGCACCCAGTGTTTTAAACTAAGAAGCTTGTAACTCAACCACTACTTTTTCTGTAACGAAGACTTGTTTTATACGGAAATTAGTGATGAGCTCCAATGGAGCGGTGTGGGGTTTGGAGAGCTGGTTGAACAAAGGGTTCTTCTTCCACAGCAGGTCGAAGTCCTGCTTCCCTGGCCGAGTCTCTCTGGCTTCACCGCAGAGACTTTCTTTGGGGGCTTCGCTCTCTTAGCCAAATGCTTTAGAGAGCTCCTCGTCCCAAAACGCAATTGCCTGCTTGTTCTTCCTCTAAATATCACTTGTGAATAATGGATTAGAATATGTAATTTTATATGCTTTTGATTGAAAAAGGCAAAAAGTAAGTGTTGAGTCTGAGCTAAGAGATGTAAATGAGTGGAAGATGCGCAGCGTTTCTGATTTGCTTGCCTGGAAGTGTAACAGGGTAAAAAGCTCTAGTTTTGTCATCATTCGGCTAATGCTGTGGATTAGTGCACCCCTCTAGATCCATGGCAGGAGACTGAAAATACGGGCGTTCAGAGCAGGGTAAGGCAGGAGGGAGGGAGCGTTTGGCAGAACCGGTGCAGCTGCCATTTGCAAAGCAGGAGTGGCAGGGAGCGCTCACTCCTCCAGCCGGCTCTGAAATTCGTCTTGCCTTCTCTTTTCCCTTGCTGTTTTTCTTTGATCATTCCGCAGGATTTAGGATATGTGTTCTGATCTCTTAACACAAACCCTCTGCTGTTTTGGCATTGAGCGTGAAACCCCGGTTACACGGCCAAGCCACGATCTTTTCGCTTTCTCTCATGCAGTGTGCTGGTACCCAGCTTTCTCTAGTTGGCTGTATCTGCTCTTCCTGAGCTGTGTGGTCACAGGAACTGGAGCAGTGTTTTGTCAGAAGTCTCATCAGCATCTTTTACAACTGCTCTCTTGCTCTCGTGCCCACATGGGGCATTGACATAGCATCCGTAGTCGTTCACTGCACAGATCTGGGTGAGTTCACCCGGTTTCTGTGGTGGGGTACAGACGCACAAACAGCCACACTTTGGTTGAAACCTCTGTTTAAGTGTTGAAACAAACTTAAATCCAAGTCACACAGCTTATTAGTGAGAGTCTATAAACAGCAATTTGTCTTCTGAAGCAGTCTAGTGCTGTAGGTCCCAGCTCTATCCTGGTCCCCTAGAACCCTGAATGATATTATCACTTACAGTTGATAGATTTTTGCATTCATTTTATCTTTAAGAAAGCATTTTTTTTAAAGTAGTTAAGTAGCATCTAGTTTCCATTTATTTTGGAGGAAAAAGTAGGCTTCTGAAACTGAATCTAATCTGAACACCTCTGCGTTCAGCGAGCGAAGGAAAGCCAGCCCTGTTCCATAGCGCCTCTCAGTGAGCACTCGTAATGTAACAAAGGTACATTATCCACTTGGAGCCCTTGTCTGAAGGAAATGTGATGACGTTGCACGGTAGCACGCGTTCGGAAAGGGCTGTTTTGAGCGTTTGACTGTCACGGCATCGACAAAGGCAGCAAAGCCGGCCAGGCCGTGGTTTGTCGGTGTGTTTGAGACCCCGACGTGCCGAATCGGTGGCTTCCCGATGGAGGGCTGGGACAGCTGGGCCGGGATTGCACCGTGGGACAGTTTGTGGTAGATTCCACAGCTGGTTTTGTGGTTTTGGTTGGGTTTTTTTTACCTTTATGCATTCTCTTTACAGTCACAAAAAGTATCTTGAGTCCAGCATTCACTCAGGTGTATGTAGATTAGTAAAGCCGTTTCATTTCGAGGCAGTCAGCAGGGTGAGCGGGGTTTGCAGACACAAAAGATGAGAGGGGTTCTTCTTTTTCTTTTCTTTTTTTTTTTTTTTTTTTTTTTTTTTGGCTTTAAAATTTTTTTTTTTTTTTCCTTTTAATTGTTTTCTTTTTTTTTTTTTTTTAGGAAGGGCTTTAAAATATTTCTGGCTTTGGCCTTCAAAGTGCTGCAGAATTCTTCTTGTTCTTGTTTTCATTTTTATCTGTGCAGCAGGCACTCGTCCATGTTCTCCGCCCTGCCAAAAAGACTTCAGCAGTAATGTGACAGACCACCCTGCCCGTGGGTGAGGTGTGTAATTCCTTCTCGGAGGAGAGATCTTGAGCAGAGGCTGCTTATTATGTCGAAGTGCATGTGGTTTTCTGACAGGAGTTACTTGGCAGTCCAGAGAAAATATTAAACTCCACTTAACTTGGAAAGACCAGGACAACTTAAATGCGTAGTAAAAAAATGTCTGCATTTCATTTCTTCTCCTGCCTCTCTGTTTTTCGAAGTCTTGGTGAAGAGAGGCCTGCCCTTGCTCTGCAGTGCATTCTCTTGTTCGAGTGTGCTGAGCTGTCTGTGTTGGGAACAACTGCTGGTGTTTGTGCAAGGATATTTTTTTCCGTGCTTGCCTGTTGAATTTGTAAATGAGATTTAAAATGACTGGTATTAAAATGGAAGCAAAACCCCAAACCCAATAATTTGGAGGTGGAAATTTCTGCAGGCCTGTTCTCCATTTTTGCCGATGCCTCTTGGACCATTGCTTGTTGCACACGACGTTTAAAAACATTTCTTTTAAATTTTAGAAGTGTGGATTTTTTTCAGCATCAGTATTAGTGTTTGCTATTATGAGAGGGTTATTTTTTCGTTTAGTATCTTCCATTTAAGGTCACAAATTAGAGTTTTTAAAGTCTCTCTCCCATTAAAACAAATAACTTTTGGATTTTAAAGCACACGTTTAATTATTGGAAATCGTTAGAAATTATCTCTTCTAAGGATTTAAATCCTTTGATCAAGTTTGCTACTGACCATAATGGAAAAATTTCTTCTTTTGTGGATAGCCATTTAATGTTAAACACATGCTGAATATTTACTTTCTTACTTTTTGTTTTTATAATAATACTGACGTTAGAACCTAGTTTGAAGTAGTGTTCAATTGAGCAGGTTTCTTTAGGCAGGATCATGCCATTCTGCTCAGAATACTTGTGAGAAAGGGAGGACTTTACATTCCCATTTCTGCCCATCGCAGTGCTGCAACCTGGCAAGAACAGACCTGGGGTTTGCAGCTGGATCCGCTGCTGCCCAGAGAAATCCCCTCCACGTAGGTGCAACGAAACGTGAAACAAAGCAGGGTCCAGGGTCAGACAGGTCTTTGGACTCTTCACTGCTCCAGAGTTCACACGACTAACTTAAAATAATGACGGGGGCAATTCTAGCACGTTCTTGCTAGTGTTGCTTTGGTAGCCTGTTATTCAGCGAGTGCCTTCTATGTTACCTTTCCCTGTGTGCCCAGAAACAATCTTAACTTCTATCCACAAATATTTAGACAACATTGCTATTTGGTGTATCTGCAAAGCAAGCAAACAAACCAACCTTTGAATTACTGGCTATCAATGAAGTTTCTCAGTAACCAGGCTGCCACTGGGTTTCTCTTCAATCGAGATACTTGCTCCATGCCTTGATTAGTATTTTTGATGTTAGATTTGTGTAGAAAGTTCTCTTCCTGCCAGCCCTGCGTGGCAGTGTTTTCCCCTCTCAGACCAGTAGCGACCACAGGTAGGACTCCGTGAAACTGGTTGCTGGGGTTTGAGCTTCCCCGCGGGTCTGTGTGGCACCCGTGGTACCGCGGGCGGGGGAGCTCGTCTGCCAAGCGCCGGTGGGTGCCAAAGCTCTTTAGAGGGAAGCTTTGCAGGGAACCGGATTCCGAGTCTCAAGGAGAACGATGGGAAAAACAGCTGCAGAATTTCCTAGCACTTTGTGTATAAGCACTCTTTTTTAAAATGAAACATTACCGTTTCATTGAAGTGACATAAAACTGGCTTGTCAAGCACTGAAAATAAAACGTGTTTTTCCTGTATTTCTCATTCCTTTTATTTTTTCATGATTTAGTTCAATTTTCAGCTTTTCCATGTAAAAAAAACAACCGCTCCTGGAATCTTTCTTAAAATGAAAGCCAACAATTTCGTGTTAATTCCTGCCTCCTGAACCTGAAGTTTTAAGCCATCAAATGCTGTGAGAGTTGCAGCAGAATCGCTGTATGTGACCAGCAGGTCCCGGTGCATGCAGTCCAGCTGTGGGCTGATGAATCAATCCTCATTCGTTTGAACTGTTAAAAAGCAAACAGCTTCCAGATACGTGATGAAGCCAACACTACATAGCTCAGGAATTGAAATGAGTAAATAGCCAGCAATTCAGCTTTGATGTACCTAGATATGCCTCTAGGAATTTTCAACTGCCACTGAATTCATTATTTCATCTACTACATGAGTTTGAACTTATGCAACAGCCTAAATATTTGGGCGTTCTATTTGAACCATCCTGTTTTCACTGTGTTTTGGAACATACATTTTCCCATAAAGTATTTGGCTATAAAGTGCAGTCATGTTCTTTCCATGTTGATTGGAAAATGAATTTATAATCCGGCATAGGAATAATGACATGTCCAGATACAGATATCAAATACCGCTGCATCGTAAGAGCTCCAAACTCAAGCGTTGCTACGGAAATGAAAAGCATCATGTTTTTGAACAAGATATTCCTCCCCCTTTGCCTGCCTGAGCTGTGCGGTTGGCGCCCGCATCCTGCTGCATCCTCAGCTGCGTTGCCCTGGCAACCGGCTGGGGGGTCCCCAGGATGGTCCCCAGGACTGTCCCCAGGCTGCGTGGCGCTGGCGATGTGTAGGACAGGACGCTAAGGACTGTGCCATGTCAGAGGTGGCAGCTGGTTACCTGTGCACCTGATTTCACACCTTGGGCCAGCACTTAATTTCTGACATCCTCCTCCAAGCAAATAAACCCCCATGTTCGACTTTGGGCTGTACACATGTGGGAAAATCCTTCACAAAATACATGCCCTTAGAGAGAGCTTTAGTAGATCCTGTTTCAGGGTGGCTTTACACATTTATGGAGGAACCAGGTTATTCTGGGGTGGTTGAAGGTTACTTGAACAAAATAGCGATTAGTAAAGAAGCGCAACTCGTGCAATTGGGTGAGTGCTCATCTGAGTGGATCCCCCATGGGCCTCACCAGCCAGGGGCTGCCAGAGCATCCTCCCCTCAACGCAAACCTGGGAAACGCCGTGCTGTTGCCATCAAAAGGAATTCAGAAGGGCTTGTTTGCTGCCTTTTCATATTAGTGTTGATGCACTTCCCGAAAATAGGGTGTTGTTTAACGTGGGTGGTCTTAACACCAAGGCACATGGTTTTTAACTTTTCCTGGATTTCCTGAAGTTGAAGATGTTGCTATTTGCTTTAAAGAAATTTTGCTTAGGTTTGGCGAAGGTGTTGAATTTGTTGTTATTTTATACTACTAAACAACATCAAAGAATTCCAGCCAACTGCTGTGTTTGCAGAGGTGGATTTTTTAGTTGGAGTAGATTTTTATGAAATTTGCAGAATATATTTAATTAAAAGCCAGTAATTTCTAACATCTTATTTACAGCAAGCGTACAGATTTCATGCATTGATAGCTTTGCAAATTTACTTGGCAATTTGTTAAAGTAATTTACTTTGTAATTATTTCATGATTACTAACACTTTGGTGCCATGCCACTTGCTGTTAAGTTAAAATTTTGTTGTTGGCTTTGTGGGTCTCTGATCTTTGCAGTCTTTGTACCACTTTGTGTATGATAGTTCTTCAGACCGATCCTGTAATTTGCAACTTTGTTCTAACTTCCTTTGCTCTAATTTTGTCTCTTCCTGATCTGAGTGTGGCCAGTGTAAGAGAAAATGATTTTTACTTTAAGATGTCTTTTTGCTCCACCAAGATGGACCAGTGTAAGGTCTGTTTAGGTGAACACTATTTCTGTGGGGTTTTTACAGATAAATTGTATTTCCTATTGCATAGATACTTTCCAACCACATGTAACGAGCAGGCTTTTGTCCCCAGAGTGTTCCTAGTCTATAGGATTAAGTAAAAAGGATGTCCATGTAGCGACTCAAGTGATTCAAGGCACATGTTATGTCTCTATTATGTTGCCTTTTCTCCATGACAAATGCTGTTCTTCAGCCCTTAACAATGAATTCTCCTCATCTTAATTCTATGTGGGCTTTTAGCTTCAACTCTGAGCTTCTTTACACAGCAGCCTTTTCTGACCGAAACGGTGGTCAATACTGGATTAGGTATTTTTTGTGCCCAAAGAGAGAGGTTATGCAAAGGCTTATAAACATACTCGTAGGGTGAAATGAAGCCTAGATGAAAAGTGAAGTAAGACCAGATGGAAGTGCTGTTAAATATCCCTAGAAGCCCAAGTCTTGAAAGGTCTATTTTCTTTACAAAGCTTTCCTGCTATTGGTTTGGCTTGGGGAATGCATCCCGCAGTGTTATTCGGAGCAGTCACAAGTAACGGATGGCGGGTTTGCAGCCAGAGCCTGCTCTGGCCCATGGGGTTGTGTTCTGGTCCTCGGCAGTGAAATGTTTGTACGCGCTTTTGATGAAGACGGGTCTTCCTGCGCTAGGCAAATGGAGAGTGTCATTTGGGCAACCCTGGGACTTCTCAGTGCTTCTCTCCTTGGGTAGTGCTGGTGCTGCAAGCCTGCCCTGGGTTGTGTTTATCTGTTAGCTCACAGGGGGCTTTTTACTACTGTGCCTGCTGCTTGTCTTGGAAAGAAACCTTGAAGTGGTGTTGCTTGGTTTCCCTTTGGCTCTTGCTTCATTCTTAGCATTGTTATTCTTAAGCATAGTTCGGAAAACGGCTAGAAGACTTCTACAAATCCGAAATGGTTTGTGGGATTATCTGGGATGTATACTTTAGTTAAGTATGTGAGATTTCTTCTTGCCTGTTCTCCGCTAGATTTAAAAGTTATAGCTTGAAAAATGACTGTTGGTAATGGCAATTTATAACAGCCTGTGTCCTGGAGCGTAATTTATGATGAAAAAAGCAGAGGATTTAGCAAGTCTAAAGCCTCCCTGTCTGCTGCTCTGTTTTAAGCATTGTGGGATAACCTAGCATATGCTTAGTTAGTCGCAGCTTCAAACGTAGAAGTATTTTAACTTTGATACCTAATGTCTTTAGCAGACAGCGTAGATAATGTTGCCGTGTGAGAGGTGTGGTGTGTGCTTACATTTGCCATGACTGTAGAAGAGGAGACAGAGACGTGACGGTAATTTTCTTTTGCTGTGGAATGAAGATGATGGTTTGGCTGTTTTTTGCTTGGAAACACGTACGGGAATCGGACCAAGTGGTGCCTGCTGTCTGGCTCTTTGGTCACGGTGGGGTGACAGGGTGGGTGTGACGTCTTGGGGCTCACTTGTTACATCACAGTGAGCCCCGCTGTGTTCTGCAGGGGTAGAACCATGTCTGGGGCAGGCTGGACACACAGCCTGGGTCCTGCGGTCCTGCCGCCTGCTGTCCCTGCGCTGAGGAGCCTCCAGCCGAGCTCAGGTACCAGCATCGCCACGGGTGATGCAGCTGTGTCCTTCCTTGCGTGTCCTTTTATTTCGGTCAGTCCTTAGGTGAGCTCCGTGTCCCTCCCTTCTCTCTGGGTTTTGCTTTGCCCGCTTCTCTGCAGAGGTTGACAGGGTCGGGCTCCCCTGGCGTTGCTGGCTGGACAGGGAGCTGTTTTTGCAGAAATCCTTCCTTTGATACAATCCGAAAGAGAATTTTTTGCATCTCCTTAGTGATCGCTGCCGCTGAGAACCGTTGACCTCTACGTTAGCCCACTTCACAATATTGACATCGCATTCCACGGCTTATTGCTTTCCTTTTAATATTGTTGTAATACATGAAACACAGAGTTGCTGTAGTGGTGATTTATGCTGACATAAATTGCTACTACGATACACAAGGATTTAGTCTCTCAGTTTATGAAGCTGCTGATTCCCTGTGCATTTAAATAACTGCTTCCTCTGAACAGAAGCATCTGAAAATGTGCGTTTTACTGTTTCTTGCACTATTTTAACAAGCTGATTGATGTAGTTCAAAGAGTGAAGTTTTAATTTAAATAATACACATGTGTTTGTTCAACTTAACATTTAATAGTCCTGGATTCTTTCAAGTCATGACCAGCTTTGCCTCAGATTTAAATATTTTGTTTTCCAGACACAGGGAGAGTGAGAGAAAGGGTGAGGGCTTCTCTAGTTCAGAAACTCAGAAAGGCACTTGGATTTTTCTCAAAGCCTGTGCTCGCTCATCCACCCAGCAGCTTGGTAGTAAGGGAAACAGAAGTTCAATAAATAGGACAGAGCTAGGATTGAGCTGAGGTCTGGGCTATAAAGATGCTCTGATATAGTTGATGCTTCCAAATGATGCATAATCCTATGAATTAAGTCTGGTTTGTTTGCTAGAGTTGTCAAAGTCTTTAATTTTTCCTCTTCTAGTAGAAGCATTTTAGCATCTGCACTTCTGTATAACAATTCCAAGTTTTTTCCCTCTTGCCCACATTTTACTGAATGACTTGCTGCCTTGATTTATGATATTTCTAACAGTATTTCAGAATTCATGTGGCGTGTGACTTCCTTGGAAAGCTAAATGTCAGGTAAATGGCATTGCTTTGTTAACTTTAATTTAGTCAGGAGAAAATGTGCTGCAGCAGGAACACAGAAGAGCTCAGCAGGTCTCCCACTGGAGCTGGGAACTTTCTAACAGAATCTGGGGACACTGAGTACCAGATAGATGCTCAATGTTTGGCTGGGTGGTGTTGTCATATGAATTCTCTGAAGCTGGTTTTCAATTTACCTTAATTTAGTTGATGTGCATGTACTTTGTTGTCTTATCTTCTTGTAGTATTTTCTATTCCGTGCTTTTGCCATGGCTTATATGTCCTGTTATAAATAGAGCTACTGATGAGCACAGGCTAGCTTGTAATCTGATGTGGAGAAAGGAACTAAGCACGTGAACTTGGATAACGACTGCAAGTAATACTTTCATAGCCAGGAGGATGAAATGCTCACAAGCCAAAGGACAGAATAATTATTTAATTTGGTCTGAGGGTATAAAATTGGGTAGTACCATGGCTTTTATTTAAGAATAGCTGTTGGCCTCTACAGGGAATAAAGGACCTAATAGATGGCAGCATGAGCTCATTGTTAGCTGCCAGGGTAGGTGCGTGTGGGCTGGGATTTTGGTCAGCTTCTGTGATGCCAGCTGCCTTTTGTCTATTTTTGATGTAGCTGCTGGTTCGTTTTTAATGGCAATTGAGGAATGGATGAGGCTATGATAGGATGACTGCAAGTATTTGCACTTGAGACAAGTACCAGTTTGTGGGGAGGGGGGAAGTGAGCAGAGTAACATAATTCAATTGATAATGTAAAGAGTAAAGGAATAAGAAATTATAATGTGCATAAAATAATACAGAAATAATTTTAAGAGAAGTTCTCCTGGTATACCTTTAGAGATCTGATACAGATGGGCCTGGATCAAGCACTGTCTTGCCTTATTTGATGCACTTTGCCAAAAGCACGTAATTTTGGAGGAGATTTCATGTTCCCCGATATATAAGAGGGAACAGCAGCAAAGGGTCCTTGAAGGTTTGGCCCAACCATTCCTAAATGCAAACAGCAAAAGGAATCAAAGCAAAATGAAGCTCTCCTGCCTCGAGTTTTGCGAAGTAATGAACATGCTGCAGGAACATTGTCAGTGAGAGGAACTCTTCGATTACTGCCATTTCCATGAGCATATGGGAAGGAAGGACGGCTGAGGTTATCTCTGCAGTTTTCTATTTAAAGGTATAGATTTAGGTGAAATGAAGCAAATTAGCTGACGAACTCAAGAATCACAAGCTCACAGAGCTGGTGTTTTTTCATTTTAAAGGTTAAAAGAAAAGCACAAAAGTTGTAGCAGAAGTCTCGAGGCTTAATTGGATGAATAACCATATAAAACGCTAGAGCCACTTAAATAAGAGCAGGCTTAGTAGAGATGCTGCTATGTTCTAGAAGGTTTAGTATTGAAGTTACAGGTATTCTATACTGAAGAGCAGTAATATGAAGTCAAAATAACAAAGCACAGAAATAGGGTAGTTAAATTCATTCTAAGAGAGTCTGTTAAGCTTAGAACTATTTTCCCTTCTGCTTATTCTGCCATGAGTTTGGCACATTGTTTTACATTTCTTGCAACAAAACTGCCTGTTGGTTTAAAGAAATCTGAATTATTTATTTGCTGGTAGATTTCCACCCTGCACCACGTATTTAGTAAACATTTAATTCAATTTGGGTGTTCACCTGGGGAGGAGATTAAATGAGAGAGGTCAAGCAGCTGCTGAGTGTTGAGTAATTCAATACTGTGGACATGTTGAGATTTTAATAAACATCAAGGTAAACGGTTTGAAATTGGAGCTGGGAGTTGAGACTCCAGAAAGAAAGGGTTCGTCTTTCAGTTTTAATTACAAAACCAAAGAGACCTCTATCCTGGAGTTCTGTTAGCTGTAGAAAGGTATAATGAGCTGCGTTCAGCTTTGATTCTGTATGTGAGAGTATCCTTCAGGTACCGATTGAAAAGACAAACATCTAAAAATATTTGTTGAAGCGTTGTTTTGGAGGCTACTGATCTATTTCTTTAGAGAGCCTGCAGACTGTTTATTATTTGTTCAGGATTTACAGACTGTTACCAAATCAAAATGAAAAACCAAACAAGACTTGGGTGCTGTGGCTGTGATATCCTTAAGTGTGATGATGTGTGTGTACTGTTTCTAAATTCAGCCTTTTGTTTAGGTTCACATTGATAAATACTGGACTGTTTATTATTGCATCACTCGTTTTTCTAGGGTTGCAGAATAGAGTTTTGCTTCCTGGTGTCGATCCAGGCTGCTGCTGCAAAGGTCATTTTCCAACTCTGTTGCTTCACCCGTGCCGATGTGTTGGCTGTGGTGGGGAGCTGGGATCCCCAGACGTGTGCGATGCGGGACCTGTTTGTCTTCACTTTCAGAACTCATCCTCAAAACTGAAGGTGCAATCCATCATCCACTTAGCTTGCGACGCAAGTGTTTGTCTCCTTCAGTTTTGAAGCTTTTAAACAAGTTTTGTTTTCCCCACAGTGTTCTTATACTGGGAAGGAATCGAATTCCCTGTATAAACCTACTGAGCCCTTCGTTTTTGCTCCACCACATCTGCCCTTTAAATTCTTTCCTGTCTTGTTTCCTGATGACAATTTGTCTGCAGCCTTCTGCTAATATGCTAAAACCCCTTCCCGTCACACCGACCTGCGTGAGTCTGGCGTTTCCTTACAAGTCCCTCAACTCTCTGCTTTATACTCATTTATCTGTCTTCTTTCTCGCTTGTGGTGCAGCAAGACTTTTGCAATGTGAATTTCATCTTTGTCTCTCTTTTTATCTTCAGCTGCTTGGAGTCTTGGTGTATGCTCTACAATGTTTAAGCTGCAGGAATGATGGATAGCTTTGCACCTCAGGTCCAGATGATCAGAATAGCGCTGTAATAAAAACTGATAGGAAAATCATTTATTCTCATTTCCCCCCGCATCATGAGATTTATGTGCGCTTCTAAGGTAGTAACAACATCTTCCTCATGTGATCTTCAGCTGGGAAGTTGAGTCTCCTTTGGTTCGCAGCTCAACCTTGAATCCACCTTTTATTCAGTTATAGAATATTTAGGATAACTCACCTCCAAAAAAAACAATCAAAAACCAAACAAAACAGACAAATGTTTGAATGTGAGGTTCCCTCTGCTATACATTTCTTCTGCTTGTACATCTGCTGTGTACGTGGTTTGCAAGTAAGAAAAACCGTAGAGATTTGTCTTTGCTTCGTGTTACATACAAAATACGATCAGAAAAGATGACAGCTTGATTAAATCTTCATTTATTCTGGTTTGTTAATAAAACTCTTATGGCATCTCAAGAATAGCTGTTTCAAAGAATAAAGCATTCAAGCACACTTGCCTAAACTTACAAAATCTTTTTGACGTGCTGACTTTGAAGTATTAACCTTTATTATATTTCAAAGTATGCAGTGATCAGCAAGTGGTTTATGCTGTTTTGCTGAATTGATCCTGTTAAAATATTCCCGTGGGGGCGATTTGTGTGGCTAAGGCTTTATTGAGCAAACAGAAGGGTCAGAATGCTCCAAGTGCTCAGCCCAGCGATGGTTCTGGTCCAGCGAGCCGAGCGCCGGGTGTTTGTGTTGGAACGGCCTTTACCGACACCCGCAAACATGGTACTGAAGATACTCGGATATTCCACGCTCACCAATAGTAACTGCAAGGTTTGTGGGGGGTTTTTTGGTGGTGTGGGGTTTTTTTGGTTGTATGGTTTGTGGTGGGGTTTTTTTTTTGTTTGGTTGGTTCATTTTTTGTGAGGTTTTTTTTTTGTTGTTTTGTTTTTTTAGTGATCACTGATATAGTTTTTCCTCACAAATGTCTGCATTTCTGGTTCAGAGAACAAGTAGTATTGTCTCATTTTATTTTCACAAGGTCTTATAGCAAGAAATTCCACACTGCTCTATGCTGGTAATTTTGTTTGACATACTCCAATTCTCCACATGGGATGAGTGGTAAAAAATTATTCTTGTTTTCTGCTGAATATTTCGTACAATATCATTGTACCCACTCTGATTCCTTTCCTGCTGCCCTTTCTATTTTAACTTGTTTTTACAACATCGGAAAAATCTGAATCACCTGCAAACTTTGCTTCTTGGGCTCTCTTCGTTTCACAAGTGCCTTGACCAGCAGCAGCGCCTTGGGAACCGCTCTGCGAACTCCCCATCGCGCTGAAAACTGCACCTTTATTCCCATTTTCTGTGCCTTGCTTTTTTAAATAGTTTTAATGCACACAGAGACCTTTCCTTTTATCCTGTGACTGCTTAGTCTTTGTGTCTTTCCTGAAGGACCTTGCGAAAAGCTTTTCAGAAATTACAATACACTGTAACAAGGTCACCCTGAATAATACAGTTGTTGGCTACTTCAAATAATTATTTTAGTTTGAGGCAACACTGAGCTCGATAGAACTGTATGAGGTCAATATATGAGTCTTCTAATCCTGATGGATATTAATCCCAATTAAATATGAAGATTGCAGGAGTCCATCTTCTTCTGTGAGCTGCTTCTGAGTATTGTCTTCGCATTTGTCACCTTCTGTTTGTTTTCTGCTGGTCTTGCTCTGTAGTAGTTAATGGAGAAATTTAATGCTAGTTACGAAGAACTGGAAGCAGTTGTGTAGAGTAACATGGGAAGCTTATCCTGAGGTGGCACAAAATAAAAAAGGCGCCTTTGTCACTTTGTGTCAGAGCTGCTCTTTGGGTGACACGTGTTCCCAAGGGTTTGTCTGTGAGTTTTACCAGTTGCTGTGAAGCCTCTTCCCCTGCGTTTCTCCTCCTGACGGTTCCTCTGACTCTCACCCAGTTTAAGGAAAGGCTCCAGAGCAGGAATTTATTGAGCTCCACTGTATTTATTTATACTTAATTTTTCTGCTGTGGCCTTAAGTCTCAGGGGTATATCTGTTGCATCTTTATCATCTTTTTACCTTTAATTCTCTATGGAAGTTTTCTTGCTTTAGATGTCTATGAAAATAAATATAATAGTACTTTTTATACCTTTGGCAAGTTGTTCCTCAGAATCTGTCTTGCCTTGTCTTATTTTCTATTGGAAAGATGATATTTCTCCTTTCTCAGATACTTCTATGTCTTTAACCAATGCTTATGCTACTCGAAACTTTTTTTAAATTTATGATATCTAAAAATGTCTAGTGTCTAAAAATAACTTCCCATCACAAAATGTAATTGTAACTGGTCTATATTGGGATAATTTCTACTACTGGTATACATGGGAATATGATTTTTATTTCCGTCTGATTGCTTGTGGTAATCTGGCTCTTTGTAGATGAGTGATTAACCTGGTACTTGCCTCCAGTCTCCTCTGTTGTTTATTCATTTTGTCTGTACGTTACATTAGGCTGGTGCCAATTACTAGTTGAAATGTCCATTGGTTCAAGAAATTGTTTCGATGGTTGGAAGTTTCGAGAGCTATTAGTTTAGGATGCTTAACATAAAGAATCGGTTGAAGGGTGTATAATTACCTATTCAGATAGTTTCATGATCGTATCTTTGTAATTTCACTAAACAGAATTATCTTGCAAATATCTGTCTGCAGTCTAGCAGTGTGTATAAAACAACACTTACACGGGCTCTATCGATACAGCACGTTTAGGTTTGAGGATCGTTTGCACATGAGTGACTAGTCCGTGGTACTGGAAAAGGTCTGGAAGGATCAGCTTTGTGCCACTCCGCTGACCTCTAGTACAAGATAAAACATTTTAAAGCGAATCTGAATCCAGTGCCACTGCTTAGTTCAGTGCATCCTGTAGACCCTTTTGATTCAAAATAGACTGCAGTAAAGAGTTTTTAGCTGGTTTTATCTTCCTCTTGATGTAGCTAATGTAAATTTTAATGAAACTCTTAGCCAAATCAGAGTGTTCTTTCTGTAATGGCTCTTCATTTCAGAGTTCCCTGCTGCTGCCTCGGCTTCCAGCTCCAGCCTTTCCCATTCTAGTGCTGCGTTATTACCTGCTGACCTTCGCTAAGGTCACGTTAGTTTGATCTTTATATCTCCTATGCTGGAGGTTATGTTTGTGTAATACGCTGGTAAAATTTCATTGCTGTGTCAACATGTATTTTCAACTGTGCAAAAAGTTGTGTGCCTATCAAATAAATTAGGTCAGCAGCTGAGTTTCATATGCAACGTAGTTAAAATTTTCTTTTTTACTTACTGAGCTTGGTGTGTTCCTCTATCTGATGCTCAAACCAGCTCCAAGCGACTTTTAAAAATAGAAGGTTGTACTTTCCTGTATTTCGTGTTTGTTTGGACTGGTAACTGAAGTACTGAAAACTAGAGATGTCTAAGAGCAACAGTCATTTCCCTTTAATCTCAGGTGGGTGACAGGCTGTAATGAGACGTGAAGCTGTTGTGTTGTTCCTACAATAGCCATCTCCTTCACAGACCACAAGAAACGGCCTTGACACAGATTTCTGTATTTTCACTATAAAGAGGAAAGGTGTTTTCTGCTTCCTACAGGATTACAAATTTCTCTACGTGACCCCCTGCTGTGCATATGGCAAATATCTGCCATGATTGCTAAAACAGTTCTATCAAGATTATTAATTGCATAATTAGTATGTATAAATAAAATTCGTCACATGACTTTGATTCTCTTGCTGAAATGTTAACAGATGATGATGTGCTATGGTACTATGCCATAGTGAAAGCAATAATTGAACCGTCAGACCACAGTTTCCTACTAACATATATTCCTTATAATTATATTTTTCCATGGCTTAAGAGAAAATTCACAAGGGGACAGTCTCACTCTTCGCACGCCTTGCTGCTTCATAAATCACAGTCAGCAGTTTAACTTAGGGGCTTTTCAACCAAGTGAGCTTATTGTCTCTTAGCGGGTGTCCGTGGTAAAGAAAAAGGTGATGAACCAAACAAAGTAGTCCAACAAGTTATGCGTTTTCCAGAAACAACAAGGAATGAAGATATTTTAGGGATCTTATGGCTTTGAGGTTTATTTGTGTTTCTGGTTCACCCACCAGACTTGCCCAGCAGAACACTGAGCGTCATGTAGCATCTCCAGATCTCAGGTTTCCTAAATTATAAACGTACTGGGTTTGAGTTTATAGGTGCAGCCTGTGTTGGCAAGAAGGTGTCAAATGGAGACAACTCGATTACTCTTGGCGTGCGTGACGTGTAGGATCGATACTGCTTTCTTCTTCAAAAGGGTGTTTGCCACTAAGCTTACTACTTAGTAATACAAAATACCTTCCACTGCAATTCAGCTTGCAAGCCCCTTAGAGTACCGACAGTAAATATTTAATAGTAAAGGAGTGTTATTTCTCTAAGTGGTGTACGTTTGTTTTCCCCTTCTGCTTATGGGAGTGGGTGAGTTGTATTGATCCCACACCAACTCTTAAATATGAAGGCTCTTTTGGATTAAAAATCAATTTAGAATTTTTCAGTATGTAAACATTCATTGGAGGAGACTGGGAGAAGGAAATGCTGAGTGGAAACGGAAATAGTGATAGAAATCCGTGTGCATTCTTACCTAAGACAGTTCGTACTGTATTTGATGGAAAATCTTTATAATATTTGTTATTTGAGTTAAAATTTTATTCTGTAAATCTCCATTCATTTTCTAGATGATTCCGCATTTGATACTTAAATCTGAAAGGACTTAATTCTCCCATATCAAATCAACAGAAAAAAAAATTATGGTGAATGAGGTCTTGTTTTTTGTGGCTTCATATTTATTAAATATTTGAACAGGAACTCCTTGTTTTGGCCATTTGCACCTGTGCCTTTGGGGCAGTATTTTCCTATGTATCCTCTTGGACTCAGTTGCCACAGCAGTCTGGATGCTTCAATGGAGCAAATACAAGGAATGGCAGTTACTCTGTGAGCAATGCGGTTTTTTACTTTGTGTTTTTTAAGTCATCTCAAAGCATTTTTGCTGAAGGGAAAAAGACGGTCGTTTCCAGAAGTCTTACACAGAAATTCTGGCAACTAAATTAACCTTTCAGCCTTAAATGAGGACGTGCACTGTAAAGTGGTTAGAAGTGAGCACGTATAATGCTTTAAACGAATTCAGAACGGGATGTCTGAAATTGCAGTAATGGCAAGCAACATCTTCGCTCTTATACCATTAAAACATTTAAATGCCAGGATATTCCCTCGGAGTCAATGGGCAGGCTGTGATTTATGGAGCTGCTGTTGTGCTCGGTGGCTCACAAGCAGCAGAGCCCACTTGGGTCCAGCATGTTTTGCTTTTCCAGCCCCAGGCTCAGGATCTGCCTGCGAAAAGGCAATATCTCAATTCCCGCTGGGCTGGGAGGTGTCTGAGACCCCAGCGTCAGCTTTCAGAGCCCATTGCAGACAGCTGGCTCGGCTGTGGCAGTGCCTCAAGCAGATTTCATCACCTCGTTGCCTATCCTTTTTTAATACAAAACTAACTTGTAAGCATTGAAATATCATGCCCGTGTATTTTGCCTTTTATATTTTCTGAATAGTTGTTTTCCACCTCCTTTGACCTTCTGCAGCGCATCTTCTCCAGCTCGGCTGTGACGGCAGCGCCTTCAGCAGTGTCTGTAAAAGATTTCAGTGTTATCCTGCTGCAGTTGCTCGTGGTCAAATATCTGGCAGTGTAATAGGGAGGGATATTATATACTTACTTTTTATATTTTTATATATATATATATGCACACACTTCTAGAGAAGGCAGTTCTACAAACATTTTTCTCCTTATACGAGGTTTGAAAACTGAAAGCTTATAGATGGTTGTAGGTTAGTTTTGGGTCACACTACAAATGCTGTGTAGTGGCTTGAACTTTTCTTATTATTTGTACAGTGTTTTTTCAGTTGTTTGGATGACTATGAGTGCAGAGAGAGGATTTACAAGTAAATTTCCTCTTCCCTTCCTTTTCTGCTTCCAGTGGGTCCTTTGCTGCCTTAAAGAGATTGGTGATTCACCGAGAATATGGCAACAAATCTGCTGAGCTGGTCATCTGTGTTAAAGCTGTGCACTTACCAAAAGTGTTACATTCAGTGATTTTTTGAGGGAAAAAAAGAGTTGCTTTCTCCCTTTCTCCAGATGCTTACTTCAAACCTTATTTATACAAGAATCTTGAACATTTTGAGCCTGTATTCTCGCAGTGCTAGAGAACAAGAATCAACTCTGGCAACATGGGCTCTGCGTGGAGCTCAGTAACGTGCTCATGGTTCCGCCAGTCGTTGCGGTGGAAATGTGTTATCGCTCGCTCTCAACAGACACAGCTCAGGAATGGGTTTGAGCTGTTCTTGCGCCTGCTCCCACGCTGGTCCCAGGCTTTTTTCTTTTCCATTTCTGAGCCGGTTGCTCAGTTTGATGGTGGGACAGACGAGCAGATTCCCCTCTCCAGATAAAAGAGGAATGACGATCGGTTTATCATGTCCTTTTGAAGTCAGCCCGCCCAAATTGTTTAGTGTCTCGGACAGGTGAACATGGGTGAGCGCTGACTGTGGTCCAGGTACCTAATGATGTCGTTTTCAGACCAGTGAATGCACATTGCTCAATCGCTTCACTACAGCATCCCAGCCGAAGCAGAGGTGTCTTCCAGCTGCCAACCTCCCCCATCTGTTGGTTTTCCGTAGCACGTTGTCAGTCTCAGCATCGCCTGTGCAGTCTGCTCTTGACGTCTTCAGCTGGCAAACGCTATTTGCATGAAATGGAGTTTAGTTTTGTTCCTGGAGCGTGGTTTTTAGAATAGTAATAGAAAAACATTGTATGAAGTGTTATAATTTAAGTATAATTAACCATCAGTGGTCCCTCAGAATTGGTGTGCTCTGAGGTGGTGTTATTTTTTTCTTTCTTTTATAAATACTTGTTGCAGTCTTTTAATGGTAAACCATAAGTGCTAAGCTGCAAGGCATGGCTTGTACACTGATAATCACATTAATGAGCCTTTAGAATTGCAGATTCCTTTGTTAAGGTGGCATGTTTGTGTGCGGTTGAAACACTCTTGTAGTTAGAGTTGTAAAGTTGTAATTATTTCCAAGTAAAAATAGAGAAAAGCGTCTGTGATACTGACTAACAAAGCCAGAGCTGGAGTTCCTGATGTGAGGACTCCCGTAAAAAATGCAGACGTGACTGTGTTATCACAGTCCCAAACCCTTGATTTCAGGAATAATCCCTGCTATCTTGCCAGGAATGCAGCTGGAGGACACTTGTTTTCCACCCTTGGCCACAGAAGGAAGAAAGAGCAAAAGCCAACCAGGTGCTTGTGTGTGGTAGGGCAGCTTTGCCGTGAGCCCGAGTCTTATTAATGATGAGACCTTTTATGAGAGGTCTAGTTAATAATTTTTCAGTCCTGAGTTTGAACTATTAGGTGACTATTCCTATCTTTGGTAAACAAGACACAAAGCCAAGTCCCCATTGTGGGACTTTGGAGATTCCTAGGCCAGGATTTGACATCAGTTGCAAGATGGGATTGGAAGAGCACCTAGAAGAAATGTTTGTTAAACATGAAAGTGCAATTATCAGAACTTTTATAAGTCATTTTAATGCATTTTTGGGATTTACTTTGCATTTTAATTCTTCTCCGCATCATTCATAAATCTTTATCTAAAATACTGATGGCTTGGCTTGCTGTACTAATTTTGGTTTTATTTTTCCTGTGTGGGATAAAGAGTAAAAGTGACTTAATCCTCAAAGGCTGCAAGGAATGTTGGATCTGGCACTGAGAAATAAAACAGTTGGTTTGCAGTGGGAATGGTATGGAAACCAAATGCTTCTAATGCTTCCTAAAAGAAGAAAAATGAGCAGCTGATGATGGTGACTTGCAACTTTCAAACTTTTATCGCAAATAAGTTTTAAAAAGTGCTTATGTATTTTGTTGGCTATTTTTGCAATAGTTTTGAGCTGTTACTGGAATATCACCACCAGATAAGTTCAATTTGACACAGAGGAAACACAAATTGGGAGATAATAAAAGGAGAGGTATAATTTGGCAGTACGTGACCTCGCGATCATGAGTAAGTGGTTGTAATGGCACCAGTGTGGCTGCATATAAACCTCTGATATTGCCTGATGTTCTGGACTGACAGCTGCTGTTCTCCACTTACGGTGGTGCCTCAGTGTAGCATCCACACGTGTGGATGTGTGGAAGACCTGCAAGAAAAGAGCACTCGGGCCCTGTCTGAGAAAACGTGGATTTCTCGAGTCCTTGTGTGGAAAAGGACTTAAAACTTGGGATTGGGGGAGTTTGCCTGTATTTTCAGTTGACTTTCTATGAAGTGTAGATGTGCCTTTACAAAGCTCCTTCAGACAGCATCAAAAGTCATGTGAATAAAGTTTTATATAGAAATGGGCTGGTTTGCTCCCAAGTTTTTATGCAGTTATGATAGGATTTGGTTTGGCTTAAACATATGTTTGACATTTGTGGTAAATCTAATTGATGGTTACTGTTTTTGTGGTAGATACCCCAGCGTATTTTTGACCAAAATTTAATGCCAGTCTGTATACATCCTTTCTAATCTCACTTTTGTGCTCCTACAGTATTCTATGGGTTATGATTAGGGCGCTTCCTGAAACTGGAATGCTTAAAGGTCGTATGGAAAGAGATCCATCCCTGCTGCTCTTGCGTTATTGTTAGGGTTTCTGCACCGCTGACTGTGTAATGTATTAAATCTTTTTCTCCCATGGTTGTATAGGCTGTTTGTATTTCTGCTAGAAAAATAATGAAAATATTTTTAAATGTATGAAAGTAGCGAGTGATAGAACAAGAGGAAATGGCCTCAAGTTGCACCAGGGGAGGTTTAGATTGGATATTAGGAAAAAATGCTACACGGAAAGGGTTGTCAGGCATTGGAACAGGCTGCCCAGGGCAGTGCTGGAGTCACCATCCCTGGAGGGGTTTGAAAGGTGTTTAGATGAGGTTCTTAGGGACATGGGTTAGTGCTGGAGTTGGGTTATGGTTGGACTCGATGATCGTGAGGGTCTCTTCCAACTGAAATGATTCTATGATTAGTATTATCCTGGTTAAATATTACTGTGTTATAACTGTGATAGTCTAAAGTTACAAGCTAGGAAGCCAGTACCACTGGGAAAACCACAAGATTTGAGCTTCAGATACTTTGAAGGATCAAAGTAGTTGTGTTTGTTTCCCTCCCCCCAGTTGTTTCAGTTATGAAGTAAAACACCATCTTTTCCTACAGACGTGGCCTCAAAGAATAGATCATAATTAAAGCTAAGGTGTAACGAGCAGGAGCTTTCAACGCAGTCGCTCCTTTGCTTGTCACCGTACCTTGTCATGTGTCGGGAGCCTTGGGAGAGGCAGCGGGTGGAGGTTTGGGTGGGTGTTCCCAGCTGGGAGGTCTGTTTGGAAGAAGGGAGAGGGACGTACCTGTGATTTTCTGAATCACAGGGCTGACAGAGCAGGCAAAAGAAATCTGTGTAGTATCTGGTTGGTTTGTTTTTTTACTGAGGAGATTCAGTGCTTATTGGAGTGGCTGAACTAGGCTGTAGCTTACAAAGAAGTCGCTATGAAATAGTTTCTTTGCTTAAAACAGGTGCAATTGCAGCTTTTCTGTACTTTGGCAGTAAGGGATAGGGAGCTGATAGCGAACTCTGAGGGAAGCGTAGAGCCCCTGTTAGATCTGTGCAGGGAACCTCTGGGGTCGTGGTCCCTGGGGGTGGCAGACCCTGCCTAACTTACTCCCCTCAGCCTCCTCTTCGTGTTACTCCAGCAGTAAGAGGCAAATAAACTATTTTGTTGTGGTATCACAAAGCAGTGCCTGCATTTCATGTCCCCGTGCTCCCAGGTAATAGAGCTCAGAGAGGACTCCAGCCCCATCTAATCCCACACACTGTTCCCTGGGACCAAGTTTTATAAGACTTCCAAAGACTGAAATTCAAGAATGTATTGAGAATGTATTTGGTCTCTTTAAAAATGCATATATTATTAATTGCTGCCATTTCTGCTTCCCTCCTCCTTTTGCACGATTTCAGTTATGACACATCCTTTGCCCTACTCTATTATTATCCTGGGCTACTATCTGTTCTTTGATTGCAAACGGTAGCAGAGGTGCTGGGAAAGGCTGTGGACTGACAGTAGTGTGCCTATTGTTGCATCGTAAATGGCTTCACTGTTGAGAAAATCTTACTAGTTCTTTCATGTAGAGTGATGAAAATCTTCATACAACTTCTGCCTACTCTTAAGGTCTTTATTTGGGACTTGAGTATTTGAATGAGACTGTAATTCAATTTAAACGAAAAGGAGAAATTCAGATTTTAGGTTACAAGAGTAGGCCATGAACAAGGACAGCCACTTGTACAGCTGCTCAAAAGCACAGTAATTCTGTCATTGGGCTGCTGTCATTGCTTCTTGCTGGCTGGGGTTCTTTTGCCTTTTTCTAGAACTACATCAGTTAAATCAGTGGTACCTTTTTCCAAGCTATGATATTGTTTAAAGCTTTTTTTTTCCTGTTTATTTCTCATAATACTGTTATTTTTTTGAAGTTATCAGAACATTACTTTGGGCAGCAGCTCAAAAATAAGTAAAATTTCAATGAAGCCTACTAAACCTGTTGGTTTGTTACAGGTCTAACCCGTTCATGTTCTATGTCAAGGTTTGACAGTAGTGATGATGAGATCAGTCTGGGCTGGTGTGGAACCAAGCAAGATACAGGTGTTAAAGTGAGGGTCAGCCCAGGCTCTGAAGGAGACCTGAAAGGTAGTTAATTTGTTAACTGGAATAAGACCACAAAATGTAGATGCTGCTACCAGAAATGACGAGAACACAGAGTTGTTCAGGTTGGCAGGAACTGTGAGGAGCTCGCTGGGTCCAACCCCATTTCTCCTTTCTCCTTTGCTGGCAACAGTCTCAATACCAAGACTGTGCTCACAGTAGCACAATAGCTACAGTGTGAGAGAAAGAAACAAATAAATGGAATTTTGCTGGGCAAAAATGAGCCAGTCTCCTTATGTTTGTAAGCTAGCAGTCCTGTTAAAGCAAGGAGTAGTTACAGGCTGCTATGGCTTGTTGAGCAAGAGATATTTCCCAGAGACAAGATCTGAGCACTCCAATGGAAGCCGTGGTCCACGCAGTAAATCTGAGGCTGTTGAGGTACTGGGTATTTACTGGTTGCAAACTTGACACTAGGTCATTCCTGGAATATTAAACCTTTCATATTTACTCTTGTTATATCTGGCAAGAGGCCTTGAGAAGTCCCCTGTTGGTGCTGCTCGACTCCGGTATCTTTATCGTTCATTGATTGATTTGACAGAGCGTCCACAGGCCCAAAGCCAGAGCGAGCTGTTTTCTCAACAGCGAAACAGGAGGCTTGGAAAAAAGACAGAGTCAGCTTTTCAGTTGTTCGTTGTTTTTTCTTCTAGTCACTATATGTGAATGTGCAGTTCAGAGTGCACTGTACACACAGTTGTGGTGTAAGTCCCCACTGAATGTAACTCAAACAAATGGTCTTTCTCAAAATTTCCTAGATCTTTGTAAGTGGAACAAAAACTACACCTTTGATTTGGTAGGATGAAATGGTTTCAGGATGATCTGTAGAAAATATTGGATTAAGGATTGGATATCTAATAATAATTCCTGTAGAAAAATATATATATGTGTGTTATCATTATTTTTCCATGTTCCTTGCCTAAAAGGCGTCTAAGGTTTCTGGCACTTCCTTACATGCATCTCATACAATTTAGGAAATTAAATTGTGAAAGAAAGGAGAAAAGAAAACTAAATGACACACAGTTATCCTGTACCTTGTGGCCCAGCTCATCTGGCAGATTTGTATTTTCCCATGTGCTTCACAGTGCTAATATATAAATATTGATTTGTAACACGAGTTGCTGGTTGTTTTGCACCTGAATCGCTGGCTGCAAGGATGTTTACGAAGAGTATCACCTCTGTTGCATGGATGGCTTGAGAAGTTGCAGGGAAGAGAGTAAGAACACATCGGGTTGATTTATATAGGAGAGGAAATGCTTCCAAAACTCACAATACTCATTCATGGTAGGAAAATATGTGTTGTCATTTCACTTTTCCATTGATTTTGGGCAGTGAAACTCAAGTATTAGTAGTGTTGGTTTGGAAGTAGAATAATTTGGCAGTCCTGGGTTACAAAACCCACAGGAAGATGTCATTCAAAGTACATTATCAGTCAAAATTCAGCCAGCTGGATTGGGTTGACTGTGGTCAACTTCTCTGTGTAAAAAGGAAGTTATTGTTTCTTTTTTTTAGTATGGTGAAATATGTGTTGAGTGAGCTTTTAACTATTTTTAAATTTTTTTTTTGTGAACTTTTTTCTTTCTGAAGTCAAATGTGAAAGTCAACAAATACTTTTTGGTTAATTCTCATCTAAAGTGCCAGTTTTTAAGTATCTCAAGCGTAGTCAAGCTGAGTCTCCTTCACTTGAACTTAAAATCTGCTTTAGTTGGCTGAACCTGTCATCATCACAATTTTTGGTTTCTTCTTCCCAGAATCTTCCAACTTTATCTCTGTTGTTGCATTTCATGTTCTCCTTGGACGGGATTTTCAGTTGCAACCGAGGAACCAGATGGCATTAAAAATAATAATGGGGCTTGGCTACCAAATCAATACAACGTTCTTTGCCAATCCTACCATCTTCTGTTCCTGCATTTAATGTATTATCTCTATGAAATATTACCCCTCTCGCTGACTTGGAGAATCCGTTGTCTTTTACCATCGCTGTAAGTGGACCCGGCTCATCCCTCTCACCTTTAAATGTGGTGTGAAGGGCGTCAGAGGGATTGCAAATGCAGATCCATGTTGTACTTCAAGATCTCAGCTCTCCTGAGGTTTCCTGTAGTCGGCACAAGGCGTAGGAACCTGGACTCATACCAGTGTGTCTAGACCTGGAGTCACAGTGAGGATGCACTGTGATAAAGCCCAGAATCCTGAGCAAGGGAGACTGGATTTTTGGGGCACGCTTTTATGTGAATCTTCTCTCAATATTTGGGTGGCCCTGTTGCCTTTTTTTTTTTTTTTTTTAAAGAACTAAGGAGGGAAGATTGTGGTGTGTCTGTGTAACCATATATTTGGAGTTTGTGCTAGATTATTTGACTTGGAATAAAGGTGAACTTCATACAATTTGTGCTATTACATCATTGTAATGCAACAGGATCACAGGAACATTGAAGTTCTAGCTCTGTCCAACTTTGAGGGAGTAGTGCATATAGAGCAGTCCTTGTTAATACTTCCTCGTTAACCAAGCCTCTGGTGTGAACTACGTTTCAGAGCAGATAGACAAGGCCTCAGATGCTTTAAGGTTTTGTTGTCGTGGTGGTTTTGTGTGTGGTTGGGTTTTTTTTAAATCCTTTTCAGAGGTTTCCCAGTCAAGGATGTAGAGCAGCAGCAGCCGCTCCACTCTCACTTCATGACTGTTATGTAAAACTAGATCAGCTCAGATTTCTGTCACCCCAGGTGTGGAACCCACCATCCCTGCCACATGCTGCTCTTCTCCAGCCCTTTTGTGTCCCAGGCTCCTCAAGGCAGCATGCGTCTCTATAGTTAAGAGTAATTCCAGGGGGATTTTCTTCCCTTAGGTTGACAAGTGGCTGTTTGAATTCACGTTAAGTTCTGCATCTAGATTTATTCCAGCAAGAAGGTGCCACAGCTTCCCTGTGTTTGAAGAGCTGCCTCCGCTCTTTATTTTCACCTTGTCTGCCTTTGGTTTGTTTGATGGCAGCTACTTTGGATAAGCAGCCGTGAATGTTTGCACCCTATCAGTCTGTGTCACATATGAATTTATAGACCTCTGTGCTATCCCCTCTGAGCTGCTGCTTCTCCATCTCGAATAGTCCTGGCTTGCTGCGTCATTCTGATGTGGAAGCTGTTTCTTCCCTGTTGCCATTCTCTGAACCTCTCCCAGTTCTACCTGTAACATCTTCCCCAGTTGTTTTGCAGCTCCTTCTGTAGCAACTATAACAATACTAAAGGTTGCATTGAAGGTGGAAAGCACATCTGGAATTTAAAGAACAATGTAATGACTCATTCTTTGTGTTTTGCTCTACTCCTGATAATATCTTTTTTCTTTAATACCAAAATTCTATTGAGCTGATGTTTCCGTGGCTTTGACTGTTTCATTCTAGGAACGCTTTAGAATTTTAGGTAGACCATGTCTCATCCTGACAGTATCTTGCTGTTCACTTCATTGATACCTTCCACAGTCTGATGATACTTCTGAGCCATTCACCAAGCAGCGGTGTCCTGGAAAGAGAACTTCCCTCAGCAGGAGCATGGATACAAAGAAGGTTTTTTCTGATTTTGTTCTGGCGTGATCCCTTAATGTTATTTATATACTTTATCTTGTGGTCCTTTAGGCTTTCTGGCAGGGTTCTTGCTTTTCATACATGAGTGCATTACTGGTTTGAGGGACTCTGTGGGTTCTTTTGCGAGCATCAGTTTTGAGTTGTGTGGTTGGTGGTTTCTTTCATTTGTTTGTTTGGGGTTTTTTGTGATATCCTTTACCATATTTGCCAGCTGCGGTGGCTTTCTCTTAGTCCTAAAGTTCTTTTTGATGAGTGATATTTTCTCTGAACCTTCAGTGTGGTGCCTTTAAATGGTTCCTGTGCTGCCCACCAAGGGCTTTGTGTGTCAACTGCCTCTTTTAACTCCTTGTTAAGAACTTAAGAAACTCATTTTCTTACTTTCCTGCAGTTTCTGCTTTTGAAGCTAAACAAAAAATCCCCTAAGCTACGTTCTTGCTGTTCCTGCGTGGATATTGCATCCGCGCGTGCTGTGGTCGGTGTTGCGGAGCAGCTCTTTGATGCTGACACGTACCCAGGTACCACACGCTGCCCCAGGTTAAGTCGACTGTTGCTTTTCTGTTTGGGGTTCCCTGCCAGCTGCTCAGTGAAGCTGCTGCTGATCACACCCTTGGCTGTAGGCTCTGCTGTGCCTCCTGATGTGACGTTCTCTGCTTTCCATGGAGGTAATGGAAGGTTCCCATTGCTGTTGTGTTTTCATCCTCTGCAACATTTCGGCTTCCTGTTCTGCTTTCTTCTGTATCTACTTACTTGCTTCTATTTCTGTGCTTGCTGTTGCTACTGCTGGCAGAACAATGCCAGATACTTCTGAAAAACACCCAGAAAAAGCCACATGTGACTTGAACCTCTGGCACAACCTCTGGTTGCATTTCAAGGAGCTTTCAAAAGATTTAAATTTAAGTAAGAGATGGTGCATATTAGCTAAAGCTAAATTACAAGATACATTCATACATTCTCCCTAACACAGGAAATCACAGGATTATCTGGTAACTCATGTCTTAAATAGTGACTGCTGCTGTGCTTCCCCATTCTCATTCTACTTTTGTTGCAAGTCCACGTATGCCAAACTTTGAAAAATGCTGTCATTGCTTGTCAATGAGCATTATCCAGCACTGCCACTGCCAGTAAATGATGCCGTGGAGCACGGGTGAATTTGGAGTGTTTAGCCTCCTTCCTATCTGCTGCGGCGTTGGGAGCTGTGGGTGATGTGACCACGGTCTGGGTGTGAGCTAGATTATCATAGAATGATAGAATGGTTTGGGTTGGAAGGGACCATAAAGACCATCTCGTCCCACCCCCTGCCCTGGGCAGGGACACCCCCACCAGACCAGGTTGCTCCAAGCCCCATCCAACCAGCCCTTGAACACTTGCAGGGATGGGACATCCCCAGCTTCTCTGGGCAGCCTGGTCCTGTGCATCACCACCCTCATGGGGAAGAATTTCCTCCCTATATCTAGTCTAAATCTACCCTCATTCAGTTTGAAGCCACTGCCACTTGTCCTGTTAAGAAACACATTAGAAATCTAAAAAAAATATATATATAGAAATGTGATGCAGGAAAAGTGTGGATGGGGAGGGAGATGAATGGAGAACTTTACCGAATGTGTGGGACTGTGGTGTAGAACCATCCTCCATCTGTGCTGGGCACCCGTGGGTGCACCTTGGGCTGGGCAGGGCAGTTTGTACCACGTAGGATATTCTTTAATTGCCATGTTATTTAATAAAGTTGAAGTTTCCCTTACCTATTTGTGCAAATATTGCATGCGTATGACGCTGTGTATGGCGTTTGATTTACCTTTGGTAACATGGCTTTCTGTGGAAACCCGGCTGACACTGCATTATCCTCACTCGTGGGAGGACAGGGGTTGATTCTGATCATCTCCCAGGGGGGTCGACACCTCTAATAGAAAACAGCCTGAGAACATGCAGCTAGGTAGAAGAGACAGGCAGCAGAACTGACCGGAATGGGGACAGGGCTATGGCAAGAACTTATTGTCCTTAGGCAGCAGGGGTTCTGCTGTTTAAATGCTACAACTGCTGAAAAAAGTTTGAGTCTGGCGTGCTAACACAGCAAAAACAATCAGGAGGGACACGGTCATGGCCAAGAGGGGTTTTTACTTCTGTTATTCACAGGAATATGCTGCCTTGGCTTCTACTGTTCCGTTTTTTTCCTGTTTAGAAGATAGGAGTGGTACTTTACTTGGCTTATTTTTCTCTTCTGCTTGCAACTCTTTGTGGAGTTGGACAAACCTGAAGAGCTCGGACTAGGAAACGCAGAATCTGGACGCGCGTTTTCTTCCGTGGGGAGATGAAGGAACTGAAGAATGTGATTTGCAATTAAAGCCAGGATGAATTTACACTTTCAGTTCCTGATGAGCTCAGCTTTGTATTTAATTTTGAGGTTTTTCCTTAAATATGAGAGAAACCTCTGAAATTATATTTTCTTGTAGAGCACAGTTACTTTTAGCTGATTGTACGGAGGCAGAGGCTTCAGCCAGCATGGGCTGGTTCCTGCTATTGCACTTGTCTGTCTTCCCTAATAGCGCAAATGGGAGGGAGCAGCAGCCATGGGTTGCTTTGCTGATTAATAAAATCCACATCACAACTCTCAATTTCAAGGTCAAAGTTTCATAAGGGGAGGGGGGAAAAAAGCACAAGCAAGAAAAGATGCTGAGAGATGAGACTCATAGCGAAGATATCTGTATATCTCATTGGTTTTTATGATATGAAACTATTTGTTTTATACTGGTGAATTTTCTTTACATCAAATCCGATGTAAAAATTATTTTCCTTTACCACGCTAATATGCTAAGTTGTTGTCTAAATATAAAATGTTTTGCTTTAGAACATGTTTTTTCATGCTTTTTGTTTGTTGGGTAACTTCATAGCACTGTTCATGTGCTCTGTTTGATCTGTTGAGGTAAAAGCAGGGTGGAAAAATGTGAAAGAAGGGTTGGTATTTTAATCTTCTTTGCTACTGAATGTAATTTGCCCTTACTGTGCTTTTATTAAGAAAACCTATGTTCGAAAGAAAATATTAGTAACACAGATTTCCTGGAAGCTCCTCCACCTCTTTTAGCTTCCTTATGCTCACTACTTAAAAAAGAATTCTGTGTAAACATCAGCAGCTTTTGTTCCACCTATCCAAGCTTTGTTTTTATATTTTTCCATATTCATCTGTAATAGCCCTTTCTTCTCCTTCAGTTTAAGATCTTTTTCTGAAAATATTTAAAAATTTGGAGAGAAGAGCTATTTCTAAAGTAGCAAATATCTCCGTGGTTTATTTTTAATATCTTTTGGAAATAAGGGTAAATTGTTTATCAGGGCATTCAGGAGCACTTGCCTGGAAGGAAAGGTATTAGAGAAGGAAAAGTAGAGCTGAACACTATTTTTTTCTTGAACTGCATATAGAATTTCCCTGGAAATTATTGTGTTTTCATTCTTTTTATTTGAATGTCTAGCTGATTTAAGTGTGGAGCAATACTTAATTAGGGATTAATGAAAGACCCTTTTATATTACAAAGGAACATGCCTTCAAGCTAATTTCCTCTGTTTAGAATCCCACGTTGCTGAACATTTAATTAAAAGTTTGAAATAAGTAAAATAAGCAAATTAGTTCTTTATGAAAAAATATGTCTCTAAATACTAAACTGTGCACATCTCTACATCCTTACCGTCCCGTTTTAGCAGAGGCGGTGCAGTTGTTCTTCAGTTAATTTGTGCTACATCTAGCTTTTCTTTCAACTCCCTGGAGTCAAAACAAGGGACCTCTTAGTGTTGAAGTGACTCTCTTGTAAAGTTATTTCCCTAAGTCCAGTTTAGAAGTCCAAGTTTGCTCCATGCTGTCCTCACTGGCCGTGCATGTCTCAAACGGACGTTTGGGGGGACCAGAAATACCAGCTCTCCCCCCAAGCCCTTCCACTTCTTTGCACCAAGAAAGAGCAACACAGGAATCAAAGCCTCAGCAGTGAGCGGCCGCGCATTGATTTCCATTTTTCCAGCCCTTAGTTGAGATGATAAAAGCCATCGGCAAGGGCTGTGTCTTTTATGGAAAGTCAGATTTTCAGCTGCACAAATCTCTTCTGTTTTCTCCCACGTATCTTTCTCTCGATTTGACACTGAACAGCAACGGGAATTTGAGTTCCAATGAATCCTGTATCATTGAGAAGGAATTTCAAAAGAATTTTTTTATAGTTGAAAGAGCATTCCACAGCGTGTGAGCTGTGATTGTACGTGTGCGCAAGCCCCGTTCACAGCCTTGGTCTTCATAGGTCTCCGGAGGAATATAAGTAAGCCTCAGCAAGCTCATTAGTTAATTCTCTCCATACAGGCATTTATTTTCCCTGCCCCCTTTTCCCTTTCTTTTTGGTTGGTAGGGAAACCCTGGGATCTGACAGTGAACTTTTGGTCTCAATAAAGCAGTTATATAGGGCTTGGGTGGAATTTCTCTGAACTTCACTATAAGGGAGAAAATGTGGAAAATGCTTCCTCCAAGCAAAATATGAACAAAATGTTGTGATTCATTAAACTCCTTCCTATTTGCCTGCAAGTGAGAACCTTACAGTTGTTCAGCTGAATAGTGCGTGGCCCTGAGGGGGCAGAGGCAACAGAGAGAGATGGCATTAGTCCAAAGAGCAAAATGCGTGTTTTCAGGAAAATTAGGAAATTTTGCTCCAGGCACATCCCTACTCGCACAGTGAGTTTGTTATATTGGGATTTTATGTTGCTGTTTACTTTGGTTTTAAATAAGAAACGAAAGTTGCTTTTTAATGTCGCGTGGTACCTGGAGGGTGCTCCGTGGAGCAGACCATCTGCTTTAATGGTTCCGTATGCATTTAATTTTCCTAGTTGAAGTGTTTCAAGTTATACTGACTGGTCTGAGGGCCAGTTACTTTGACTGGTTCTGGAGAAAGTTTGTGTCAACTTCCTAGCGCTATATCTTAGTTTCTGAAACACAAAATACTGTTTATCATAACCTGTAAGTAACTGCACTGTTATCACGCTGTCTGATATTAGACTAGTATCCCATTTGTATACTGCTGCTTGGAAAATTAAAATCGTTACCTATTTTAGAAGAAAAAAAGATGTTGAAGGCTGATGGCAGGAGCCCAAGGGCCTGCAGCTGAGCTGCTTCCAGGAGAGGGCAGTGGTGACCTGCAGAGCCCTGATGGCAGCCGGCAAGCGCCAGCTGCTCGGGAGGCATCACCAGCATCTGCGTGGTCCTCAGCCTAAAGAAGAGATGTTTATGGTCCCTTCCTCTGTCCGGTCCTGTTCATCAGGTGCATGTGAAAACAGAAGCCCAGCAGGTCCTCTTTCGCAACACAATTCAACCCTTTCAAGGGTGAAGATTTGCCTGGGTACCTCGTAGTTGTACGGAAGTGAGCGTACGTTTTGTCTGCACTAGTAAATAATGTTCATCCCGGTTAACATACCGGACTTGTGTTTGCGTTTTCATCTTTACTGTAACTTGTGTAAAAGTCTTTGGTGACAAAACATAGTACTGGAGGTGTTAGCTGGGAATTGGGGGGTCCGTGGAGCCAGGGGGACTTGACCCGGACACGCGCCTGTTCCACGGCCTGGCAGGATTCCTGTGGTCTCTCTCCATGCATTTATTGCATGTACATTACTATGCAGAGGGTGTCGCTTACAGTGTATTTTTAGACAATATTTTCTTACGAAGTTAACAGTTGCCTATTTACAAATGCAAATCTTGTTTCGTAAGTGAATTTATGTTCACTCTTGGCGTATTATGTTCAGCTGTTCACGTAGTTGCACAGCGCCTCTTACATCCAGCAGAACTTTCAGAGAAGGCTGTGGGCCTGTCTGCCCTCTCCTGGCAAACAGGAGGGCTCGTGTTGCCATGTCACTGCCAACCTAAACACCCTGGAATCTGCTCCTGCTCACTGCCCCGCTTTATCTGTCCAGATGGCAAATATTGCCGAGCTGTAGCTGGTTTTCAAACCACATGGGATTTGATTCCTTGTGCTCGGTGCCATTCAGAGTATTTAAGAGTTGCGTATATGGAATACTTCACAAGATTCCACATCTTCCTACCTCATTGTTTATGCTGTCTGTGTTATCTATTAGACAAATAGTGGAAATGACAAAATAGTTCCTTTACTTTCATTTAGTTGTGGTCACGACTGCTTGAATGCAACCGCAGACTAGACCGTCGTGGTAAGAAGAAACCTGGGGAATGTGACGTGAGGGAGAGATAAGTGGTTAAAAAGATGAACTGTGAGCTTAATGCCTTTAAGTAGCCAACAGGAACAGAGCTATACTGTGTGTGTTCTCAGCTCATCCTGGTGCGGGGTCTCGGTAGCTGGGCAGCCTTGCTGGGCGACCGAATGAGTCACAGCTCCGCAAGTGGGACTCTTGGTACCATGACACTTGCTGACTCCTCATTCTTGGCCTTCCCTTTGTGCCACTGAGCTTGCAAGTGAGGTGTCCCAGAGCAAAACCATTTCACCTTTATCTCCAGAACCCTCCCAAGCTATCGGCCATAGCAAGGTCCCCCCTGGACACGCGCTGAGAGGCACTAACGGGAGGCACAGGATTGTGTTGTAGTAAAGCGAAAAGGCAACAAAACAACCCAACAACCAAATCTGGTCTTATCCTTATCCAGGGAAAGGCTGTTTCTTGAGACTACCCGCTGTGTTTTATATAAAGTTCTCAGCTTTTTCGAAAATTAAGCTGACTGCCTCCAGATTAATGCGGTGAATTCCAAGCGACACATGCAGAAAAACTCCTGCAGATATCACCACACAGAGGTTTTTACAAAAAAAGTTGGAAAACCAGAGCTGCCGGCTGCTGAGAGGAAATGGAAAAAGCAATAGTGATGCCACATGGATCAACGGTGCGTTGTGGGAAGAACATTGACTTAGCCCCAAATGGTGAGGAGAAAAAGCCACAAGTGCTCCAGGAGCTGTGGCACTGAAGGACAGAGGTCCCGGCAAACCCTGGGGAGTGCGGCGAGGAAATGTGAGCAGCACATGGACCGGGAAAAGTCATCTGCTGTCGCTGGGCTCAGGGCTGTTAGATACGTGACAGGAATTCAAGCCCCCGTGAGCCGGTTAGTGGTGTGAAGGGAAAACTTGGCCGACCTGTAGCTATGTACAGTGAGTGATGGAATTTCTGTTGTGTCTCTTCACTGGGAGGTATGTGATGGATACTGTTTGCCTTACAGCTTCCTTAAGAAGCAAAGAAATAATTCATCTGTGTTTTTTCATCACTCCTGTGTCCACAGAGGCTGTCAATGGCAGCATCTTTGAGGAGCGTCCATAGTCAGGTCATCAGATCACTCGTAGCCCCAAGCAGATGGGAGCTCTTAACTTACTGTAAGCTTTTGTTTTCCTAGACAAAAATAATTGTTCAGAAAGTTGAGCTCCGAGTTTTAGAATGACTTGTCTTGAGTACGTTACAGCACCCACATCCTATTGAATCACACTGTGTGTAGGCTCTTGGCAGGAGTGACTTCACATCTGGTTTAAAATTTTTGAATCTCTCCTAATATAATAAAGATAATGTTTATGAGCCTTTAAAACTGTGGTGTGGGAAAGGGTCGGCTGACTGCTGAAAAGCTGGTGTGATGATGAAAATGAAATAACAAGAATAGACATGGTCTGTATTATAAAAACATGTCTGACATGAAAACAATGGCTTCTTCTAATCCTTTAAGGCTGTGACTATGGTTTGTCCTGTAGATGCTGCCTTCAACTTCATTTAACTTTGGCTTGGAAAGGGAGAGACTGTATAAATACAACAAGTTGATCTTTGGTGGGATAACTTGGGGTGTTTCAAAAGAAACAAGCAACCAAGGGTGCAGCTGTAGGGCAACTTCCCAGCCCCACAACTGCCGCGTGTGTCGAGACTTTGCTGATTTAACTGTTAATCAGGTAGAGGAGATGAAGGCACTGACCTAGACATTCAGTGAGGAGTGAAATGATCATTGGCGAATCATTTCAATATAGGTTTTTGATTGTAATCTCCGATACTTGAGGATGAAGTATTGTGAATTATCTATGGCCTGCTGTGCTGATGTGAATGAAAAAAATGTTAAATGGGTAATGCAAAACAGACGGGTATAATTAGCATGCAACTAGACTTTGTTAAAGCATACGTGGCTATTTAGCTTAGTAAAGAAAAACAGTTGTTTGTTCAATTACTATTTCAGCAATCCTCCTCCTTAACAACGAATCTCTTCCTTTCCTGTGATACGCTTTCAAGAAAATATTGGCAAAACTAATTTAAATTCCTTGTCCTCTCCTGATGTGCCTATTTGCTGTATTTCAAGTACTGCAAGGTGTCAGCAGGGCTTGCTTTCCAGTGAGCTAATCCAGTAACGAAGTTAGACCTGCACAAAAGGAAAGTCTTTTGATTAAAGTCTGTGTTTGGCAAAATACACGCCCTGTATTGATGAGATATCTTTTCTGAAAAGAGAGAAATCGTATGTTTTTGTTGGGAAGAAACATTCAGTAAAATTGTTTTAACATCTTAATACTACTTCATTCCAGGATCCGTGTAGTTTTTCCAAGAATTTTTCAATAGCGATTAAGCTGACTACTGGCCGTAGCACACTTGGCTATTGATAAATCACTGCCAGACCTTGTTCTAAAGCTTAGAACTTTTCGTCTTTGCCATTATCGGTTACCAGACTGCAGAAGCAACTAAAAGCTGGATCCCAGAGAGGGTTCAGGGACAGTTCTTTACCTTCCTGCGCTTAAGAATCTCTAAAAGAATCAAAAATTTACAGAGTAATCTAATAGAATCTTCTTCTTTGCACCTGTTGAAGATTTTGATCTCCTCATGTAAGCAGTTGACAGGTATATTGAAAGGCTTTTCTCTGAGAGAAGTGGAGCTATTTTCACAAATAAGCTTTTTTATTTTCTTGCATTTTTGTATCTGTCTCACTGTCCGAAAAAGGTTGTAACACCAATGCTATGGTTTTGAGAAAACTGAGTCAGGAAAGCTGTGGTTTACCAGAATGGTTTCTTTCAGGAATACGTTGTTGTTTTTTTTTTTTAAATTACATGTTTTTCCACAAAGGAAAAACAAAATTTCATTCTGACTATTAAAAAAATGGATTGCATGGGCCATGAAACTACTTTGGGCACTGTGATTTCCCATTCCGTGGCGTTGCTGTTTGTGAAGCGTTTTGCTTTGTGCACCCGTACGCTGCTGAGGATCAGGGGATAAATCTGGCACACAAAACCTCCAGGGTTTCTATTCTTTTAAAAAAACTTGTGGAACCAGAACTGAGCATGTTTTTTATCAGGTGCTTTCCACAAATGTGGCCCACACTTGAATGGTATTTTCTTACCCTTTTGAGCAGTAAAGATGGAGTACTGTAATTATTGTAGCTCTTTAATTATTATAGAGTACTGTAATTATTGTAGGCTGTAAGGGGTCAAGATTCTGGTATAAACATAATGCAATTGGAATAGTTATTTGTTTATAGTAACGTATCATGAGAAGGATCTTAGATGCATGTAAGGTAAACAAACAAAACTGAATCTCTGAGGTTAGCCTGTGGCTCGGAGTCATCATTTTTCCTTGGGATTGCCCCAGTTGTTTGGTAAATTTAATGTTCTTTCATGTTATTGGCTCAATTGAAAAAAATGAGAAATGTGAAACTAGAAAGATGTTGATGTTCTTGACATACTAAATGCTATAACTCAGAGGCCAAGCCAAGCTCAGATAGCAAGTCTGCTCGTGTAATTGCCGATAGTTTTCTGTTGGGCATGCGAGCAATTACTTGGTGTTACCAGTCAGCATCAAGTGCTGTGTTTGTGTGCGGTGTCTTACTTATGTGTGAGCACAGATGCCTAACTACTGTTTCAAGATTTTTTTTTTTTTTGAGCAATATTATCTAAGTCATTCTTTCCAGTGTATACACTTGCTACATCAGGTGTAAGCACCTGAATTAAGTGTCTTCAGGTCCTACCAGTGAGTTAGCAAGTCCAGCATTTGAAATACAGAATAAGCAGAACTGAATAATCACCAGCCTCTGATTCTGGTAGAACAGACACCATCTGTCCTTGCCATGCAAAACGTTGCATCCACCAGGAGCAAACTTGCTCCTTCCAGAGGGGCCCCAGCAGATCCGTAGCTGTGGAGTGATAAATGCTACTAATTAACAGGTGGTCTCCGACATCTGTAGTAATTGCTGATGAGATGGTGTATTGCCCATCCTGTGTCATGGACCGCCGTGTGCTAGAGCAAGGAGGTATAAAACCAACAGGAATGTATCGTTGCTTTGCTTGCAGTGGTGGCAACAGCCTCACTAAATAAATATTGAAAGAAACCAGACACCAATACTTCTTTGCATGGAGACCAAAAACTAATTATTAATTGGCTCAATTCAGTTAGTAAATAACTCTTGGTCAGTTAAGAAAGGTAATTCCTTCATGTCTTTGTGGTAGAGGTTTCTCTGAAGATCTGTATTTCAGTCCCTGACCAGAAATTTCCGTTGTTCATTGAACATTACTCATGAGTAGGCTCGAGACACGAAATATCTCCTCCATGGGGGTGGTGGTGCCCTCAGGAGGAGCAGGTTCCCCTGGCAGGACCTGGAGCAGCATGCATGCATGGATGCATGGATGGATGGATGGATGGATGGATGGATGGTGTTGCCTTGGAAGGACCCAACATCACAACTGGTGGCTTCAGTCTTTTATTAACCTGTCAGGAATGCTTAGTCTCCTATAGAGTTGGGTAAAGGGGAAGGCTGTCCCAGCTTCTCATGCGAAAAATTCCGTAAGAAATGGATGATGGTACAATCTTGGAAGAGCAATAAAGTGAATGGAGTAGCATATTACACATGTCTGCGTTAGCAAGGAAAGTCATCTCTTGAAACCCAAAAGAAAGCACGTATCCTCAAAGTGTGCTCAGCCTGTCCACTGCTTGATTTCTCCTGCCTGTTGATGCTCTGTTAAGTTTTAGTGAGATAGGAGGGACATCCAAAATTTAAAAAAAATGATTTGGCACCGTTTTCCTACTGTATTATTAGTGCATTTTAGTTTTTCTATTGTAAGCTCTGTTTCATTTATGGAATACATTGTTGAGCTTTAAATAGTTTCTCTATGGTTAAAATGTGACATAATATCACTACAGAAGCGTTTGTGTGATATTTTCAGTTAAACCAAACAATTACTATAGGACTATTTGTAAATTGTAGTAGCAGCAGAAAAAATCAATTAGATACTTGTTGCAAAAATCATTACATCATTTGCATTTTATTTTTTTGTTCATTTTTTGCTTAATACAAAACGGGGATGACAAGCAAGTCAAGTTACCACTCTAATAGTTTTCTGTAGGACTAACAATTATATTTGTTACCAAATTAATGGTAACATTCACAGTTTCATTTTTTGCATTGCAGTACATGCAGCCAAGTGCAACAGCTATGAGGATTGTGAATTTATGGTCGTGGCTTTCCACTGTCTGGCTGTATTTTAATTATTTTATTTATTCGTTCTAAAATGGTGAATGTTTCCAGGTTTTAGTAGCTACTAAGAGGGGAAAAAATTAGAGCTGCTTCGTGATTTGTTTAGGTATCAGATATTTTAGCATCTCAAAAAAGTCCGAAAGGACACTGGAATGCTATTTAATCATATTTATTATATATACAAATATATTTAATATGTGTGACATGCATTTATAAACATCTGTGTAACATTACGGTGATAAGCACGTACTCCTGAATTTCCTTGTCCTTAGTGCTCGTGCAGAGCCGTGTGTGTTTCTGAACGTCTGCCAGGCTGTGATATCCATCAGGGAACTCGCTGTCCCCAGTGCCACGGGCATCTCTGGGGTACGTGGTGGGTATTTCTTGTTGCACACGCTTAGGGACGGGCAAGCGTCACAGATCTGGGGGCTGAACTCTCCGCTAAGCCAGGTGAAGAGATCAAATAGACCCAAATTAGTGCTAATTCAGCTCTTTATCACTGCACTAGCTGTTTTCAATCCCAAATTGCTTCTGCTCAGATCTGGCACCTGAGGACTCACATGAGCAGCTTTTCTTGATGTTATCTACGTAAGATAGATCACAACTTTGTGTAAACAACGTAGATTACATACTGTTAGATGTTAAGTGAGTCTTGAGTTGAAAATCAACTTCTGAATTGTGCTACAAAAGCAGACTTCTCTCCAGGATGCTGTGTAGCTCTGCGTGCTACGCTCTGTATCTCGGTATCTTGTATTCTGTGAAGGCAGTGGAGCACGGACCCCAGGCTGCCCGTTCAGGTTGTGCAGTCTCTGTCCTTGGAGGTTGTGAAGACCAAACTGGATAAAGCCATGAGCAACCAGGTCTGACTGCAGAGCTGGCCCCGTTTTGGAGTAAAACATCCAGGCTCCCATTCAACCTGAGTTATCTGGTGACTCCAGGGTTTTGGGTGACAAGTGGGGGAGGCAGAGACCCCATCTCTGCTGTTGGAAGCTGCAGTACACCCGAGAAGATACTGCTTTGAAGACCCAGACATTTCTTCTGGAGTAACTTTTTTTACTGGTCCAAACTAATTTTCCCATATATTCCTTGTGATTTAGTGTTATTTCTGTCCCTGCGAATACGCTTAGTAGAAAGTCATGCAATTAACTGAGTCATCCACATTAGTCACCCCATTTTTATTGTATGAAGAGATTTCCTTACATTTTCCTTTGCCTATTTTGTTGTGACCCTTCTGAACCGACACATTTTCATTCTGAGAAAAACAGAGAAATGGCCGGTGAATCTGGGTTTGTAATGCACTGGATTTTAAATTAGTTTCTGGACTAATTAGTTTCTGAACTCAGAAACTGATTTCTAGAGAAATCCTTCCCAGTAGGGATTTTGGTCTTGCCTTCTCAGTATGTTTGGCTTTCATTATGAAACTAGAGCTCCAGTTTTTTAATCCAAACCTAGTGGGATGATAACTTTTTTTTTTTTTTGACTATACTTCCAAAATTAATGTCTCTTTTTCCGTAAGTTGTCTACATCTGTTTCATGAAATTTTGTTTCAAGAATTACTCAGATACATGACGATTATCTGTTCTGAGTCAGTGTATTGAACGCACAGGCACACAAAGAGAAGGAACGCTTGTGCTGGCGGTTACGCCGTCGCAATGGCACGTCTGAACACTCGCTGCACGCAAAGCCCGACCTTGACACTGCCACCCTGTTGTTGCGCCAGTGCGATATGTATCAGTGAGAACATATCAGTCATCTGGAATTCAAATGACTATCTGTAATTCGGTGGTGGATTGTGCCTGAGAGTAGGGAAACAGAAAATAACTCCAGCCGTTGCAGTTCTGATGAGTTTCTTTCCTTGTTTGTACGCTCATAATTTCCCGTGAGATTAAACGAAGAGATGTGTGAATTTGTCAAATTCGGGCCACGTTCCTGTGTGTTAAGTAGTCACTTTAAATACTTCGGCTGTACTTGCGCTCACTTTTAAAATAGTGTTGTTATTCAGTGTGTTGCAGTCTGTTGCAGTAGGTGGAGATCAAGAGGAGGCAGTAAAATCAATGAAAAAGGTAGAATGAGCGATTTTAAAATGAGGTTTCATTGGAAAGGCAGTTTGGTTTGGTTGGTGGAGGGGCTGTTTTGTTTTGTTGTTTTGTTTTTTTGGTATTTTGTTTTGGTTTTGCTTGGATGATGGGGACGGTTCTACAGAAAATCTCATTTGAGTTTTAATAATGTTCACGTGGTATCAAGACCTTGGCTTTATTTCAACTAGATAAGTTGAATGATAGCATGATACTACAGATATAAATATTGCCTTTGAAAGCAGCTGGTCCCATAAGCAGGACCGTTCAACCCGGTTAGACTAAAGCTTTCCATAGTTCAGATGTGAATATTTCTGGCCACCTCTAACCGTGGTGCAATCCTTATTTGAGGCTACAGTCTAATATGGCATGAATATATCAGTGATCTTGCACTGTTTATCCAGCATGTGTGAATAATCGCTTAGTGATTAATATAGAATGTATATCGTTTTAAAGGCTCAAAATAGATACGTTCTAGTATTAATAGTTCATCTAAATTAAATAGTGGATAAGTCTAGTCTGTGTTATACAAGAGATCAGACTTCATGAACACGGGAGTCTATTCTGGTCTAAAATCTCAGACTCTCATTGGGTTTCTGGGGTTTTGCTTTGTATCTTGCATCTGATTTTTGATTTAAGTAGTGTTATTGTTCTTTCTCCCTTCCCCCGCCCTGATAATCTGAGAATTGTTGCATTAGATGTTCAGTTTAGCTGAGTATTTACACTACAAGGAAAAATGAGTTTCTTTTTTGTGTTTAATGGAAATAAGGATTCGTTTGACAGATTCTTCCATGAAATAGTAGTTGATTCTGGGAGCTGCAGAGGGAGTCAGGCAGGCATTAGGACTGCTGTCCTGATTTGTATTTTCCTTTCATAATTGTGTAGATTATTATTTTAACTGACAAAACCAAGTATTTCAGCCTTTTTGTAGTTCAGTCAGGACCGCGTGGTGCTGCTGGGTAAGTCTGGATGGGGATAGACTCTGTCCTTAGTGTGCCTCTCCCAAAAGTCCCAGTTGGGTATCTTGATTTAGATTTGTATTACTGTCATCTTATTTACATCAACAGCAGATGTGTTCAGTTCTTCCAGGGCGCTGAACACCCATGGATTTCTTTGGATAGAGCCTGTGATGCTTGTTCCACTGAGCAGAAGGCTTACCGGAGGAAATCAGAAATGCGCTAAGAGGTTCTTGCCGAGGTTGCTGGGCTGCTCAGCCGGGAGCGCTGGCTCGGGGGTGCGTGCACCTCTTCTGTGTGCCCAGGAATGTTTCTGTGCAGATGTAAACCTCTCCTGCACATTGCACTGGGAGTCGGTTACAGATGTCTGGTCGATCCATTTGCTTTGTAGCCCCGTAGACTCTTTCACCAGATGACTTAAAGCCTGTTTGCAAGGTGATGCTCGAGTACACAAAACAGAGGGAAGCTGCTTGCTGTGGGGCTTAGATCAATACAAAGAAACAAATGTATTTTTGGTTACTTACAAATGCTTAACTATTTGAAGAATGAATTTCCAAGGAAAGGTAAGCTGGGTGTATGTATAACGGCTTATGCAGGCTTCTGGCTTGAGACCTTTAGGCTTTACTATATGTGTATCTTCTTATTTTCGTTCAGGTGCAATGGGGAGAATACAGACTTTTCGGGAGAGTTGTGTCAGATTTGTTTTCGATGAACTCCGAGTAACACTATGTCTGTCATGGAGATAACTTTAAATCTATTAAAGATCAGTGCAAACATTAAAAATAAGTTATGGATTGAAACAAAACCAAAACTACATAGAAAATACAGCAAGATTCCTTCCTTGCATGTTTTTTTAACTCGAACTTATTCCAGGGTGACTTTTTAGAAATAAATTTCAGTAATAAAAAATTAGCGTAATGTACATTTTGAACGTACAATGAACTGAAACGGCAGGTAAGTTGAGGGAGTAACAATCTTAGAATTATTCAATTGGAGAAAAAAGTAGTCAAAGCAAGGGTACTTTTATGCCTAGGAGTGTGGTTATCTTGACCATTGGTACTGTGAAGACTCACCAGATGTGTTGCTAGAGCTTCCCGTGCCTTCTCCACCCAGGGTCTAAAGAGAAACAGCAAAATCCCAAAGTAAATAAGAGGAGGGTTTGCAAGGAAACAGTTGTGTGGCTCAGGACTGTGCATCATCAGCGATGCAAGACGTAGCCAAGAATAGCATTTTGTAGCAGATGCTGTGAAAATCGACTGTTTTAAGTGGAGATAGTTATTTAAACATCTCATTATAGAACTGAGTATTTGCAACAGAACTCCCGATAAAACAATTTAAAAAGTCTTTCTTAATGGTGTTGCCCTCATTTAATAAAGAACTGACAGCACACTCTGTTGGCGAAACCAAGCTCTTTGCAGTTTTTGTATGTATCGGTGTGGTACATCACAGCTCTGCTACGCAGAAGCATGCAAAGGACTGGGGTAAAGTACCTGATAGGAATATTTCTACAACTTACTGTTAAAGGAAGAAAACACAGTGATCTTACAAATCGAATCCATCAGTGATCCTAGGGGTATTACGTATTGGACTTGTGATCTTCGTGAAATATTTGTCTTCCTTGATGATGGAACCATCATAGAGCCCATACAGAAATATTTCCAGCTGCACCACTCAGTGCGTTCTCCTGTTGTGACTTTAGTGTTGTCATAGTGTGTCCCTTCCATGCAATTAAATCATACAATTAAATTTCATGCCATTAAAGGGAGGGAAAAGGAGGGTGAGGGCGAAGACTGCCTTTTTCTTCTGGAATGTTTTGGGAATCCCTGTCTTTGCAAATAATTTCATGGAGTCTAAAGTTAGACTAAACAGTGTAGTAGAAATGTATCGCTGTATGGAAGATTGCTTCTGCCTTGGTAAACAAAAAGGGGATAGAGTTGCTCTTTGTTTGATGTGCCTTCTAGCTTCACATAGTACATTTAATTCTTCCCAGAAAGTACTCTCATACTAACACAGCTCTTTTGAAGGTTTTCTTCCATGTCTGTATCCAAATTACAAAGTGGTTACTAGGAACACACACACAAACGCACAGAACGAGCCCACCACCAGGCCTGCTGCTGTTGTTTAAAGCAAGCAAAACATTTATCCTGCTTTTCTCTCTGCCTGGCGATTGCGAGCGCAGCATGGTTTTATTAGGTGGTTGGTTGCAGGGGTAAGTCCTTTCCCTTCTACTCCCATCCCTCCTTGTTTTTCTATGAGGTTCACGCACCATCGCAGCCCTAGTGGGAATGTGACCAGGGGGCGACGACGTTGGGAGCTTTGTGGGTTGGGTTGTACAGGGAGGGAAAGGGGATTTAGTGCTGATAGGGAAGAGGACCTTGGGCAGCAGTTTGGGGGGAGAGTTAAAAGATTAGGCAATAAATTTACTTAACAGAGACTAATCTACTGGGACTGAACTTCATATCCTGTTTTGGGATAATATATTTCCTTGTGTGCTCTGGAATGAATCTGTCATCTCAAGTCTAATAATGAGAGGCAGAGGATTTTTAATCTCTGACCCTCTTGCATATAATTTAATAAAGGCTGGTTTCTTTATCTTATTTGGCAGCTAACTTATTAAACTGGTTCTTACTGCTCTTCTGAAAAACACGATTTAGGATTTTGCACTTCAAGGTTTTTAAAATAGAACTGGGTTTTTATTTAATTGGGCACAATAACGTGCTTGCAATGTAACGTACAAATAATGTACTATTTTTCCTAGTCCTCCTTTCGGAGCGCAGTTGTTTATCTCTCAGCATCTCTGCTGAAATGCAGAGATGAGAAGCAGAGGCAGACACGCTGTTTGCACATTCTTGGCTCCGCATCGTCACCAGATTCCATCTGACTGGGGTAGACAGAGGCGGGAGACCTAAAGCTGGCGTGTGACTTTCTGTAGCGGGGAATGATCGTTATGTGGGAAGCTGAGCGGGGTTTCAAATGTGGTAACCACATGCAAAATTAGCTCTAAAATCACCAACGTTGTCCTCCTCCCTCCGAGCGGCTGCTTCTCATGTGGCCGTGGTTACCGCTGCCGTGGCCGCGCCGCCGACCCGACACGCCGACTTGGCCAAGCCGCTCGGTCCTCTGCAACTTGCTGGAAAAAGCTCTCCTCAACTCCTGGGAGCCTCAAAACCAGCTGGGGATGATAAATCACTCTGCGGGCACGAACAGCAGCGTGAGAAGTTGTTACTCCCGAGAAAAGCGGTGGCAGGTCGCACCGTCTCTCCTCTTGCCGTACCTTGGTAAGGAAGAGTTAGTAAAATATAGCGAAGTACAAGGTTGGCTTTCCGACTGCCAAACTAGAAATAAAATGCAAAAGGAAAAAGCCCAAGCCCTTTCTTTCAAGGTCTGTCTGAAATGTAGGGCTGTGTGAAGGCAGATGGGCATCTCCTAAGAACCTCTGACCAAAGGACCAGCAGCACTTGGGCTCCTATGGTGCGAACCAACCAGTCCCTGCTCTTCACAGCCCTGGATCTCTTATATTCACAGCATTTCTGAGATTCTGCTTCCTGCATAAGCCTGTTTACCATGCTCTTTCTATAAAAAGTCTTCTCATATAACTTATTTTTAGCTTCAGAGTGTGGGTGTGGGGTTTTTTTGGTTTGGGGTTTTTTTTGGTCATTGTTGGTTTGTTGGCTTTTGTTTGTTTGCTTCATTTTTTGGTATTATGAAAAGGACCAGACACGACAGGGAATGAATTTCAGATTCGTCACAGTGAATTTTAGAGGCTGAATTAAGATAATGCAGGGCTTGTAAGTAGCCATGCAATCAAGTTCTTAGATACCTGTCAAAAATTAAAGTCTTGACAGTGGTTAAAAAACTATTTTCACACCTCAGAAGCTCAATTCTAAGCAGGCAGTTCTTGAAACTAGTGAGAGTTGAAGTGCTTACTTTCTTTTTAATCTCCCAGGTTGCTGAATCCTGTGTTCAGTTCATGTTCTCCACACTCACGTTTGCTTTGTAGATACCGTTGAGGTGTGGGAGTTTGAGTAGCTGGTGGTGCGACTGCGCAGTTTGTGCAGTACATACGTTATTCAGTGCTTTTCAAATAGGTGCTTTGGAAAACCCGAGCATAGCTAATACAGCACGTGATTCTGAGAGTTAAAATTCCTGATAGTAACATAAAGGACGGGTCTTTCTACTTGGAGAAAATGGCAGTGGAATCGCAGCAGTCGACACTGGCTGCCCAGTCTGAGCTTTGGGCATCGGGCGCCCCGGAAAAGCTCAGCTCTGCGGCCACTTCCCGGGTGACGTTTTTGTGGTTGATGTTGGATGAGTAGATTAGCAAATCTCGGGTTTAAAAATAGAATGAAATTTAGGGATGTCAGTCCTCTAGGGAGCATGATTAAAATGTGAATTTTTTGTGATAATCGCTGATTTCCATAGTAACAGCTAGTCACAGACTCATATCAGATTCCCCAATCTCTTTTATATCCTACTGTTACCGTGTTGTTGAACAGCTTTCCTCTTCAGAGCAAACCCCAATAATTCTTGTTTTCCATTAGCTGTAACAGGTCCAGTAATTAGAACAGTAAATTTTGTCCGGTAAATAGAGCATGTACTTAGCTGTGATACCGCTGTTTATACAGCAGAAGAAAAATGGTGACAAAGGCAGTTGTAAAAGCGATTCTAGTATTTTCGTATAATTTAAACAGCAATTATGAAAAAAAAAATACTGTTTTGCTTCATCTTGATAAATAGCATATTACGGATGCCTCTACTATATAGGATTTTGTCTTCAGGGAGACTTTTATTAAAATGGTTTATAGACAAAGTGCGTTTGCTCCTTCGTTCAGATTGTGTAAGTGGAAGGAGCAGAAGAGAGATGAAAATTGACTATTCATGATTGGTAATGGGAACAAAAGTGCAGGTTGAAAGAAAGATTTGTTTTCTCTTTTTCTTTTTTTTTCTCGTTGGGAAAGGTGATTTTCTGTGGCATAGCGACAAGAACACTGGATTAGAACATCTGGAATGTTTGGCTTATCCCCATTAATCTTGAAAGTCAATCTTGTGACTTCTATGGATTTATTTTTCCCTCCTTTTTAGCACTTAGTCATTAAATTGTCTGCTTCATTATAGGCATTAGTACATCACACTCCATAAATCTAAATAGTAACTGCTATTCTTATGAATGTAGCTATTATTTCTGGGTTTGCTGTCTGTCTGTTCTGTCTGTGTGAATTCATATCCTATTTCCCCCCCATTTTTTGAAGGTTCTGAAGTTGTCTGTTTGCTTAGTAACAGAGACTGGAAGCCACATCGCTGACCTCAGGGAGGTCTGATGCTTCATCCAAAGCAGGCAAACTTTTAAATCACATTTCTGAAGAATTCTTTGAACTCTTGCTAGATTGTAAACTTACTTTTCATACCCTTTCTTTCTTAAAAAACCCCACCAAAGTGGGCTCCTGGAGCAGGTGCTTGTGTAGTTTGTGCTTGTGCTGTGAGTAAATAAACGACTTCAGTCTCCAGGACTGTCCCCAGGGCCTTTCACCAACACTATAAATTCTTATTATCCAGACAAAATCAAAACCTATTTCTAATAGAAAAAGCAAAGCTTGTCTTTTGTTCTTTTTTTTTTCCTTCCCTCCTTATTTTGAGGCAAAAGAAGCCCTGTAAAATTGCCTAAAATATTAAAAACTTCAAGCAGATTTCATCCTGCTCCCCTGCTTGGTCTTCTGTAATTAGTTGAGAAACACACTGAACCACGCAGGGTTTTTGAAAAGAGAAACAAATGTGAGGGCCTCGGCATTCCTGACGTACCCTGCAAAGCCTATGGAGGGCTTCAGAAGTGCAGCTTGCAATGTATTTTCATAAGCTAGGATGTCATGTTAGCACTAGGAAGGTTTGTTTGACTGATTTTACGACAGGAGGGGAGGGCAAAATGGTTTATGCTTGACGGTTTTCCCCTTACTAGGAGGTATTGTAGAAGGAGCAGGGTAGGCTGATGTCTTCCTGATGCTAGATGTCACTTTGCAAAGGGTTTTTTTTTCCTGTAAAACACAGTTTTGGGCTATTCTATTCTAAATTTTTAAGTTAGTGAAACTGTTTAAATAGCCATAAATCATTCTTCAGGCTGGCCAGAATTAAAAGAGGTCGTGGGCTAAACTGTGAGTGCTGGAACGGTAAACTATTCTGAATATCTTTACAAACATTTCCTTCTCAAGTTTATATTTGTTGTAATCCGGGTGTGCTACAGCTGAAGAGGTTTTAACATTTTGATCTCTGCGTCTAGAGTTTTAAATAAATCTAAAAGCCTGGGAAAGATTGCTGCTCATTTCACTAGAGCCACTTGGAAAGTATTTTTGTAGCAGTAGTTACGACCCACACACTGTAAAATAAAACCTGCAGCTTAGGTGGCCTGAGAGCCCCTTTCTACCTGTGTCTGTTGTCCTGTCTTGTCCTTGATGTTACCTAAAAGGAAGTTTTCCCACCGAGCCCCTTTTGTAATTCTCTGGCAATGTGCAGGGATCCTAATCTAAAAGTAAATTAGACCCCAAATTAGGGATTTTTTTTCTATGCCATGTGAAGTCACCAGGTTTGAACAAATAGCTGCTGACTATTCCATTTCTAGGAATAAAAAAAAATTAATTTTAAAAAATGGTAGTGTTTTCTGCAGGAATACCTTCTCTTCAACAGGGTTTTAAATGCGCTCATCAGGTTTTGTGGAGACACTGGTCTCCTTTAGAGGGTCTTTCAGCTTCATCAGTGCTATGTCTAGAGCATGATCGGAAACCATATTAAATTAATGGTTGATTTGCTTTGTGTCGGTTCACCTGTGCTTGTGACAGTATTTACAGTGCCTGTCACACCTCGAGCACTGTAAACGTAGTTGAAAGCAAAACATAATATTCAGAGTGTGATTTCTTATTTAAATGGTCGAAGAAGTGGTTTGTGGGTTTATTCAAATTGTGAAGAGAGACCATTAGTTTTGTAGTAGGTGTTGGATGCTGCTTCATTGGACTTTTCAGATCTTTCATGGGCGCTCTGTATGGATTTGATTTGAATTGTTGTTAAACAGTCTTCTGTGGTTATTCTAATAGTGGAAAGCACAGTGCAGGGTGTAAATAATAACTTGGGGAAGGGAGAGAAAACAATGAAGCTATGGCCAACAGTGCGAGGCAGGCAGAGAATGAACATTTTCTTGGTGCAAAATAATTTTGAATTAGAAAAAAAGATAAGTAAAAACAAAGAATATGTAAGTTAATGTAGTTACTGGAGATGTTAATTATTTCAGTAGATAGATTATTTCTGCGGTTCATATATAGTGAGCTGTGAACCTGTGCTCTCTGTGAGAATTGTATGAAAAAGATTTTGGTTTTACCTGTCTATTTGAGGTACTAGTGTGAAAAAGATGCTTTAAGTTGTTTTCACATGGGAAAAATATGCATCTGTTTCATACCTTCACAGCTGTAGGAGTCAATAAATTTCCCTGAAATAACACAGCTGAAAAACAAAGTTTCCCATTGTGGTTCACCTTCACGTATATAAAACATAAATAATAACCCAAGTAGTACTTTTCAGCATGTCTGGAAGATGTGTTATCTGTGCGTTATAGGAAAAGTTGCAATGTGTCCATCTCTGTCGCTCAGACTTCTCCCTGTAGCTTTATATAGTCACAGTTGATCTATTAGGAACTCTAGTTGCTGGAAAAGTTATGAAAACATTCGCTAATATTTTACAGACTTGAGTTTATTTTTCCAAGGATTTTACCTTTCATTTATCCCAGAGCCTTTCTTGAACCAACTGGGTGGTGAGGATATCGGGTTACATTTGATGGTGCGTTGGAGCATGGGCTCAGGACAGCGGCCTGGGCTGAGCTCGGGTTCTTCTCCAGGCGTTGATGTCCCGATACGTGTGCTGGGGTTGAGCTGCTTCCAAAAACCCAAATGGACCAATGGTGTGAGCTGGATGGTGGTGGTTTGATAAAGTAATTTCTGTAGCTAGAGCTGAAGAAAGCATTCATGGTGAGCTTTGTTTGGTGGGATGAACAGCACCCCACGTTGGCAGCTGGAAAAGGGAGGTGAGGACAGGGTGTTAGTTTTATCAAACAGAGCAAGGCTGCTTCCTTCACTGACAGAACCTAAAATAATAGAAAATGAATCTAAGTGCTGTTTTGCATACACATTGTTTTACATGAATCTCGTATTTGCAAGAAGCATGGGTTTTTTTCCTTGGCATGGCAAGCCAAATCATTATCTATGAAATTCCACATACTGTCACTCCTTTCAGACAGTGTAGGTAGATCAACATTGTGTTTCGTTCAGATTGAGGTTTCTAATAGCTAAGTTGTGTATTTATTGTGATACAGACAAATAGTTAGACAGTAACACTGCATGTTTAAGTGTTCTAACAAAACCAGAATATGCTGGCGTCCTATTTTTAACTCTACCAATGGTCAAGACAGCATGACAGGTTTGTCAGGTGTTTTTGTTTGTTTCTTTTTTCGTGTGTGTGGGGTTTTTTGTTTTTAAATGACTGATATGTCAAAGGATACATGTGGAATACCTTTCTTAACCACAACCAAGGTGTTATAGAAGCATTAATTTGGAAGTTAGAAAAAGGTGTTTACTTTATGCAAATATTCTTAGACTAAAATTGTTTTTATGAATATTTGTGTGAAGAACAGATGTTAATCCAAATTAGATCATGCCTAAAGACAAATACTAAAGAATTTATTAATGTGGTTATTTGTTCTGCTAACCTAATTTTAAGGGAGATGTTCTACTTTTTAACCACGGAGCCGTTCTCAGGCTCCCACCAGAATGATGTATGGATGAAACTTCTAATATGTTTGAAGTGCTTCATGAAATACTTTCAACATTTAATAATACCAGTGTCAAAACGGTTATTTATAGAATGTAATCGGCCAACTTTTGCTCTTTGATAGTCTGGGCATATGGAAATATATCAGAAAATGTGTTTGTTGTCATGGCTGCTAGGAACCTTCATAACCTACTGCAATGGAACCGTTTGTTCTAGAGAATGGGAATCTGATCATTACAGATCATGAATGGAGCTGCCAGTTTAACACTGTGAATATGGTACTTTGCATTTTGGTTGTTTAGCCTCAGGAAGCAGAATTATCTGTGGAGTTAGAGCTTAAAACTACATTGCTCCATGGCTTCTGGATTTTGTTGTCTTTAATTCGCACCCCGGGTGCCGGTGGGTAATGAGTCTGGCCAGGCTTCGGGAGCGCATGAAAACCGCGAGCGCTGCATTTGAGCGGTTGTCCCCAGCAGCCGCCAGTGCTGTACTTTAATGAGACTTCGCTTGAGTTCGTTACCAGGGTAGGAGCCCCTGCATTTTGCTGGCGATGCGACAGCAAGTTCCTGCTCTCGGCAGCTGCAGGAGGCCAGCGCTGCTCCAGAAGCAGCTGCTGTGTCCCGCTAGCTGCAACTGGGCTGCTTTCATCTGCTTTTGCTCAGCAGCGTCTGGAGGGGATGAGGATGGGTGGGACTGGCTGGGCGACTGAGCTTCTGCCATCTCCGTCTTTCTCGCTGTCTCATCATGAGAGCAGCAAAAGGCCCTCGAGGCTCCGTGTGCGCCGGGACCACTGAATCTCGTTTTAAAAAGATACCAATTCATGTCTTGTATCTCACAGCAACTAGAAAAGCAGTGAATGGAGTGGAGACCGTTGTGGGAGCTCTTAGGCTGAGATAGCGGTGATCAGCAGAGGGCACCATACCCCACCAGCACAGCTCCGACCTGGGGGAAAGGGCGAGCGCGGCTTTGCTCGATACCTTTAAGAATTGCGTTGTGACTTTGATCTTCAGCAGAGATTGGAGTTCAGTGATTTTAATTCTTTCTACACGCTTTCCTTTGAAGCTTTTGGACCGTAAAGTGACGTTATTTCAATCTTACACTATGTTGTTCAAAAGAAAATTTCAGGTGAGTAACCTGCTCCCATGTCTCCTTTCCCAAGGCTGCGGGACTCCGAGCTCTGTACTCACAGCGTTTGGTGATCTCAGAAGGAATAAGGTTATTCAGTTATGACTTAAAATTCCAAACCCAAGAAAAAATAAAAACCTGCCACACACACATAAACCCAACCAACCAGCAACAAAAGCAAACCCAAACAAACAATCTCAAACAAAAACTTCCCAAAACAGAACAAAAACCCACAAAACCCAAATGAACAAAAACCCCCAACCAAACAAACAAAACGACGGCAGAGAAAGTTGAACAGGGAAAGGTCGAAACACACCAGCAGGGGATGGTTCTTTGGACAGGGCATTGATTTCGTATTGCTGGAGTTGCTGTGTGAGGAAAGCTATCAGAAAACCAATGAACAAAGCTTTCCTAAACATCACACCAGCTTCTGGCTTGCTTTTCCATAAGAATTGCAAAGGAATTTAAGTTTATTGACATCAACCCCTGAAAGGGCAAGAAAAAAGATTGATGAAAACAAATGGTTTAATTAGGAAAGCAAGTATTTATTTAGTGAAGTGCTCGCAGGTTTTGTTGGCAGCGACACAATCCTTCCGTCCCTCTCCCAGCCAAGGCAACACGGCCTCAGCTCCTTCGTACTGTTCCTAAAGACCATGCAAGTGGTTAACTGACATAAAGTACTGCTTTGGTGGAACAAAATGTTGGAGTTTTTCTAATACAAGAAAGGAAATGAAAAGTAGGCAGTGAAGCTAGCAGATATCAACTGCATTTTTCAAACTACACGAGTTAACTCTTTTTTTACCAGAGTGTATCGCCCCACATAATTCCTAAATCTTTTTATAGCTTTAACGACGTTGTCATTTCTTCTCTAATCTGTTGCAGTCCCACACGTTAGGTTCAGTGATGACTTTGCAGCAGACATGGGATCTGAATTTGGCTGGGGTTCCCTTCCCTGGGGGTACCAGCCATCGGAGTCAGGTGCGAGAGGGCAAAGAGTTTGCAGTTTTTCCTGGCTTTGGTTCAGTGCATTTCTACATTTGTTGTGACGCTGAAAAAGCCTTTTATTTAGTCTTTGCGTGAAATGCTTCTTGCCTTTTTTTCGTTTGTTTGTTTAATTGGTGAAAGTTGAGAGCATTTTATACCCCAGAGACTTTACATTTTTTACTAGTGTATGTCAATGTAGGAGAAAACTTTGATTAATAATACCTATGGCAGAGGGAATACAGAGTCTGAGAGATTTGCAGTTTATTCAGGGAGAACAAGATTTAGGGTATCAGTTGCTAATCTGGCTACTGCTAGAGGAATAGAGCTCTATATTGAGTTCACTTTTTCTGAGGATGATATGAAAAGGAAGAAATCATTTCATATGCCAGACTAATGTGATAGTGTTATTTTGATGCGTTGCCATGGCAATATTTTAAGAGACCCAACTTAGTTAATAATACATTGTGTTGTAGATAATGCATTAGTTAAATCAGCGAGTTACACAGGTCAATGAACTGAAACTGGTGTTAGAAGGAACTGAACAGAAAATTAATAATTTAAGCTGTGCTGGATGTATTTTCTGAGGCTGAAGACAGGCGGAAGAAGAGATGAAGAAATACAGTATGATGGATAGAAGGAAATGGAGAGAGACAGATGATCTGTGTAATTCATCCAGCTGTCACTTCCAGTAAATATGAAAATCTGTTTTCTGTCCTAGATCAGCCTTCTTTGCTTATAGGTTAGCTTCTGCTCTGCCTTTTATTCCTCTCAAAAGATTTTTCACAACTTTAAAGCCTCAGGAATTTAAAAATCCCCATGTAAACCAGGTATTTTTAACCAAGCGTTGTGTTCAGTCGTGGGAAGTACACATTGTCAGCTTCCCTTCCTCCGTAACTGTCACTTCAGGACGTATTTTCCGGCGGAGCGGCACGGATTGATTCAGGATTTGTTGAGCGTGGTGTTTCACGATGTGGAAGAGTGGGCTGAGCCTTGGTGTCAGAGGCGGTTCTTATTGCCCGTGACATTGGCACTGGAGGTTATGGCCAGTTGAAGATTACAAAATCTTCCACTGTATGACACTGGCCATTAAGCAATTGAGGATGCTGTATCTGTAGAGCTTCTAGATTTATCACGAAACAATTTTATTTGTTCTTACCTGGCTGTTTTGAACAGAAACATGGCAGTGACTAGAATACCTAAACTGCTTAAGACACCAGTACATAGTCTCCCTCACCTCCTGTTATATAAAGAAAGTTTAAAAATTAATATTTGCCTACCTGCAGCAGTCAGGCCATTCAGGTCTTGCCCAATGAAACTAAACATCGATTAAAGTATTTGGGGGGGCCACAATATCCTTTATGGTTTCTCATAAAACGTCAGTAGAGCCACATGGAGCAGATCCGGTACTAGACGTTACTCTTTCAAAGGGTTCTGTGGAGCAGCTATAGGGTGGTAAGTCTTGCAAACCCTTTTTTTTATTAAGTACTTGTTTAGGGAAGCACCTCGATATTTTCTGCTGCAGTTTGCACACCAACTCTGAATGCCAGAGATCAAACTAAAAACTATTTCCTGGCTTCCCAAAGGAACTGTGTTACCTATAGAGCTTGTTTACCTTTGGGCCATGATTAACATTTGCCCAGAAGAAAGTATTTTGGACAGTCTGGAAAGGAAATGCAGCATAGTGATATATGTGCTTATGGTATCAACGTGAGAGGAGGGAAACAAGGATAAAATATTTTTAATTCTGTGATTTCTCATTTTATTTTTTTGTTTGCCACTTATCTAGTAATGGATGAGATGAGAAAGTATTCATGCTGTGCTTTTCACTGAAGAATAAAAATAACAATTAATTTTGTACATATTTCCAGTGTATTTTTACTTTTCTGTTAACCCATGTCCTGCTTCATGTGCCAGCAGAAAATATCTGTATAAAAGTCAGGGGTTTTTTAGAATTTCAGAGGATCCGTACTGTATGTTTCCTATAGGATGTTTGGTTTCTTTCCCCCTGCTGCAGGTACAATTACCTATCCTGGACTGCGAGTTCCATGTATGGTACTACTGAGATTTTAAATGTGGTGGTAATGTGGAAGGAAATAACAAATCAGTGAGTGAGGTGGAGAAAAACGTGCCCATTCAAATAAAGTATCGCGTAGTGTCGGTGTGTGCGTCCTACGCTTGAGGTGAAGGTCTCTGCACTTCAATCTTGCTCCATCCCACGCTGCAGCAATTCACGGCACGGGTGGAAAGGTTTTCACAACCACCACTCGCCCTCTCCACGAGTTCAACCACTGAGCATCCGTGCCCTGAGCATTCTGCTGCGTTTGCTGCATTTAGGGGCTGAGCCTCCCCCCGGCATTTCAGCTTCACTGGTCATCTTAAGTTTGGTAGGTTGAGTCTGCATCTTCACTCTTTCTTTTTACAGTATTAAGGATCTTTAAGGATCTGGACTCTCAAAACCAGCAAATACCTCAGTGTTATGGTAAAGACATGATTCAAAATGGGGTGTGTTTCTGTTTTGCTTAGGGCCCCCAAAATTGGTATTATTTACTAAGTGCCCACCATTTAGGCAGTTGAGAGGAGATTCATCATATTTCTCTGTGCTGTATTCCAGTGACTCATTAGAAATAAATGACATCGACAGCTCATAGGCTTGAGTGTACAGTTTAGGATAGGATCTGTTCTTGCTTACAGCTTCCCAGTAAACAGTGACAAATCTGCCAGTGTTCCAGTTCAAAGGGTAGAGCACGAGTGGTGAAAAAACTCTTTGCTAAAGGCAACCGTTCTAGATTTTGCCAACAGACTTGTACAAATGGCATTAATTATTAAGAGTATGACTTCTGTGGCAAATGGCATTTATGCAGTTGAAAACTAACAGACAAGGCACTTCGTTTTATAAGCAATCAACACAAATGTTTTAGACCTATTGGTTAGGTTAGGTGTTCTTCAACAGTAGCGTTTTTACCATTCGTTCTAATCTGCCTGGCCCGTATACAATGCAAACCACATGTGAACAAGATATAAATCAGCACAGCATGACAAACGGGATGGTGTGGGCTGCCTCGCAACCAGGTGCCAGAAAATGGAAGAGCCTTGATTATTTGGCAAGTGTAGTTTAACATTGTGCTCGTATTTTAAATTTAGATTCTAGAAACCTTCTACAGATGCTGCTTCAAAGTAGTATGTATTGTAAGGAGAAATACAAGGGGTTCTGCTGAATGTTTTCTTTCTGTCATTTGTGGTTCATGTGCTTTTGAATAATGTAAGAGTATCCCATGTAAACTGATAGGCCCATGGTATCAGAACATCACTGCTTGGAGTCCAAAGTCAACAGACAAGCAGATCGAAACCGATCTGCCTGTGTTTTTGGAAAGGTTTAAGGAATTTGAAAGTGGAAACAGCATCTGTCAACTATTATTGTAGTGTTGCTCTTCCTCGTTTAGCGAGCTGTCAACCAGTAAATTGTCAGAAAATCAGGCAAATGCATTTTTGTATACCGGCCTTGTCAAGCGGTGGAAGCCCATTTGTGTCTTTTCTTGGCAATGATATTTTAGGATCACGTAAAAAAATCTAAGCAACCTATTACTTCACTGAAAGACATCAAGTTAGGACAACTGAAAATACTTGCTTTCGGCTCTAATAAATATTTAATAACTCTACTGTAAATAAGAACCAGTTGGAAAACAGAATTTAGTAGCAGGGTACTTCAGATTTCTCTGAAGTGAGCTAAACGCTCCTTTTGGCAGCTAAGCCTTTACAGATGTCAGCTGAGGAGAACAAACATCTTCATAATTTATTTATCACAAGCGAAAGCTGATTCGCTACTTGTTCATGAATGTGTTGTTTCATTTAAGTGTCTCCATGTCCGCTTCAAAGAAAACAATAAGCTGAAATTCTAAGATAATGTTTTTTAGGGATGCTTTTCTTCTGCAAAGGTAGACCTTTTGCGAGAGAATCTGAGGAAAGATGCTGTCCATCTGAAAAACATTTCCAGGAAATGCTCTTTTTTCATGAATTTGCATATCATTTTGCTTATGTTAAATTCACCATAAATACAGTAGGAAATTATGTTAATATATATATATTTCTCCTTCGGAGAATTTAGAACCCCAATTTTCAAACTGTTTGAAAGAAATGTATTCAGACCTATTGGAGAGGAGGAGCTTGGCCCCAGTATTTTGGTTTGACCATTTTACTACATCTTTGATTACCTTTTTCACCGTAAGTGACTGAAAATATTTTGTACATTCTAGGATTTTAAGGATGCAAGGAGATTCATAGGAAAGATCCCTTAAAAATGAAAGGGAAAGACAAGCCCTGAAGTATTCCATGCTCTCTTGTTCCCTCCAAAGATTCTGAGTTGATGCTGCAATGAAATTTTTCTTTGGGATTTAACGTTTACTTGAGGAAGATGGTGTTGAAGAAAAAAATCCTCCCCCACCTTATTTTAACTTTAACATTCTTAGGATCCCTCAGCTGCTGGATTGTGCCGTGCACTGTTTGAAAAGAAGCAGGAATTGCAAGATAAGATCAACCGCTCACCTGGGGAGGCTTACCAAAGTTTCATGTTTGAAGCACATGTTCCAAACGCTAGTCAGGGATGGATAGCATTAAATTCTCACATCTGGCACAGAACTGCTTGCTTTTATGTTGGTTTCTTTTCTTGTTTTATTGTTTAGAAGGATAATAAAACCTCACAATAATATCTCATAATCAGTATAGCGTATCTCCAGGCACCTTTTGCATGTTGTATTTGCCAAGAAGAACATACGTCGTAGTTTATTTTGCCTACAGAAATGTTGAAGGTTTGCATCTGGATCCCTTTGGAAATTAATTTGTGATTTGTACCAGTGCAAAAAAAGGAGAGGAAAATATTCTGCACTGGATGACTATATGGTAATTCATTTTGGCTGGGTGGTAAACAGAATTAATTATCCAAGCAAGAGATTCACCTTTTGGCATGGCTTCAACTGCTGCATATTGCCATAAACGTTTCAAAGCCAAGGTTCCAGCCATTTTCATTTGGCATTGGTATTATTGGTATTATTTCAAGTTAGTCCTGAGTAAACTGAAGATGAAATAGAGAATAAACTTAAAATCCACCTTGAAATCCAACTCTTAGTTTTTCAGTGTATTTTAAAGCAAGTTTTAGCTGTGCTTTGCACATGCCGAGCTTCACTGCTTGTTTTTAGGATTATAGGGAACAGACTAAGCAAGGAAAAGAGTTGACCAAGGAACGTTCAGGTGTATTCATGAGGTGTATTCATTCTCTTCATAAAGTGTTAGCTGGGTAAGTATCGCTGCACGTGTGCCCCGTTTCTAAGCTCCTCACTGGGTTTCTGCTGTGCCACCCTGAGACACCGGTGTTTCAGCTCACTGGAGCTTTTTCTGAGTCTGTACATCCCAGACTGTTCTTGTATTTCTTCTTCTGTGGCTTCTGCTCTAGATTTTTATTTGAAAGCGGCTATTTCCGTAGGAATCTGAGGGAGTCAATATCCATCCACCTTTGGAAAATCCAAGTCAAAATGCTTCTGGCTGGTGACTCTAGGGTCTTCTCTCCAGTTGTGTTGGCTGAAGTCAGTTTTTCCTACAGACGCTCTTAAATCCTCCTCATAGTCTGACATGGCTACTTTGAGCTCTCTCTAAGGAAAAAGTTCTTCTGAAGGTGTCAGAACATTATCCCATGAATGTCTAGATGGTGCTATCAGTAGGAGAAAAGCCATGCTGTGGTCATATGTGGTCACATTTACATGTTCTGATATCCTTTACTGAAGCCAGAAGTTGTGCATCGAGTACATGGACTTCTGCATCCCCTTTATCCTGTATCTTTTTTAAGCCTGTCCAGTATATGGCTGATCTAAGTGATTTGTGTGGCTTGTTTTCTCCAGACTTACAGTTCCATCAGCTTGACCTAATCTTAGATTAGTCTAACTGCCTAGAATAGTTGTGCATGGGTTTATTTTTATTATTGCGTTGTGAACTTATCCATGTTACTAAGGTCTTTTTTTACTCTTATAGATGAACTCTTACTCTTTACTCTTATAGATGCAAATATTTTATGAATATGCTGCTTTTCCTAACAGAGTTCTTATTACTAAGCAGTTTATTTTTTGCCATCAGCAAATGATCATGCACTTACTAATATAATGAATATTTTTAAGGGATTCTTGTCTTCTGTTATTTGGTTATAATCAGTTGTCTGACTCAGTCTCATAACCCCATGGAAATTGTTCCCATCAAATTACATTTTTAAAGTATGACAATGCTAAATCCAGTTAATTGTTTATGGACTGTTCTATACTGTAGTTAGACAATTTTAATAAGTCAGGTAGCTATAACTACAGCATACAAATAAATTACTGCATCACTGTATTTCAAAAATCATTACTGTTGCTTTGAAAAGTGCTAGTCTTAGATAAAGATGTCAGCAAATTTAAGGAGAAAACAGAAAAAAACCTATGTTTTTAGTCTTGGTTTAATTTAGAAGTTAATGCTGAAAAGTGTACAATTGAAATTTTATTTTCCTTCTATTACATCCACTGATGACTGTCATGAGAGCAATAGGCTAGACATGGGATTAAAATTGTGTTAGTTAAGTAATTTACCAACTACTAAACTGCTGTTCTACTCTTTCTTCAGACTGCTGGCTTGAACTATAGACTTGAGAATTCTTACATATTTCAGACATTTTGCTAAACAAATAATATAATATTAGGAGTTACCAAATGGAAACTAGAGGCTATACAGTCCTTATAGTATTTCAAGGACTGAATTTAATATAAAATGCAATCTTTCATAGAAACACATAAATGAAATCCTTAAAGAAGCACTTTCCTACTAAATCTTTTGATATAGATAGGCATTTCTGTCCAACGTGCTCTGAATAGATAATGTGAATGTCGAGGTGTGAATGTCTTGAAACAATGCTTCCCTTTGCCACAGGAGGTTACTATACTGACTATACATTCTGTGACTTGCACATGCTTAATAAATTCAAAATGAAATCTAGACAAGTCCTTTCAGAAATAAAGCATTGGTTTAATTCTGTTGTATTCCGGGTGTATGGAAAGAGACATCTTGGAATTGGAATTGACTGAAACATTTTAGACCAAATATATTGAAATTAGATTATTTTTTCTGTAGATGCACCAATGCATCTCCTTAGACTGAACTGCCAGCAAGGTCCTGTGAGGGATGTTTGCATATTTGACCAGCCTTTGCTACATCTGATCTTGAGTGTTCCTCTGGTATTATGGATCAGAAGCTCATCATTATGAAGCCTTCCCCATGCCTCAATAGTTTTTGAAACAGGGCAATATACGGTACCCTCTTCATGGTGTGATCCCATCAAGATCCCTGGAAAGGCACATTTGGTCTAGTTTGTCTTTGACATAGATCTCTACTGGAGCCTGAAGTGCTTGTTTTAGGAGGACCAGGTCAGACTTCCCAAGGGCTCCTCCCAGCCATCTTATTCACGTGCATTCATTTGCTGAAGGTGCTTTCAGAACTTGCATAAGGTTTCATTCAACATAGCAGTGTCTGATATACTTTTTTTTTCCAGCTTTGATTGTATTCCCCTGTTTGATATGTGATTTTCTCACCTAAATTTTAGTTGTGCTGGGTCAAAGAGATAAATAAATGTGATGGTTTTTAAAACTTCAGGTTGAGTTGTTTCTGAAGAACCCTACTCACATGGAAAATGATGTGAGCAAAACAACTTGGAGATGTTGTTTGTATCTTGTATGTTGTCTAGGGCATTGCTTAGTTTCCCTAAACTTTGTAGTTTATGATTAGCGAGTATGAGAAGAATTTGTGAAGAAGTAGAAGGCTCATTTTTATTCCACAACATACATTTGTTTTCTGAGCTTGTTCAGTCAGGAGAGCAAACTGCCATCTGATATTGAAGAAGCTGGTACTTGGGAGTTCAAATCCTAACCTGTGTGTCTCTCAATTAGGAATCACATATGGGAAAGGGACAGTCTTTTGGTCCTGTGGAGTTACTTTTGTTTAAAATATTTTTCAGGTGTGATTTGTTTTGTCATTCAGTAGAAAAGTTAAAATAATTAATAAAGTCAGAACACTTCCTTGCCTTTAGGCTCCTGGGGCAATGAGGAGGCAAGGGAAACACTCGTGGCAGGTAGAAGCAAACTTCCTAGAGTAGTTCTGTGCTGTTATTAACGGGTTAAAATGACTTGGCAGTTTTGCTAAATAGTTATTATATAAAAAGGGAGCTCCTCAGATGCTTTATTGATTAATGGTTAACCAGGGCTATGCCGTCTGTCATACAGAAATTTTAAAGATAAATCGAGCAGATCTGATGCCTCTGTCCATTAGTAGCAAGTATCGGTGGGTTCAGGAGGAGTGTCCAGGGTCATTAGCTGCTGCTACAGCTGGGACACTAATTGGTGCCTCATGCGTCAGAGTTAATGATGCCTCCAGTTTGGTGTTTGCATCCACAGTGTCTTCAAAAGTTGGACTTTATGTGGGTTGTTCTTCTTTCTTATGTACTTAGGAACTAAAGAGTGATCTTAGTCTTTGTTTAAAAAAAAAAAAAAAAGAAAGAAATCTCAAAACTACTTCATCTAATGAGGCTCAGCTGAAAAACAGTAGTTTTCTGTGGTTGGTGGTTTTGTTTTGCTGTTAGAGATTTTTTGATGACATTAGTCAATTTTCCATGACTACTCAAAGAAAGCCCTGCGGTATGTGTTGTTTCTCAGATGTAACCAGGCAACGCAAGGGTTAAACAGAATCCTTGAAAAATGTCAGGTTACGTAAAACCACATGCCAAGTGTTTGTAAGGTGAAAGGCATGTGAGAAAACAGGTCATAAATCACTGTGTCTCTAGAAGGTGAAGTCTCCAGTATTTATTATTTATGCACCATTTCAATTTGCCAATAAGGAAGCTCCTTGTCGGGATAAATACTGTAACGATAGTGATCACACACTTGGAGCTGCAGCATCCACCAGTGGGGCAGAGCGAAGAACAAGTAACCTGTTAACGTGTCTCCAGACATGACGGTGAGCATTTGTCTCGTGGTAATTTCTTTCTTATGGGAAACTGTACATAGACCGCCGAAGAAAAAATGAGAGAAGAGGTGCTGCCTCAAGGAAAGATGCATCCGTTTTTTTGCCTTGTGTTCCTTAATAGATAAGAGACTTTTTTGAAAAGAGCTTTTGAGAAAAAGCTTCAGATTTTTTTTTTCTTACTATATCTTTTCATATACATCTATGCAAAAACATATATGTTTTTTAATGTGTATGTATGTATTCATTTGGATCTAAATATCTTTATAGCTCTGGCTAGAACCAAGCAACTGCAGGCAGACAGAACGTGAGCTTTCCCACCTCACCTCTGTCCAGACCCACACGTGCTGACCCAGTTCTCCAAATCCTTTAAGAGGCTGCCAGATGGAGCAAAGTGACTCCACATACATACATCTCAATATGAAAAAAGTACGGCTTTGATACATATTTAAAAGTTTCCCGGGCGATCTGATAATGTTTTAAAGGTTTTCATGAGATCACCTGTTTGATTTTAATTTGTTGCAGATACCGGGTTTTTCATTGCAGTCTGCTGAGGCTGCAGATCAGCCGCCTGTGCCGCTTAGGTCTGGCCTAACCCTCTCTTGTGCTGCATCCGTCTGGCATTGGAAAGAAATTTGCTGTTCAGGATCCTGATAGTCACTGAAGAAGAGGCTGTTATTTTGTGACATAAAAGTGTGCGTATCTGCAGAGCACGTTCAGCAGTCGGGGAAACAGTGGCTGTGTTCTCAGCACGTCTGGACCTTCTAGAGAAGGTGCCATATGGGGAACTGGAATTGTATGACACGTTTTTTAAATTATAGTGACTATTCTGAGATACATTGGCTGTGTGACTTTTCTGGGTTTTGACTTTCATTTTGTTTACAAGTTTTTAATAATCAAGTGAGCTTTTATTTAGAATGACACAGTATGATACTTCATACGAGAGTAGCTTATACGCTCCAACCAAAGGCAATTGAATTTCAAGTCATCTTCCAGATTTTTTGTTTTCTTGGTTAAAGAATGGCTTGAAATAGCAGTGTGGAAAGTTTAGGCGTGCTTCTGTTTTTTCAATGGTGTTTAATCCTTTCTTCTAATCTGTAAGATGTTGGTGCGTTCCCTGGGGACAGCACACTGAACCAATACTCTTGACAGCTCAGGTTTTATCATAGTTATTTTTTTTTTTCTTTTCTCCCACTGGAATAAGTAATTTTATCTGTCTGCATTTCTGGTCCTCTCATGTATAATGCAGCAATAACAATACTGTGACTTCCATTGAGATAAAGTAGAATGTTTTTCATGAAAATCAATAAGTAAAATCTGCGTGGTAGTGAATTAAGGTTCATTCTCTGTCTCTAAATAAGTTGGCATGAGAATTTTCTTCTCAACTTGGGTAAGATGCCTGTGGAACTATCAGGTATCTTACTGTCAAAATAGTAAGAAATGCTGTCTGAACTCGAAGGTATGTCATAAATTTCAGAGACAAAAAGTGGCTTTAAAAGTTTTCTGAGAGATGTGTCATTTCTCTCAGCAGGAAGAGAGAATTTTACTCCCCAGCCACATTCATGGTAGCTGTTTTCGTAAATAATTTTTGCCAGCAAACACCTTTCCCTTCCGTATTCTGTGATTTTGCGTCTCATAGACACCAATGGCTTTTTTTGAAGAAGCTTCTCCAAAACGCACTGCAGCAGACACCGGGTGTGGTGTTGGGGGTTCATTCTCTGCCGTTTCAATACGTGTCCGTCTCCTCTCGCCGTCCCCCGCTCCGGGAGCTGTGGGGATGGATGGGAAGCGCTGGGGCGGCAGAGATGGAGGAACGGGAATTGCCGCCGAGGGTGCGAACCCCGGGCACACAAAGGAGCTGGTGCTCTGCTCACGGGCAGAGGCGTTTCACAGCATGTCGAGTCCTTCTGCAGAGCTACAATAGCACTTACAGCTGGTAACTTAGCTTTTATAGAACTCTTTTGCCAGATTTTTCGGTGTTTCAATGAACATATGGATGTTTATATTGGAGAAAGGAGTTCGCTTTAATGTTATCCCTTCTGAGACACACTTAGTAATAAACAGCTCCAGATCACGCCTTGTGCTTTTGCATCAGGAGTGAACTCAAAATGTTATGCTGAATTTTAGACTGCAGCTATTTATCAGTTCAGAATACACCTCGGTTCTTGAAAAAATGTGGATCCCGATACAGGATTAGTGTGAGAAACTCAGGCGCCCTGAGTTTATTTTCTTAATCTTAGGTCCCGATATCTTTTGATTTTTGTCACTGCAGTGATCAGAGGTGAACGAAGCTTCATGCGTACAGGTTAGGGAATGTGTGGAATTGGTGCCATGTGTTTCCCATTGCAGGAACCTTTATGATATCATCGTCAGGGAACACGCTCAATATGCCTTCCAGACTTGGCATGCTCTTTAGATTGCACGATCCGTTCGGACTGTGTCAGTACAATGTTTGTATCCCTCTGGGCCCACAAATATTCAAATATTAAGACATTTAAAACATTTAATCTGTAAGAGGAAAGACTCCTCCCCCTGATGAAAATGTGTAGAGTATCTCATTTACCAGCTTGACTTACTTTTGCTATGGAGACTGTAAGAAACTCCCTGTTCAGGGAAGCACTGATTGTCACCTATCCATCCTTAGGTACTCACAGAAAAGCATATTTTTGGTCCCAGTTGCTGGAAACAGAGTCCTCCTTCTGTCAGCATATGGGTAACAGCTGTCATGACCACTAGCCAGTTACATTGTCTGCTGTCCCGCTCCTTTATCTGTCCAACTCCAGACACTAATTCATAAAATAAGAATAAATAATCAAGGCATATGTAACTGAGGCCAAACTTTTTTTATTTACACCACCTGTTGCCTTTTATAGGGTTGGCACAGTTAGTCTAAGCCACAATGGCTTTCTAGATTTCGTGATAACTGGACTTTCTAAAATTGTCTTGCTTTTTTGGGGGGCAACTCTGTTTTTTTTTTTCCATTAAAAATGTTAAAAGTAAAAGAAAAAATACCTGGCATGCACTGCAAAGCAACAGGAAAAATGAAGTTTGGAGAGGTCAGAACTGTGCTCCTTTTACATTGCAAGCTGAATGACTGAATTCAACTGTAGCACTGGGGTTCCTCCATCTCTGCTGGTGCCAAGGCAGGGGACATTAAACACCTCCTAGAGAAAACCGGCCCAGCTGTCCTCCTCCTCCTTATTCTTTTCCTCTTTTGCTGATTTGCATACTCATTAAAATTCTCTTTAAATACACGTGGATTTTCTTTTCTAAATTTTTTAAATGTAATGTGTTCTGGGGGGAAGAAGGGAGGGAAAAGAAAGAGAGAGGGGGAAGAAGCCTGTCTTCCTATTTCCTCAGTTGTTTCCAAAGTTTAATTTGATTTATTTCTTCATTTCTGCCTGATGAAGCCGTGTCAGTTTAAGCTGAGATTTGGTGGTGTTTCAGACTAAGCGGAGTTTGCACGGTCAGTATTTGCACACAAGCTCAGGCGAGACCGGGCTGAGTCCCAGAACGGGGCTGGCGACTCAGCCTCTGGTGTTTGAGGCATCTGGTCTTTGGTGTTTTGAGGCTGTGGTGACCCAGAGCTGCTCAACAGAGCCGTGTCCAGCTGTGCTTCCTTAGGTGAGATCTTGGAAATAAATCCCTGCTGTGAATTTTTTAAAGGCACACTTAACTTGGTTATTTTTAGATTAACTGGCAGGGCTGGAAGAAGTCGATAGGCTTTGGAGAACACACACTCTTCTTCAGGTCAGACAAATTATTTTGTTTTCCTGACTATGCTAATTGGTTTAATGAATAATATTTTATCTGCCTAGAAACCTTGTTTTACCTTTTTCCTTGAACCGTCACAAAAATTAAACCTTGTTTCTTTTAGGTTAGAATTTAGCTTTATGAATTGAAATTTAGAAAGTTATAAAGAGGACAGAAATGTCTAACAATCTTGATTAGAACTAGAGAATAGTTTAGTACTAGAGTATTAGTACTTGAGTTCCTAGTAGTGGTGATTTTATGTATTATAAAAAACATTTAATTGCTTTCTTGAGAACTGATTGGTCTCCAGGCTTACAGGTACATAAGTACAGCATAGAAATAGAAATATATCCTTTTGATCAGCTATATGCATCTTTTAATCTTAATTTGAAATAATTAATCTTTTCCAGAGCTGCAAATGATTTCTCATTTCTGTGTGTAAAAAAAAAAACAACACCTTACTATGGAGTTAGAAAAGGGAAAATACATTTTAGATATAAAGGCAGTTACAAAAATCTTAATCCAAACCAAATTATTTTTGTTAGTTCTACACGGAACCACCTTTTCTGCACTGAAATTTTGGGGGACTATGTGAAATAGCTAATCATACAAGGCTTGTACTCGGGATTTTTCTTAACCGCTTCAGCAAGGGTACCATACAACGCGTGTTATATATAGCATGTATATAGTATCTATCTATAAACGTACATATTAAACCTCAAATCCGTACAGCAAACCCTTGAGTCTTGAGTTTCCCGGTGAAACACCTCAGTTGCAAACGAGAGCAGCCCAAGTGAGTTCTGGGGTGCCAGGGGTGCGGCTGCAGGAGCTGAGGATGCTGGAGGAGTCTGCAAACATTTATTGATCCAGAAGGGGAAGCTGAGAGGCCTGTTCCAGTGCAAAACATTTTCGTAGCTGCGCAGCTGCCATTTTCTTGTAACATAATTTTTTTTTAAACCTTGTCACTGTAAAGTGAAGCGACCACTATGCTTTTTACACTTCTCCCCCCCCCCCCAATAATTTGTGCCAAAAATGAATGGTTCTGCATAGGTGGCAGAGAGGCATAATAGTTTATGGAGGGGTGACCTCATTAATGTTTATAAATAGGTAAAGGGTGAGTGTCAGGAGGATGGAGCCAGGCTCTTCTCGGTGACAACCAGTGACAGGACAAGGGGCAATGGGTGCAAACTGGAACACAGGAGGTTCCACTTAAACATGAGAAGAAACTTCTTCCAGGTGAGGGTGCCAGAGCCTGGCCCAGGCTGCCCAGGGAGGTTGTGGAGTCTCCTTCTGTGCAGCCATTCAAACCCGCCTGGACACCTTCTGTGTAACCTCAGCTGGGTGTTCCTGCTCCGGGGGGATTGCACTGGGTGAGCTTTCCAGGTCCCTTCCAACCCCTGACATTCTGGGATTCTGTGAAAAGAAAATGCTTGGAGCGGAGTTCTCACCAAATAGGCATAATTATGTTGTATGTAAGGAAGAAAAAGCATCATTCTTTGAAATGTGTTATGTTTTGGCAGCACATGTCCAACTTTAGAAACCATACATACCTCCGGAGACAATGTCATTCTCGTAATTTCTTTTTCTTAAAACATTCACGTCAAAATGAAATGAGAACCACCTGCCTGTTCTGATGTGCTTTCTCCAAGGCCAGGAGTGCCTCTAAGTGGCAGGAGCAAATACCGTGTCAGAGTTAAACTTGTATGTAGTGCACTCCAAATGGGATTAAACATCAACAAATCTGTACTGAATGGATCTCTCCATTTGTATTTTCCTCAGTTGGAATCACCACACTTTGGAGAGAAAAATTAAAAAAAAAAAGGCGGATATTTACTGTAACGTGACTACAAGGAGATGCTGCAGCTTCCCCAGGTGGAGACATCTTCCCTCCACCTCTCAAGACTTCCTCAGACATCCCCACTTTTAGCAAATCTGTGTAAGGAATCACACCTGTGTTTTTCAGCACTCCTAGAAATATTCGCACTATTTGACCTTTAAACACTGTGATAAACTAGAGCTAAATGCATTAAGAAAACTATTAACCTTTCAGTTGTTAATTTTTTTTTCTTAATTAATGGCCCTACTCTCCATTCAGTAAATTTTCGGTTATGGGCAGCTCATGGGGGAGGTTGGCATTGAAGTCAAGTCCTTCAGAAACTCTGTGGGGTCAGTAACTGTTGCCTTAGCAAGTACATCTTTGTATGGGAACGTCCATTTTTCTGGTACTTCTCACACAGTGGAGTCCCTCCTCTTTACCCAGACTCCAAACCTCCACTCCACGTAGTTTTGTGATGAAAGTAATGATTTCATCCATTAGCCACCAAATCCAAACTTCTGCAGCATTTGCAAGTCCACCCCAAGCGACAATTCTGTTCAGCAGCACCACAACCACCCCAGAACACAGTGTCCCATTTGCTGTAGTCATACTAGAGAGCATTAGCAGGGTTTTTTTCCCTACACAGTGGCTTTAACTCGGTATCTTTTTCCCCAACAGAATAAATATCTATTAAATGCCTACAAGGACAGTAGAAGAATAATGTTTTCCAAATTTAGTTTTCTTGCCTTCTTGATACGAACATTCCCCACGCCCTGTTCCTGGCAATTCCTTGGGCTGATAGGTGGTTTTCAGTTTGCCCTATAAGACTTCATTTCATTTTCCTGTATAAATGCTAGTGTGAAACAAGTATTTTCTGATTAACTGAGACAGTTTAAACCTTTTTTTTTCCTTTTCTATTATAATGACAAATTTGACTCCTCCAACCTTAAAAAAATCCAGAACTCTGTTTTTCATTAATAGGAGTGGAAGATTCCCTCAGGTTTTAAAACTGTACTTAAGATAAAAATTTATTTTGTATGTTCTCAATTAGTGTGAAAATGTGCAAATGTCACAGGTTGTTAATTACTAGAAACTAGAAACACGGAAGAGGGAAAGGAGGCCCTGTAGTTTCTCTTTGATGTGGGTGTGCTCCAGAGGACGGCAGCTGCCCCATAACTCAGCGCTGGGTGCAGGAGGGGGTGTCTCCCAGGTGATAAATTCATACTCTGCCGCCTGAAATTTATTTTAAGCTGTGGAAACCGAGATATTTGCCATAGGGTCAGTTTAGGGAAACGCTGCCAGCAAAACAGTTATCTGGGCCTGGTACTACCAGCGTGATACAATTAAAGATGTTGTTTGGCTGGCAGATCAGAGGGGGAGTTGGAATTGGGGTTATGAGAGTAGAGCAAGCACAGCCCGACAGTCAGGCTGCCACGTTGGCCTTTCTAGTTGCATTTTTCTTTATTTAAATGGCAGGGAAAAAAATAAAAAAAGAAAAATAGTGAAAAAAAAAAAAGGAGTGAAAAAGCTTTGTTCGTGTTACGATTACCTCTTGGAAGAAGGTCTTAGAATGGCACTTGGAGGAGAAGGTGGGAGGGCAGGACGGGGTGGAATGGCAAGACAAGATTGATCCCCGAGAGGCTCAGGGAGTGGGGTGAAACACGTTACAAATGGTAATAAGGCAAGTTAAGAAAAATGATACCAGATGTGGCTGTAATGCCAACAATCAGCAAAAAATGTAAACATATATAAAGCTGTAGTAATAAAGCTGTTACAGCTGTAATGTTCAGGATGGAAAGAAAAATGAGGTCTCTCTTTTTAACTTCAGCTATATCAGGCTCTGGCTTCTGCTTGTATTTATTTTTCCCCTTGTCCATTTCATCCTTTTAGAATAGTGATCCATCTTCACTAAAATTTGTTAGGGGCCATTTCCAGCATTTTGTATAATAAGAAAATACGATACTACTTACATCTTTCACAATAACTGATTTTATTTATGTCAAAGAACACTTTTAAACTCTTCAGCGTATTTCAGAACCAATTAAATGTCTAGGTGCATTTGCAAATTCATCCCATTCAATAAAAGAAAATGCGAGAGGTAAGAGTAGACATATATTTTGGTGCATCCCTGCAGACACCTGTGCATGCATGTGCTGTCTCCTTCTGTACGGTGTAAGAGTTTCCTGATCTGCAGTGCCCACTGATGCTGGGAAAGCAGATGGAGGCCACAACTCTGCCCATCAGTCTTGCTCCACTGGATTCGTGGCTCCCACGGTCTACCTGGCCACAGCTTCAAATTGCTTGTCTAATATTCAAAATACGCAGCACCCTGCCCTGGCAACGCTGTGTAAAACCTGTTGAGGACAGGGTGGCTCTTTTCAGGACAAACCTTATTTTCTCGTCAGCCCTAGGAACGGAAGAGTCCTTACATTTCATTTATTTATTTTTTGCATGCAGGTCTACCTTACAAATGTGAGTTTTTTCACAAGGCCGTTGAATTGGTGTATTCCAACAGTGTATGGCGTGATCTGTGCCTGCAGAACGTTTTGGTTTTCACTGGTTATGAATTCAGTGATTCAGTATAATTGGAGTTTGTTTTCTATTGATCCCTAATAACTACAACACATCAGCCTAGTGAGTTAGTGCAGTCCTAATAGATCCTGAGTGTGAATGACTAAAAAGTCATCTTGCTGTTTTAAGAGCTGTAAATTTTGCATGTAATTGTGCAAAAAAGCATGCCCTTTGATAGTGTGGGGTTTGATTTGCTAAGTTTGCACCACACTTCTCTCACTTCATGGACTCTTGTACATATGATTAAAGAGAAATATTTTTAAGAAGCTGTTCTGTGAAACTATACTCTGAACTTACGGGAAGTAGGTACATTGTAATAGTGCTTGCAATTTCTAGTCCTGCTTGTTATACAGTGTTCAGTCCTTTCCTTATTTAGTAAGGAAGCTTGTGAGATTGTTATCTGACAGATGTTCCACTCAGGTTCAGCATTTCATCCATATGTGTTACCCAGTCCTTATCATGGCGTAAGTATTCCCTGTCTTCTTTTGCTCTGATTTGCTGACTGTTTTCATTATTTGCTTTCAAGTGGGAAATATCCTAAGTACAGTCAACATATTGTGGTTGTTTCCATCAGGAAACATTCAACTTTGTGCTTGGCCAGATGAGCTGAGCTGACCATGTACCGTTAGCATGGCCGCGGCAGGATTTCCTTATTGCGGTACGTGGGAAGTGTTGATTTTGAGATGTAGAGATCAGCAAGGAGTTATGTCTGCTTACCTGTCCATGTGTGTATGTCAGGTGTTGGTTTTCCCTGTGACAGCTGGATTTGCTGGTACAAGTAACCACACAGTCACCATTCCTGAGGTGTACTCTTCTCCTGAGATGAAATAGGATCTGAAATTCATGACTTCTACAGCTGTATCAATACATTAGTTCAAGTAGATTTCCTTATTCTATCTCTTCTATGTTGATTACGTGAAACATGTTCAGTAATTCAAACTTTTGAGTCATGCTTCAGAAAGAGTCAATTTTCTTATTAGTGATTTGAGATTCCTTACTATCGCTGCTTTTCGCAAAAGAAAATCGTTCGTTCTGTCTGGGAAACTTTTCAACTACCTGTGTTAGTTTATCCTTCCTAAGCATATAGAAGAGGCAGTCTTCAAACAGGAAAATTACCTTCAGGAGGAGCTAAGGCTTTTGCTTGTTGCTGCTATAGCAATAAGCAGCTCAACCTGCCAGGTACTTCCTGCTGTTTGTTAGCGTAGATCTTGCAGTAGCTTCTTCTTTAACCTTGTCTTGTTCATATTCTATCCTATGTCCTTTCCCCAAGCCCTGGGTGCCATAAGCACCCGTGGTCAGGCTCACCTCGTGGGGCTGGGAAGAGCTGCAGCACTGTCTGGTGGCTGTGCTGGTTGCTTTTGGAGGGATGCTTTACTCAAATTCCTTCCTATGTCATGGAATATGACTTGAGAAGCACTGTAAACCTGCCACGAAGCGTTAATCTCATGAGTTCATCTAGAAAAATAAATGGTCTGGAGTTGCAGGATAGTATATTTCTGCAGAGAGGGAATAGCAGAATAATCATATAAGGGAGAGGAAGTTGGTATTGGAGGAAAAAGCATTGCTGCAGGAATTGTAATGAGCCACTTGTTTCCAGTGCTTGTACAAAAATATTCTCCAGAAGAGTCTGAGTTGAAGAAAGTAATGGCTCCTGAGAGCCGTTTGATATTCACTTGAAAATGGAAAAAAAACCCAACTAAATGCTTTATGCAAAACCCCTGAAAAAACATAGCTTTGAGCTATGAACAGCAAATGAAGTCAAAGAGATGTAAACTGCCATTGTCAAGTTAACCGACTACTGAGCAATTTGCTGTGATTTTTGTTAATCAGATTTATAGTACTCAAGATAAACATTTGAGATCACAGCGCATTATCACAGGTATCGCTGCAGGTTCATTGGAATGCTGAAATAGTTGTTCGGGTTTATTTTCAGAGAATATCAGACCTTATCGTTAGGACCACCCACAGAGCAAAGCAACTCCAGCGACTAACTGGAACTGCTCCTTCACTCTCTTATTTCTAATATGTGCGAGGCTGCAGAACCTGCTAGTGCTCAAGTCCACTGAATTTGCTTTGCTTCCTCCACCACAGTGGAAGAAAGAAGGGGGGATAATTCAGTGCAAGCAGGAACCCTCTCCAGCCCTTTGCCCTGAAGATAAGAATGAATAAATAAATAAACAGTGACACTGGTCAGGGGGCAGGTTGTTCAGAAGAGAGGCAAGAAGTCAAGTGTGGGAGTTTGAGGAGTTGGTGCACATGGGGAGGAGGAGAAGAAGAAAGTATGGGAGGTCATTTAGTCCTTTGTGAAGTGCACCATCGAGTTTGCATTTTTGGTCTGTAGTTAACACAAACTATAGTTTTGTCATGGGCAGTTTTAAATCCTCAAAAAACGTTTTTTTTAAATGGATCAGTCTTTCTTTGTAAAGTCTTATTGTTTTAGTCTGAAATGATACTATAATTCCTCTCATGGCTCGTTATTTTCTTTCAAGGAAATATGTTTTCGTGAAAAGAGTCTTACACCTGCAACAAGCAAATTTTAAAATTTGTGTTACTACTCATGAGAATATAAATATCTATGTGCTTTTCCTATTTTGGGCATGAAACAGTGCTGGGTGACCTCCCTGGCTCCTCGCAGCGAGTCAACACCACTCCGCAATTGAACACAAGATGCTCAGATCCACTGGCAATAAACGGATAGCCAGAGCTTAAAATTTAAGAAGCTTGTGACTTTTAAAAAATGAGTTAGAATTTATCAAGAGGTGAAAGGGGCAGGTGGGTGGTTACAGATGATGGGCTCAGTTGCTCCATCCCTGGGCAATGGAGGAAGCTCTGCTCCTCCCGCCACGCTCTCCCCAAGGTGTCACTGTTGGTCCACACGAGTGAGGATCACACACCATCGTCTGCCGTGATCACCTCGGGCGTACCTGTGCCTGTGGTATCGAGATTTGTGTTGGTAGGGACCTGAGGCACTTAATCTACAAGTATTTTGGTCAGTATTAGATGTTATACATGGAAATATTGCAGTCTATTTTATGATGCATTTCAGACAACACTCTTCTCCTCAGTAGAAGTGTTGTTTTCCATTCCTAAATACTCCCACTGTCCATGTGCCCCAGAACCGAACTTCAGGCAAAATTGGTAGGAAGATCGAGGAGCCATGGCAATGTATCTGGGTCTGAGGTGGGACCTCACGCTCCCCTCAGGTGCCAGACCCCTGCAGGGTGCTGGCTCTGGGCACTGGATCCGGGCTGTTCCCCTGCTCTGTGTTGAGGGGACAAGGCAGAAAGCGAAGGGACAAAAAGGAGGGAAAGTGAACTGGGGAGACCCGGGGCTGCTGAGGAACCAAAGCTCAAGTGTGTAGAAAATGTGACAGAAAGGCAAGTCTGCTGGAATATTGTATAGTGTCCCAAAGCTGGTTAAGCCACTTGGCTCGTAGTTAACAACAACATAATGCAAAGTTTGTCCTAAATACAGTTTTAATTTCTGTGAGCTGCTGGTGTGGTGACGCCGGTCACCCTGAGGAGCGCAGGCAGGGAGCGGCCGGGGGCCTGTCAGTGCTGGTAGGCGTCCCCCGCTTTAAACAGCGTCTGCTGCCGTAATGAAATAATTACAGAATCTCAGGCTGTTATCCAGTTACTCTGACGTTTCGCCATTCTTTGCCGTTAACTGGATTAAGGCCATTGTAAAAAGATTAGAGCCGAGCGTAGCGGAGCGAGGCGCCTGCGCCACCCGGGCCCGGCCGTGACACACACCCGGGGATGGACGGGTGCTGAATCAAGTTATTACACGGAATAACGCAAAGTATTAGAAACCTGCAGTGGTGTTTTGGAAATCTCGTGCATCCCTGAGACAAGATTTCTCTAATGAATAATTCAGTGTAGTGGAAAAGAGAAAGGTTTCTTTGACAATTCTCTACTTTACTCGGCTGCCTATTGCCGTCTACGTTACCACAGTAGTTAGTGTCCGTTTTCTAGAGTAATGAAACATTCTAAAACTTTCTCTACTTTAAAGGTTGGAATTAATTTTACGTATAATATTAATAGTTGGTACGATGCTATGCCTTCTCTCTGAAAGATCTGTTTTTTAAAAATATTAGACTGATTAGTCATCATCTCAGTTACTGACTTCACAGCAGGTTTAGTAATTCCATAACACAGTTTTTCACTTGCATTTTTTTCCTTTGTTTCTCTCTTCTTGCTTTCCAATTTTGATCGGCATAAACATTATGAGTCATGGCAGTTATTAACCAGTCAGACTGTGAAGATTTCCATTTCCAGTTTTACACTTCGCTCGCATTAACCGCGCTGTCACTAAATACATTTTTACTTTGATTATTATGCTCTTCCATGCATGATGGGCCTTGGTGCGTTTTCTGTGCGCAAAATCCAGCATTTTGGAGGCTGCTGAGGAACCACTTTCTCTATTGAGGTACAGGAACTGCGACAACAACAACAAAGAGGAGGAAAAAAAAAGGCAAAATGGGCTTGTCAGAGTTGAGAATGGAAAACAGTGCATTCAAATTGTTTTGAAACTATTTAATTCTGCTTCTCGCTTTCCTGCCAAATCATACTCTCATTGAAGTCAGAGGGATCTTTGCTGCAGAATTAAATAAAGACGTAATGGAACATAACTAATGTCATTGCCCCGGCTTTTCCCCTCCCCTTCCTAAAATAGTTTTCTTCCCTTCTTTCATTTGTAGTTTTTTCTTTCAATGAAAGCTGGCATAATAATTATCTGGAGCCATATTTAGTGAGTGTAATTATAGTATCTTTTTTCATATATGTTTACTCTAAAACGTTAAATCTGATTTATTTTAGTTCCGGATAAGATTTACTAGACTGTAGGCAATACTAGATTATTTTTAAACTACATGAATTGTTTCAGCATCTTATAAAGTAAGTGTTATGCCTTTTTTAAAAAAAGGTTAATAGCTGTGCCCTAGATTTTTGTGCATGTATCAGAGCCAGGGTTTCCAGCCCACAGCTTTCTTTCCCAGACCTGTGCTGTTAACTGGCTTTATTTCAAAACAATGGTACTTGAACATGGGGTCTGGCTGGGGACAAAATGTAATTGTCTTAGAGATTTCCTTGGTGGTAGTGTTTGGATTTGATTCACTAGCAAAAATGGCTTGTAAGCTATCTTTTCCGTGAAATTTAGACACTTCCATCTCCTTTCATTCCATGTTATCTTTTGGGGAGAATTTCTAAATAGATTTTTAAAACGCTTCAATGCTTATTTTGTTGTTTAATTTTAAAAGTTTGCCAAAATGAAGCCATTCCTGTTATATCTGGTTTTTAAAACAAGACGCTTATCCTGTTCGGAAGATCTCAGATCTGCTACCTTTCAGGTTTCCAATTTCTGCTATGGAGACAGGTTTCAAGCTTAACTAAGTGTAACCTTTTAGTCTTTCTAAATGGGACTATAGTTCAGTAGTTCAAATTTTGGAATTTATAAAATTTGCTGTGAAAACTGCAGCTCTTGCTTATGCTTTAGTAAGGCAAGTTCATTTCCTGATCAAAGCCACTCAACACTTAATTTATACATGTTTCTTGTTTTTTGAGGCGAACTACTGAAGGACTGAAGCTGTGCTTCCTTTTAACCGCTGTAATAGAATAGGTGTAGGAAATAAGACATGCAGAAAGCTTGCCGTTGAAGTTTTACCAGATTCAGCACCTAATTTTCCTTTAAAGTAGACTGCTTAAGCTGCTACATTTTTCCACCTTGTGCCAAGTAACCCTGAAGTAAAGCAGATTTTGACAAATTCCTGCTCGCAGTGCCAACCCATGGCCAATACCTGCAGCTTTTCCAAGCCCTCTACGCTTGACCCTTTTGCAACTTTTTTCCTGCCTTTCTCCTACCTTTCCTCTGCCATCGTCTTGTGATTTTACGTGTCCTGTCTTCTCCGTTTCCTAATTATGTCTGTGGAACTGGATCATTATATGAGTAATTAGAGTTCTGATACAGGCTTGCAGCATGCATTACAATGTAATATGAAATGTAGACACTTCTGCTCTAAGTGGAAGTGACAGATCAGAGCTTACAAATTGCATTCATTCACTTAAGAACCGCCTGGGACCTCTAAATTGATCACATGTGTCGTATGGATTATGTAATATTAATTAGGGTGGTATCCAATAGTGCAGCTGCGGTCCTTTTGATGGTTCTATTAAATCTCTGTTTTCAGGGGGTTCTAATTCAGTTCTGCAAGTCTTTTATTTCAAGGGAGGAAAACTTGAAGCGTAATTCTTTCTTCACTGAAATTGAGAAGGGTTAGCATAGGTATACATACATTTAAAGAGTGAATCAAAGAAAAACAGTATTCGGGAGGTCTCAGAATTCCAGGTACTTTTGCACCTATCCTCAACTTTTATGTTTTTACAATGAAAATTTTTCATCTCAAAGCTGAGTATTTTCTGTTTTAATTAAAAATAATAATGTACTTTATTGCCCTGTTACTAGAGGATTATTTTTTTACATAAGCTGATTATACTTGTGTGTTTCTTGATGTTGACAATTGGTACTCTGTTTATGGCGTATATAGATATAAAAAACATACAATATTTGTGGATGATATATATGATCATTATTAGAGAAGAATTAAACTAGGACATCGGTGGTGCATTGTTTGTCCAAGGCAACATAAAATAAGTTACATCTTTAAGAGTAAGGTCACATCTGCCTGGTTTCCTATGCTCAGTCTTAACTTCTACTTTTCAGCAATTTTGATTTGATGATAAAATATTTTTATGATGATATGAACATGCTTCAATTATTTTGTGCAATATTTTTAGTTGCTCCTGAGTTGGATGCCTATAGTGAACCATATATAGTGATAATGTATTGAAGTTAATTAGAATTACTCACAAACTTTGTGCTGAAAGCTCATTTGTGCTGAAACCCAGAAGCAGCATTCTGGAGGTGATTTAATTTGCAGTATGAGTAGCATATCGTCTGATTTCACTCCCTTACACTCCAGCCTTTCTAACGTGAACTAATGCTGAATAGTGGTAAAACAAAGAAATTAAAAGACTGTATTCTCTTCCTACAAATTATATTAAGAATTTAGAAATTACATTAGGGCTGTGCAGGCTGATGAGCCTGACTGGGTGTTGATGATTTCATGCGCAGTGTGACTGTTCCTGCTCAACTCATATATGTGACCTTTGTCCCTTCGTATCTAACTTGTGGTTCAAAACAAGGATGAACCACATCAGGCAGGGTGCTCGCTGCGTTCCCTGGCCATTGGAGTGTTAACACTTACGCGGTTTAGTCTTATAAAATGATGGATTTGCCCTGTTTTCCCCAAAGACACTACATGCAAACCTTATCATGTAAGGCCTGTATAAATGCTTTTACTTAAAACAGGAAACTTCTGAAATAATGTCTTGACAAAAATCTGTCGTTGTGGAGCTCTATGGGATTCCTTGCATTTTTTTCTTGCAACATACATGAATATTCATGATGAAATTATATGCTAAAAGTAGCACGTTTCCTGTTGTATCCTGTTTTCTAGGATCAGTGGCCCACCTTCTCTTTCTTGTCCTTGCGCGTTTTTATTCCATGCTATGTTTGCTCTGCAGTGTTATTACAAAGCAGTTTGTTTCCCTCTAGTTGCTCCCGGTGTGTATGCCACTTAAGTTTTCAGTATACACAACCCAGTTTCAGTGTGTACAATACCATGACAAATGGTATTTAATTTTTTCTTTTAAAAACGCACAAGAAAACTTTGGAACAATCCACTGGAGTGGGAGGAAGGTAAAAGTTTGCCACTGGGATCACTTAATTTTCATCATATTCAGAGGTATTTGATCACAAGATAGCAGAGATGTTAATAGTGTTATAGTTGATTAATAATCAGATCTCTTGTTAGCTGCAAAATAAAAAATATACATGAACACATATGCCCTTTTATAAGGGATTTTTGTTGTTGTGAGAAATGGATATATCCATTCATACATGTATTTATATTGTCAATGTTTGTAGCTGATACAGAAAGCTACTTTTGTTTTAATCTTTTGGTGAATGCAAAAGATTATCCTTGTGTTAAAAGAAGCTCCTTGTATCTCAAGTGCGAATCATATCACCTGCTGAATGAAATTTTAGCTGTATCACAGAAAGTAATTGGAAGTAAAATGAGTTCTCACTATCCTTTAGTCTTCATATTTTTACGCATTTAGTTTGGCTTAGTTATATGTTTAGGTATGAACAGATACCACCTTTGGCTTTTAGATAATAAGTTTTTAAAAAACACCCCCTTTGAAAATGCTTTTAAAAAAAAATTCTATATTCAATTAAAATTCTACAATAGTATTGTTGCCAATAGGAAAATATCACTTCTGCATGGAAACACAAAGTATTTATGCTTATTGAAGAGAGCAGTGTTTCCAGGAGTGTTTTTATTCGAGGATGTACTTAATGGATTTTATTTAATGGAGTCACTGCAGCTCGCTGCTTACCCAAAAGTCTGCATTCTATTTGTTATGTCTTGAATATAAAATGCGATTATATTTTCTTATATAATCCTCTCTTCTGAGGAGCAGATAGTAGCTTTCATTATTCCTAAAATAAATTATGAAGTGCTGGTTTGGATAACAATATTTGGACGTGTCAGGACTATAGATTACGGAGCATTCAGAGTGGGATCTTTTCACCTGAAGAGCAGCACATGGGTTTGTGCTTGTTTATTCATTTTATATATATATATATATATATATATATATATATATTTTAAGATATCAGATGGACAAGCTGCATGTCAGTGTTTTGTGGTTGTTGCTGTGCTGCATGTAAATGTGTGGAAAAGACTTTTTCCACCAGTGAAGGAAGGTGTTAGTGAGCGAGCCCTCCTACCTAACATGGTACTTGACCTCATTGGTTGCTAGCGTAAATCCCTGCAGTATTTTGCATTACTATAGTATGTGCTGGTTTCCTGTAACTTTTTGCTCAACTTCCGTGTGTCTAAAACCAGAGTAGAATTACGTGCAATTGAAATCCTTCTTTGTATTTTTTTTTTTCTCCTTCTTTTTTTCCATTAGTAATGGAGTAATTTTATAGTCGTCTCTTCCCCAAATTTCAGAGTAATGATGAGAAGGGAATACGCCTGTTTCCAGAGGAGGCATCGCTGTCTCTGTTACCCGCAGCCCAGCCCCAGCCAGGTGTATGGAGCAGGTTATTTCTGGGGAGTCATTAAAGCATGTTCTAAAACCGTTCGACGTTTCGCTCCATCGCTGGTTTTGCTGCAGGTCTTAAAGCAGATTTGCCATAAAACGTAGTGCATACGTACATGTTTTAGTCATCTGGCTTAATAGGGTGGCTTTTGTATTAAATATGCTGCGTGGCTGAATGTTTGAACCATATTGTATTGATGGAAAATCCATCTCTGAGATTTCACTGGAAGTTAACAGAGTGATATAAAGAAATGATGTTGAAGGGCAATTTAGCCATCTACTGTTTATATGGAATAAAAACTTTTTGGAAGAGTAAAGACTTTTAACTTGAAATACTGAAATCAAAGACATGAACCAAGTCACCTTTTATAACCAATAATTTTATTTAATTCTTTTTTGTATCTCAGCAGTTTCATTTTCATAAAACTTTTATTTTATTGCTAAGGCACTGAATTAAGGCATTCCATGATTTTTTAATGAGGGACTTCTGGGGTATTTTTGGCAGAGGAAGTACGTTGATTGTGAAGTGTCAATGGGGCTTGCAGTCTGCCTGGTTTGTAGAGATTTTTCTCTATGTGTGATTTTGAAGGATCCCAGAAGCATCTAATTACTTGAGGAGACATAGCTTTATTTTACTTAACAAATAAAACTTGATAGATTTCGTCAAGACTAACACTTCTTCGAGACATTAGTTTGTATTTTTTACACCAAGAGCTTTGTGCACAGATTTAATACCATGATTTTAGTTCTTAAGCTGTAAACAATTTTTAGAGAATTACATAAACTGTTAAGTCATTTTTTGTGTCCCTTCCTAAAGGCAGTAAAGAGGAAATGGAACAAAAGAAACCCTGTTATGCATGACAAATAGGCAAGGCAACACTGTTAAAGAACTAGACCACTGGTAGTTAATGAACAAGCTGTAGTGGATTTTAATATGATAAAGAAAACTATCTTATTAATATTTATTTGGCTTTCTCACTGCAACAGTCTGAGTTTTTAATACAGGAGTTCATCACTGCAAATCGTGTTTTACTATGTGCAATAATATAATTTGTGGTGTTTTGCCTTTTTCAGGGCCAATTCAAATTTTGCAAGTTTACCAACCCATTCCTGTACCCCCAGCTGAATGTCTGACACTGACACTATTTCTTCCCGTTCCATTGTTAAGCATGCTGGAAATGTGGTACAAGTGATTCAGTGGTGTAGCACCTGGTGAATATGAAGTTAGTACCATTGCAGTAAAAAACTTGTGTTGATAGGGCGAAAGCCTCATATCCTCAGCTTTTCCTGTGACCAGTCTCTTGATTTTTATTTTTTTTTTAGTATCCAGGCAGCTAACAAAGTCTTGACTTAATGAAAAGTACTAAACTTAATGTGCCTTCTGCTTGACCACAGTCCTTGATTAGGTAGCATTGTGTAAATCATTTATTCAAATACTATACACGAAGACTAAATAGATTCCATAGACTGCGTATTCTTGTAGCAGAACAGGTTACTCATGTAGCTGCTAAATAATACAGTTATGATTATATTCTTTTATAATTTGATAGGAAACTCAATTTTCTGTTAAATATGTCAATCATATACAGTCATGTTACACTGTCAATAGGTCTATGGAAAAACACGTTGGTAAGCTGAGTAACGTTCACCTTTGTAACATTCACCATACAAAGCTGTCACATAAAAGTACTTAAAATTATAGAGATGCTGAACCAGGCCTGCATAAATGGATGTTTTTGCTCTTTTCATGTTTAACGTTAGGCAGAATCGAATTGGTTGGGAGGGAGCGATAGGACTGAAGAATTACGTAGCAGTTGCAAAATAATGTTTTGCATCCTCTTCTCTACCCTTTGCAATATTGCTAAGTATTAAGAAAATTCTTAAGCTGTGGATATTAGAAAGACAGACTGTTTATTGGAACTCTATGGAAATATACTTCCCACCAGACTTTAGTTAAGCTGCATTTTGTAGTAATTAAACTAACAAATAGCACTTATTAACTTAGCTGCTAAATACAGTATTTATATTAAATAATACAAATAGTATTTATACTATACTAACACTATAAATGGAAGTCTTCATCAAGAAAGGCATTGTCTTTCTCCCTGTTTATCTAAGTAAAATGAGTATTGCAGACTCTTATGATAGGATGAAAGCCAGGTTTCTGGGGTTTTTTGAAGTCTTAGGCTAAAATTGAATTCTCCAAATCCTTCCTTGCTTTTTAAAACACGAGGACAAGATTACAGTACAGGACCGCTGAAACATCTGAGCTTGTACTCTAATCTACACTTTAGTCTTAAACGTCATCAATTAAAGTAATTAAGATGAATAGAATTGAATTCTGAGTAAGACAAGGAGTGCAAACTCTAAACTCTCGCTCGTATCTTCAGTTGTCCAGTCAAAGGAACATAAAGAGTACCGCATGGATTCCCATCAGTAAACATGTGTAGTTGTACTAAGTACTCTTTTGCTTCTTTTTGAGAGGTTTTCTGAGCAGCACAGACCATTTTAGATAACAGAAATTACTGTGAAAGGCAGGATATTAATGAATGTATTAATACATTCATTCATACATTAATACAACTGAAATATTTGGTTTGCAAACTGATTCTTTTGCAGGGCAGACTTAAAGTCTTTAAAGAGATACGTTTTTCTCTTCATCAAACTATCAAATGCCCCTTAACATGAGCATTTTGTAGTGTTAAGGAGAACAGAAATTTAGGCAGGTGGAAGGTTTATTCAGTGCTTCTTAGCTAAAATGTATTCCTTGCCATGCACAGGTTGTGAGAGACTAAATTTCTAGAAAATGTCACGACTGGAGAGATGGCAGAAAAGTGTGGTGGCATCAAACAGAAATTTCGTTAATAAACAAGGAGTTACTTAGGAAACATTCCTTTATTTGGAATTGTGTACATTAATAGTAATGTTAAAATTGCATGTGATTTTATCTGATTGTTTGTACTGCTCATGGGAAGTGCCATGTGCATGGCACATTGTAGCATGTCGTATATCTCATGTCAGAGCACCCAGGGCTGCCACATAAGCTGATTTAGTAGGCAGCGCATCTTCTGTCTCCTGTAGGTTTCAAAAAAAATTGTATTTTTTAAAATGTCCCCTTTCAAGTGAGAAAATGAGCAATAGACAACAAGTACAATTCTTTTTTCCTACGGAGCGCACAGAGCAGGTTTTGTGTGTTCGGGAGAGACCAGATTAAGATTCTCACTGAAGAGTTTGGGAGTGTTTTCACGGAGGTGTTATGGGAAGCGTGCTTTGCCATGTAAGATTTATAACAAGCACCTAAGCGTCTTATGTGATTTGGGCCTGTTGGATTTCAACAGCCCATCCCAGCCAGGGCAGCGACAGGCAGCGATTGCTGCGAGCGTTACGTTATTGCATCCAGAAGGCAGGAGGTGATGCTCAGTGTATAGAGCTGGTCAAGGAGCTCTCGGGATCAGAACGTGCACAAAATGCGTCGTGTTCATGGCTCTCCCAGGCAGCCCGAGGTTGCCCCACACGAGGAGCCCCCAGAACTGCTGATCATCTCTCCCAGCGAGCGTAGATGTGGAACACCTCCAACCTCACCCTCTTCACCAAGCTCAGAAAGCAGAGCCCCTCTTTTCTTGTAACTAAGCATTCATGCTCTTTTGAACTCCAAACCAGCTTTTGCTGCAGAGTGGAGCTGTAGTTTTTGCAAAATCTCCTCCATTATATGAAGTACTGAAGGGAAGAAATTAAGAAAAGTAGTAAAGCGGTGACTGAACGATGTTTTGGGCTCTGTACTTGCTTTCCTCTCATGTTCAGACTATTACGAAGTCGATTTAAATGGAAAAGTAAGCACGATGCCAACTGTTATGTGTGTTGAGGGAAAATTGTTTGCGCATAATACAGATCACTACAACAGTGCTTTCCAATTTACGGTGCTTTCAGCAGTGAGATGAATCTCTATCTTTGCCTGTGTTGCCAGCGAGTTCTGCAGAAATGCATGTCCTTGGTCAAAGGACAGCCACAAATCCGGCCTTCTGCGTGTCGGCGTTGCCTGCACAGTTTTCGTGCCCCCCTTCGCCATGGTACAGTGGTATTATAGGGAGGGATGTTCTATAAAGGCTCACGTGCGTGTTTGGATTACAGTGGGACTTGAGATTTTCTATCCTGATGTCATACTTCAATGTAAGACTGTACTGATCCACAAGAAAAACTTGTATTATACCACAAAGAGGTATTAAATGAATTTAATATATGGAAGTGGTTGGTTTTTTTCCTTGTATTCCTGTCTTGTGGAGCCAGGTCACAGCAGAATCTGTTCTTGGCAACTCAGAAAATTAAACTGTGGTAGTGGCTTTATGTACTTATTTGGGATCCTGAACAGAGATCTTTCAATGTAAGCAGTATTTTTTAATGACTGTGGCAGGGGGAGAAAACATTTGAGAAAAATCAGTGTTGGATCTTTGGGAGCCAAGTTTCTAGTGTACTTTTACTACCTCTGCCAGTGATTTGGTGTGCTGTCGCTGATAATTCAACATCTGTATCCGTGATATATGAAGATCAATTCCCACGAATATCATAAAGTTCGTTTTAATATTTTTGCAGTATTTGAATGCCTTAAATTAGTTGCCTAGCAAGGCAAGGTATTGTAATTATGATATTTTGATTCTTGCATGTCTTTACGCTGGAGAAATCCCTATTAGCAGGCACAATCTCGTAGTATATAGTACTGGAGAACTGCGGAGAAAGTAGATATGCAATAACAGGAATGCCAGCGTAATTATATTTTGTTCTTCTGTACAGTTACTCTTAGGGGAGAAGGAATTAGGTAACCGAAATGATTAGGTACCAATATTACCGTGGTATTAGATGGCACACAGGCAGTACTCAAAGCTTTGTCTCTTTATAGTGGAGCTTTCTATATGATTCACTCAAGGTAGAAGTATTTAAAGTAATTAAGGGAAATAAGAGCTTAACTGTTCAGGGGTAATAATGACTACAGAAGAAGGAGAAACAGTAATGATAATTTGAGACACCTGGTGACAATCTGGCCCTCTTTTTGTTTCTGCAAGGGTATAGTTAGAGCCCTTAGTAGTTTTGAAAGCAACTGTATTATGTCTCTCACTGACAGATTTTATGCAATCAAATGCTTTACGCTTAACCTCTGGTTGTATTTGCCCTTATTTTTTCCTGACCGTGAGTAAATGATTGTCATTTTACGTTCTAGCCAAGGTCCTTGAAATGTTCCTCTTCAGAAAAGGACTCAATATCACTGTTCTGTTCCCAGAAGATTGCCGGGTACTGTGAGGGTGGAAACCATTTGCTATTACTTAATGAAAAAATGTCCTCCGTAAATCACCTCTTCAAGTGGAGCCCACAGTGAAACAGCATGAGCCTTTAGCACTGCCAGCGCTCTAATAGACTTGTATATCCTGGGTACTCATTATTTGCTGGTTGTTAATTATAGAGTGTGTTTAAGACAGGAAATCTGGTGTGCTTCTTAAGGGAAAAGCAGCATGCCCTAGGATAGGGAGAGCGAACAGCAAAGGAGGGGGAGGAAGCGCTTTTGTTTTAATTTTAAGGAGTGGACTATGTACTTCACCTGCATTAAATACATCAGATGCTTTAGTACATGTAACAGGCTGGGGTTTTTACTTTTTAACTCCAAATATTGGTGCTAAAGGATTTTAAGACCTCTAGAAAGGTTATTGCTGAGGCGATTTGGGTGCATCTTTGGGAAAATTTGTTTGTCGTTATGGTAAAAAGTCCTTCTGGGCATGTATGTGGAGGATGTCCCTGGGGGAGGAAAGCTGGAGCTTTAAGATCTGTGTGCAGCTCCCTGCTTATTAGATCAGTTAATCTAATTAAGTGGTTTACTCTGACTTCACACAGGCATGAATCAGAAGCGATTCATCTTGAAAGTCAGTTGTATGAAGCCATTATACTGGTAGTGGGGAGATGAGAGCTAAATCCAGTGCCTGTGAAACCACCGGCCTCTACCCTCTGCTCCAAGAGATCGCTGTCATGTTTTACTTCTGCACGTATGTCACTGGGTAAAATATATACCCAGTATTCCAGAGGCCCTGGCGCAGGCTGCCCAGAGAAGCTGTGGATGTCCCATCCCTGCAAGTGTTCAAGGGCAGGGTGGACGGGGCTTGGAGCAACCTGGTCTGGTGGGGGTGTCCCTGCCCATGGCAGGGGGCGGAACGAGATGGTCTTTGAGGTCCCTTCCAACCCAAACCATTCTCTGATTCTATAAATAGCTTTACAGCGAAGACTGACAACCCAGGTTTTCCTTCCTCTAGGCAGCTTTTAAAACCGCTGCTCCCTAGTCCTGCTTCTTTCTGATTTTGTCGTTCTGGAATGTTTATTTTTCTTCTTGCCAATGGCACAACTTCAAGAGGGAGGCTAGAAGAGACTGCCCTCCCCAGCACAGCCACGAGTTTGGTGTTAATGACTCCCTCTTCTGATGGGGAAAGGTAGGTTTTGAACTCACTCAAACAGAAGAGAATGTCGATTCTGGTCACCTGCTTTCCAAGCTGCCTTAAAAAAGGCAAGAGTGGAAAGCTTCATCTTCCTTCTCCTTTGGCTGAAAGAGCGCTTGCTCCTGTTGAAATGCATATTTGTATTGATAAGATATAAAATTTATTAATTTTGTAGGAGGTGAGTGACTTTCCAATGTCTTTGCGGTAGGCACTGGCATAGTTGGGGATTAAAATTGGGACTTGCCTCCACCAGAAGTGGAAAAGAAAAACTTTTCAAATTACTAAGGCCAACTAAAATTGACAATCACACCTGTAATGTTGCCTTGAATATGCATCAGTATCTCTGAATTACAGCACGTTTCTTTAAGTACAGACTTAAGCAAGGGTAGTAGTACAAGTGCCACACACATACTGAGCTTGTGTCCTGTGGTGCGTTGTGCTTTAGGCTTTAAGAAGTATGTTTCCTAAGGCCGTACAAATGGGAAAATTGTGTCGAAAATTTATCTGGCTTTTAGAGAAGGGGATTCCCAAAGAACAGGAGGCTCACCAACAGATCATATACAATAGATTTTTGAGCATCAAAACTTTATTGCCTTCTTGATCCATAGAGCTGGATGCCTACATGGACACCCACCCATGCACAAAATACGTGTGATTAGAGGACAGCAAAGATACCTTGGCCTTTAGCTGCTGGGAGACACTGGAACGTCTGGTTCCCTTTACATCACACATCTGTGCTCAGCATCAGCTCAGAGGGCTGGCCCTTGCTCTTATTATGGTGTACGAAACTTTATCCCAAGTTCAAAGATCCTAGCATAGAAAAATGAAGTCATGTTCCTACCCGTAACAGAAGAGTGTCTCCCATAACATCTTCGCAAGTTCCTTCTAAACTCAGGTATGACTGAGACGATTCATTATTCTGTGATTGAGTATCCAGCTCTTTGTAGTGAAGAGGATACTGGGTAATATTTTTACGTTCCCTTTACACCTGCCTGTTTCTTCACCTTCCAGTGCTATTTTTAGACAGAAAAAATTAGTTGAGGTCGTGTTCTAGCCTAGTAATGTGCTACTCAGAGTTTGTCCATATCTCTTGCTCTGAAGGCTTTTTTTTCAAAGGAGTCCTCCTCTGAATATTTTTATTGCTTTCTGGCCTTGATGAAGAATGGGAAGCTCGGCCTGCCAATTCAAGAATGGTCCTTCTCTCTCTCTCTCTCTCTCTCTATATATATATATATATGTATATAACCATCTCTATAGCTACTATTGACTAAGTTTTCTGTAAAAAAAATAGAAACCCCTAATTTTGTAGCAATTTTATGACCCTTGCTTAGTCTTTACCTTAAAGTCTGTTTCCAGCTGCCCATTAGGGTGCTTTTGGGTCTGCTGGTTAAACTGTTCATGGAATTTATCTATTGCCTGATTGAGCACAATTAGCTTGACCTGTGTAAATAATGGCAGTGAAATAATGGCAGTGCTAACATGGCTCATTTTGGTGGAGATGGGGCTGGGGGAGCTTTCCCAACCACCCTGGTGGCATTCCATAGGGACAGGGATCTCTGGTGGGACAGCAACAGTGAGCGGCACGGCTGCTCTGGAAAACCAAACCTCACCCCGTGTCCGTTGTCACCACAACAGTAATCACTGCAGAAAACCTCCTGCTCACCGGTCTCGTAACAAGGTGCAGTGGTCGTGGCAAATTTATGGAGGTCAGAATTGTCATAAAGCAAGCTGGAAATTTTGAGAAACCGCAAAGGAAAGATTCTTAATGTGAGGTTGGCAGCAGGCTGCGTTGTGTATGCTATTAATTAGTACCTCTGTGTTTGTTGCGCTTCAGTGGGAGTTATGCAGGCCTATGCCTTGCAATGATCTTTCACAGTATTAAAAGGCATTGCTCTAAAAAATGCCTCGCTGCAGTTACTGTGGGACATCATTATGTTGTGCAAAGGAGGCTGCTTAGACCCGTGAACTCCAGCTGTGACTTCAGCCCATTAGTTACTGCCGGGAGGTGGTGACAGCCCTGCGAGGTGGCTGTGTGGCCAGGGCCGCCCGGGTCAGGGGCCACCCCTGTTTGGAAAGCTATGCCTAATGGCTGGCAATCCATAATAGTCTTGTAAAGCAATCCTTCTTGTGGTGTTTGTGAAGGGACTGCTATTTGCAGTCTGATTTCCTAAAGGCATGCTGAAGATAAGGAGACTTGAATAACCAGATGACACAGGGAGCAGCAAAGAATAAACTCTCTTTGGTGAATGCAAAATATGGAACCGACGGACCAAGTCAGAGCTTTAAGTAGACTGCAGGGAGAGGAGATGGAGAGGAGCCCCGTGGCCTGCAGACCCAGCTGGAGGAAAACCTGCTGGTTACATGGGCTGTGCTCTGCTCCTTTTCCATCCCACCAGCCAGAGAGGAGCCTGCTTACCGTCCCAAAGCAGTATGTCCTAAGATGATGGGTTTAGGTGAAAATGATTTGGTATTCAACTCAGCTCCTGCCTACAAAAATAGCATCTTTGTAAGGGTTAACACAGGTAATAGAATCCATTTTCTTCCACTTCCCCTCAATAAAAAAGGCTGCATTAAGGTATCTCCAAATGTTGAGGATCTGAGCAGTGAAGAACTTTGCCATCACCACAAGGAGGCTGAGGGTCCTTCCATTTTCCCATGTGCTTTGTATTTGTTACAGCCTTTGAATAAGGGCCGGATAATGGTGTGTCCAGTGTGGCATATACTACCTCTCTGGAAACACCTTCTTTAGAAAATAAATAGTTTATCTTATAAACCCTGTCCTGGCAAATTTACAAGGATATCAGAAACGTGTATTTTCTAACTAAAAACATACTGAACATTAGTTAACGTCCAGCAGGCTCAAGTACTCGTTCTCCTTTTAAAATTTTTCTCCCAGGGAAGCAGAGATGAGAAAAGAAGCACTATCTTTCCTTTTTCATCGACTCTTCCTGAAACACACTTGAAACGTTGGAAAAATTAGTAGGCATATGATAAATTGGCCACAAGCCCCAGATGCAGTGATCTGTGTGCCTTTCTAAAATAACTCTCTTAAGGGGAACTTTTATGTCATTATTTCTTAGCTACTTTGGTTATCAGAATAGCTTTGCACAGTGGCATATATATCATGCTTTTGTTTTAATTAAACGTATCTCTAAGAAGAGCTTGTAAAAATGTAGCTAGCGGTATTTTATAGGGTTTGAACTTGAGGTCATTTTGTTCTATCCATCTCATTTGCATTCAGTAGCTTCTTCACATTCTCTGTGGGCAGAGGGTAGCAGGGCAAAGGATGTCGGCATGGGTAAAGACCGTGGTTTTTTGCAAGGTAGCGGTTTCTACTTCAGTAGACTTCTTCGTAATGTAGCTTCTATGTAATACTTACATAGTCTTTTACAGAGGAACAGTGGCTGTTTCTTTTAGGAACTTCAGCCCTTCAGTTTCCCAAAGAAGTTAATATATTTTCTCATACATCTTTGGTCTGCATGGCATGTCTGTGTTTTCCTTCATGACATCTCCAGGGAGCGTTCTCAAACACTAAAGGGTACAGTTTTGATTATGCTTAAACCTTAATATTTCTAGAATCACCTTTTAAAAATCTTTGCTGTTTTATTCCTTAGTAGCAAAGAGACAGATGAGCCAAGTGCCCGGTTCCTGAGAATTATCTGGAAGATGGAGCTGGAGGCAGTAGTTTCAGTACAAGGTAGTATTAAAGTAGATAGGCATAAAGAGTTTTAGTGGAAACAGCATGCATAAAGAGATATGTGAGAGTATATTAAATGGACCTATGTCAGGATTCATTTGTTATATTTACTAGGGATTTGTCTGCTTGCTACGCAAGTACCCTTTATTACTGTATTGAATTTAAACGTCGTCTGCTCCTTGGGAAGATTTTTTTTTTTTCCTTTGTGTGCTGCAATTTTTTTTTTATTATCTTCCATCTAATACCAAACCCAGAAACGATATAATTCAGGATCAGTGTTGTAGTACTGTAGGTTAAGAAGGTATTTCAGTGACAGTGACTTTGAATGGAATATTGGTAATTTGGATGCCTCCTTTGGAGAAAACTAGGTAACATTCTTCAGTAGAATGGAAGGCTGACATTTGTGTTCCGGTATTTGCTGGGACAGAAAAGAGTGATTCCACTGGAGTTTAACTGATTCTTCTAAACTATCTATGCTCTGCCATTTTGTAGGACAAAGGCATTGCTGTTGCTAAGCTATGAAATCTTTAACAGAGAGACTTTGTACAGACGAAGCTGTGTGAGCATTGTATTAGCTTTTAAAACAATTTTTGCAAAAGACACCAAGTGGTTGATGCTGGCGTGTGAACTGGGTGTTTTCTGTGGGAGAGTTTTGAAGCTCTCCTAAGTACAGAGGAAGGGTTGTTGGAACTGCAGCGCTGCACAACCACTGCTTAGGTTTGTAGGGCAAAACAAAACAGAACACTCCTTCCGGCAAATAGATTTTAGTTGATTTCTAAGTTTGCAAGTTGCAAAATACACACAGATTTTAAAAGCTTTTTGGATTTTGACTGTACAGTACATGAGCCAAACAGCCATTTTTGTCCCACTACAACTGTGGATATCCATCCAACCTATATTATTTTAGTTGCTTAGTGTTATCCAAAAGAAATCTGAAAAAAATGAATGATTCTTGCGCATTGAAGCATGATTACAAAGGGAGGGTTCAGGAATCAAACTTCTGAATAACTCAGTGGGTCCAGTACAGCAGAGCTGAACTTTTACACAGACACATTTATGTCTACTGTGAAATCTTACAACAATGCAGAATGATTATTCTTGGTTTTAAACATTATTCTCCCAAGATAGTAATAATTTGAACTTTCCTAACACCTTTAGGCTTAGACCTGCAAAGTTAGTAATGGGCTGTTAGTTTTTCTAAATTAAGTTTGCTTCTTCATGAAATGCAGCTGTCCCACATTTAGTTGGAATATGTTATATGTGTATTGTAGAGCTTCTGCAGCTAGTTAATCAAATGTGGTCTATGTTTTAGTGATAGCATTTGAAACGTATATAATCTCATAGTTAATATCATGTTTATGTATGCTCACACACACACATACGTAGAGAGGGAAAGATGTGGGAGCTCGTGTTACTGACTTGATCCAATCCTGACCTGAATCTTAATCATCTTGTCACCATTTAATAATGTTGCAACATACAGTGGAGGGCTCACATTACTGAGTTTTGGTGGTTTGGGGGCAGTTTAAATTTTGCCTGCATCTTGTAAAGCAGAAGCAAGTTATATATTAATGGTATTGTTTATCCTGCTGCTGTGCATTTTGTTTTCTGAGCCTTGGGTCCTGCAGTGGTGATGATGATGGTCCCATGAAGGTTTGCTATGGCTGCATGGTCAGTGTTTGAAAAAAATTACATTGCCCCTTGCCATATATATATATATATGTATATATGTGTGTGTGTGTGTATGTATGTATATATAGTTTCACTGGCTATTTTCTTTCAGGTACTTGTCCACTTCTAACTAATCTGTATGAAAAGGGATTGAAAATAATTTCAGATAGTGCAAAGTGGAGAAGTTTTTCTTAACTGTGAATGCTTTTCTTGATAGAGGCTTACCTTGCGTTGGGTTAATAAAGCACATCACAACACTTCTGTCATTCGGCAGTTTGTTTAGCTTCTGTTCGCAACATGGTTGGACTCCTACATCATTTTTACCTTGGTTAAAAAAGATAAAATAAAATGGTCATTTAACTGCATTAGCATCTGTAATGAGCCCAGGCATCCCTATTCTGCTCGTTTCTTGCCTGTAATCATGAAGCCTCTGTAGCCCTGTTTGATGTGAGCAGTAACCACACAGCAACGGAGTTAAATGCAATTTTTTTTTTCTGAGAAATGGTGTGATAAAATTTTAACTACTCTTGTCATGTTTTCTGATCCTTCAACAGAAAATGAATCCTCTGTCTGGAATATTTACTGGTGTATAGATTTATTTAAAGTTCTAGTGCTTTGGTGTCAAAATAGATAATTTTTTATGTACTAGAATAAAATGCATAGTATGATAAAGGCAAGAATATATCAGTCCTCATATTTAGAATCTCTCTACAACTTGGCTGTTGGACTTTTTAAACTTATTTTAATGTATCTTAATTTTGCTTTCCTGTCATTACCTGCTTTCACATGAAAATTTCTTCATGTGGTTCTCTTTTTCTTAATTCATTAGATTTGGCATGGCTGTTTATTGTATCAGCTTGGCATCTGGCTAATGTAGCTCATCCGAAAAAAACAATATGCTTGAACAAGCCCCTATAAAATTAACCCTTATGTTCTAAACAGACTGGCACTTACACAGTATGGCTGTGGTTCTTGTGCTATAAAAATTACTTAGCCGTTGCTGTGTTCTTTTGTTAAGCTGTTCCAGTCCAATGCATGAAATGTTTAACAGCATTTTCAAAAAAGTTAAATGCAATATTTTTATGTCTTCCAGTACATTCTCCCATCAAAAGTAGTTTCTCTCTTACACTGAAGAAAAAAGAAAAAAACAGACCAAACAAACGAAATCAACAACAACAAACCCACAACACAACAAAACAACCCAAACAACAAATGCTAAAAAGAACTTTGCAGAGCTGCAATATAAAGCAGTTTCAGTCTTGTTTGGAAAACTTGTAAATCTCTGTGTTATAACTTATGTTCTAGGAGAAGTTCTAAATCCTTGTGCAATTGCTGGTGTTCCAAGTATCACTCAAACTAGTCAGACTTCTGAATATAATGTAATGTAAAGGAATGTAGTATGTTCATGCAGAAGTGACTAGTGTCATACAAAGTTAAGTATTTATACCTGTGATCAAAGGCGGAGTAGCACAAATGTGCTAGAGTCTTGAATTCCTGGTTGTTCTGTGTTCTAGACCTGGACCGTCATTATTCTCTCTGAAGTAACTCATCTCATCGGAAGTGCAGATAGCATTGGGTTTTTTTTGCCCCGTCTAATTCTAGGATGTGCCTTTTTTTGGCTTCTTTTTTTGGGTGGGGTGGGGGGGTAGGGTGGGGTGCTGCTTGTTTGTTTGTAGACCTGTCTGTTATTCTAATATTGTGTTCTGGCATTGGTACGATATCCCTTCTTTGTTTCTCTACAGTAACAGCCTCGTGTTCTGTTAGAGGATCCGTTTTCTGGTGCTTTCCCATTCCTTTGCTTCTCTTCTTCAGAGTTCAAAGCCAACTTGTTATTACAAGGCCCTTCCTTTTGAAGGGAAGATCTGATAGCTACTCAATATCACTTTCTATTTGATACAAAAATTCATTCTGATATTACTTATTTTCAGTGAAGTGGAGAAAACCAACATCTAGTTCTGTCCTGGCAACCTGTAGCTTTGTTCGGATCTTCTTTCTTCTCCCTCTTCTAGAAAATCAGTTCCTCTCTATGGTAACAAAGTTATGAAATATTTGAGACAGCAGTTCATTTCGAATGCCATCAAAATCAGCGCTTGCAGGAGCTTGGACTGAGTTTCCACGTTGCTTCATGCAGAGAACACGTTGCTCTATCGCTGGTGATGCTCCAGGTCTGTCCAGCGCAGCAGCTTTCTGAGCTGAATTGTTGAGGGAGGAGGAATTGGTTTTGCTTGTTTGTGGGTTTTTTGTTGGTTGGATTTTAACTTTCTCTGTCAGATTGTCTTTTTTCTTCTTTATCTATGAATTCAAGCATGTTATTCATCCTGCCTGATGAGGATTGTGGGGTTATTCTTAATGACTTACAGCTGTTCTGTGTAAGAAGGGAGAAACATGCAGACCAAGCATGCCGAAGATATATTTTTTAATAACAGAATGCTGAGGAGTGTTACAGCACTATTGTAATACCACTACTCCCACCGGAGGCCTCATACATATGCATGATAGGAGACCACACCACATGGGAGAAATACTATGAGCATGGGGGAACGAAAATGCATATTGATAAAACATGTCACAAACTGTGGATAGCCCACAGGAAATATATAATCTCAGTGGGTACACTTAATTGAAACAGATTAAAATCTAAATCCATGCCAGTTGATAATGTTTTTTTATGCTGAAAGGTCAACTGGGTTTTTGACACTCCCAGTCTCACCAGAAACCTGCGTGAAAGACTTTGGGCAGGGCGTCTTCAATACATTTTATTTAGAATGGACATTTATGACTGGTCGTTGACCTTGAGATTCCATTAGCAGTAATGAGGGGCAGTCAGTAACGCTTTGTGCAGAGTACAGTAAATGATGCATATGCACAGCCGAGGATGTGTCCCTGCTCCATGCTGTGCTGGGATATACTGTGGCACTGGCACCACGGCCATAGTTCCAGTAAAAGAAATGAAGCAGTGAGACTCACAACAGCGGGACTGCTTTGGAAATATTTTTAGTATACGGCGTGTTGGATTTCCACTTGTTCCATTTCACTTCTTCTATCTCTTTTCTCCCTCTTCTCATTAGACAAAATGTCTAATTCTCTATAGAGGGCAAACCTGATTTGCCTAATCACATGAGGAGTTTTGTTGAATACTAGCGTAAGGAGATACTACCAAAAAATAAAATACAATAAAATGTTTCTAGAGACCACTTCTATGAAAATGTTTTAAACTCCAGTTAACCAACAGTTTCAGGCTGGCTCTGGGTGATATTTAGTGTACCAGAAGCACAATGTGTTGATTCAAAGATCATCTCCAAGCTCAACTAGTCCATCCCAATGAGCAGGAACTCAAGCAGAGGTGGCAAGGGGGAGCAAGGAGTCCCTGACGAAACTCAGCTATAGAAAAGCAGCACACAAGAGGTGGAAGCAAGGAAAGGTGGCCAGAGAGGACAACACCGATACCATCCGAGCGTGTGGGATGGGGCTAGGAGAGCCATCCCTGGGGCTCTCTTGGTTGTTGGCATTGCTTCTCTGTGGTGGGTTTTGAGGCTGGTTAGAGCCCAAGAACTTCAGAAGCAAATGAAATCACATTCTTCGTTCTATCACTTCCTCAGCCCAGTTACCTTGTTTAGTTACTTACAATGAGAAGTCCCGATGTCGTAAGTTAAAAGTGATGTTGGGAATGGTGGGGCCTGCTCATACATGATGAAAGCTGAGGAGAGAAAAAAAAGACATATTCTAGGCTGCAGACATGATAGTGGTCACTGAGAATAAAATATTGTACTCCTTATCTGTCATCATTCAACCTGAGAGAATTTTTAGTTGTCTTGATTTTCCTTCCTATTCACATTAATTTTTTATTAACATGGCAGTGAGGTTGTGTGTGTGTGTGCGTGGTGATGTTGTTCTTTTTGGTTTCTCATACAATGAAATCTTTCTAATTAACATGTCTCAGAACATGAAATTTTTCTTATTTAATTTCAGTTTATTAAAAATGAGTATATGTATGTCTGCATGTACTTCAAATAAAATTTAATAGAGAGCAATTCACTATAATCTTCCTTGAAAGGATGTAGGGGCCTAACTGAAGCAGGAAAATGTAAGCCCCTCTTAAGTAATGGAGGACAAAGGAAGTTATGAGTCTCATATTTGAGTGACTTCTACTCCTTGTGCCTATAATTCATTGTATAATTCCTTGTTTGGATAATATTTGCCTAGAGACAATACCTACAGCAGCAGTTTGTTTGTCCTAAAATATTAGGTAAATGTATATTCGTAACAAATTCACCTAAAAACATTAATTATTCTTGCCCTCCTTTCCATTCTGGCTCTGTGATAGTCATTTAGAATGAAATCACAATTTATGATAAATAACCAGAAGATCCAAACAATCAACATTGTCAACAAATTAAAACCATAAAGATAGCATGCATTCAGACTTTAGGAAGGATGCTGTTTTCTTAACAGATTGATTGCAAATAAAAACAATAAAATTGACCGCTGAGACTTCACTGAGCTGTGGCAATGTTGGTAAAAGGACAGATATTGTAAAGGTTATTTTGGATAAGTCTCATTTTTATATGTAAAGTCACCTGAAAATCATCTGTTTCCTTGAGAAAAGGAAGTTTGCTTTTGGAAGTGAGGCTTTCCAACCTTTGTTGTTACACCAAGCTGGAAAAGCAGTTGTGAACTCCCCACGGACTCATATTTTTTCCCACTCAAAACAAAAGGGAGAGAGAAAAGCTGCCACTACTGAAGCAGCAAACTTAACCCGTCCTCTCTTCTGCAGCAGCTCCCACCACAAAGATCTGTTCCTGAGACACGGGGACCGTCTCCTCTTTCTTTGGGAGGCTTTGTAGCGTCTCTGATGTGCTGTGAGGAGCTTCTGCATGGCGTGCAGTGCAGCTGGGTGGACAGCAAAGCTCAGGGCCTTGAAGAACATCATCTTTAGGTCTGGAGCATAGGGAGGATTCTAATGTGATGACCCCACCGTGGCAGGCAGCCTTGCCCTTAGAGTATGTTCAGCCTGCTTCAGAGCTGCTCTTTGATTTATGAGCACTGGGGAAGAAAAGGTGAGGAGATGGAAAGAAGTGCAAATGCTCGCTCCTCTTCCCCATCGAAGTGCAGCGTGACAAGTCAACCTGCTATGAAGACCTTTTTTTTAAATCAGCTGCACTTTTTTTATAACTTCTCTCATAGAAGGAGCTGAGCCTTTTTTATTTTAGGCCCACTGAAGGTAGCTAAAGAAATATTTTCCGCTCCTAACCATGAGCACATGAAAAAAAGGACTCTGGTAATCATGGGATGTGTATGTCTAGTATTTTATAACATCTATATTGCAAGTTTAAAAAACAACATGATTAATTTGAAGGTACCCTGGTATGCACTGCTCTCCCACAAGCTGAGTAGCTCTGGGCTTGCACTTCTGACTGTAGTTTAGGTGCTACAAGTTCCCCTTTGAAGTGAAAAATAAGCAGTGTTGTCCGAGTTGTAGATGTGCCGCGCTGCTGCTGTGGTGGCGAGAGAGAACGGGCAGCAGTTACCCGGTGTCACACGTGGAGCAGCAATTTGATGTACGGTAACTGTGACCAGAGTCACCAGGCGGGGCAGCGTGCCGGGGAATCTTCTTCCTTCTTACATTAGTAAGCATTAAGTCGATCCCTTATCCAATAGACATTGACTGCGTGCATCTTCGGCTCTTTTAATCATAGATAATTTGATTAAAAATAAAGTATTTAGTATTAGTGTTACAGATTAAAAAATGTTTTCTTAGCTTTAGACGATATTTGGTATGTATTTTCTATTCCAGCCAACAGAACGCTAGTTAAGTGAAAGAATAATAGAGCATTATATGCTAACAACTTGTGTATTGCTGCGACTTTTCTGTATAATAGTATGCTTAGATTTGAAGAAACATCTTCATTATTTTAAATAGAAATATATTCACAAGAGACGTATTCTCTAATTAGTCTCCCTTGGCAAGTATGTTTTTAATAATAATTTGGCATTTAAGTAAAATATCCCTCTTCATCTTGTAAAACTTAACGTAATAACTAATTAAAGCAGTACTGTTTTATTTGAAGAACAGCTATTTCTTTTGGAATGTGTTGTAAGCCTAGTTTTAAAGTAAATTAACCTTGTTCTCTGTTTATAAAATTGAAGTGTTCCATTCTGAGGTCTTAATTTCATTTTTACTGCAGTGAAGTTGTTGAGTGACAAGGGCTGGGAAGCTGGGGGGGCCGGTGCGACCCGGGCAGGCAGCCTGCAAACCGACTATCGTTTTCTTTTTGAATATATGTTTTAATAGGGGTGGATTAGGATTTTTTTAATATATTGCTGATGCTTGCAGTTGCATGTCAGAGTACTGTGAAGCATCACAGGACTGGAGGAACACTTCCAGAAAGTGTTTTGTGACACTTCTGCACGAAGGTCAGTGTATTTTGGTGTCACAGCAAACCTGGGTTTCCTGCAATGCGTCATTTGCAGAGAATACGACATCGAAGTAGCTGAGTTATATGTTGCAGTCATGTCTGCCATTTGAATTGTCAAAAAAACGCTGTAACTTCTTTTTTTATTTGGGAAAAAAAAAATCCTGATGCGACATCTTTAGTGATGAGAAAATCTGCTCATTAGGGCATTCCAGCTTTGATTCTGTAGTTTCTGTGATTTGCAGTCAGCTGTCCAAACCCTCGGTCTCATTAACACGGAGGTAAAAACAATCTTTCTCTCAAATGAATAAGTGTAATTAGTCAAACATTTAAATAATCTGATATGACTTTCCTGTTAAGAATGACTGAAGGTTCTGCATAAGGTCTTTTGATTAGATGTTTTTCTTTTCTTTCAATACATGTACCTCTCTGTGCATCCTTTTCCAAGCAGAACACAAACTCACATAGCTGGCTTAGAGCAAATACTGTGAAGAAAAATTAGATTTATTCTCTTACAACCAATCAAATCCCCCCCATTATTCTGTAAATGTGGAGTACTTAAGTAATTATCAGGAGTTTTCAGCTTTGCTTCATAGTATTGCTTGAGCTGAAACCAGTGCCACTTTTCATTTTTAGTGGATGAAGCATTTAGGAAATAAATGCCTGTTCAAAAGTTACATGTAACCTGGCAATGTCTTCTATTCTGTTTCTTTGTTTCTTGGGTTCTGACATAGCCTGGGGAAGGTAAAAATGAAAGCAGGTTATGACGATCATGTAGGTACTGCTGTCTCCCCATAGTAATATATCGAGTTGTCACATTTGGCAGCCATTTTTAGATAAAATCAAGTTTAGTCTTAAATGGCTTCAAAATAAAAAGTCTGACAGCTTTAGTTTAAGTTAAAAATATTGCCCTTAGATCAGTAGTTCCATAAATGACTGTGAGTGAATTAAATTTAGGCATAAATGGAAGAGGGGAGGTGTTTCAAGAATGTACCATGGTACAGCCAACCCATTTAATGCAATGAGTGCAGACAAAGAAAAAGAAAATGCAATTCTGAATATTGAGAAAACACCACGTTCATAAAGGTCAGAGTTTTGGAAAGAGTATTCAAAATAGTGTATTACGACTTCAAGTTAACAGTTTAAAAAAAGAATGATTTTTTTTCTTTTTGCTTTAAAAGCGTGAATTGCATTATATACAAATAGTACATGAGAGTGTTGTCATTTGGGGTCATTCCCCAGCCGAAAGCTTCCAGCAGCAGCACAGCACAGAAATTGTTGCTTCTGTTGACCAATCTAATGACCTTTGCTCATCTGTCAAATTTTGCATTGCAAATTTTTGTATGGAGGAGACTCTGCTCACGGAGAGGTCGTAGCAGAAAATCCAGTGCAAAACCTTGACTTTTTTGTACTATAACGTCTTATTTAGATCATCACCTGGCTGGAATGGGTTATTTTTTCCTGAATAGTAGTTTATCAGGTATAAATTTAGAAAATGAATTAGCATTTAGTATCTCTTTAGGCTTACCTGTTGACTACTGCAGTAAAGGGATAAAAAGCTACGCTGAAATAATTAGTAATTGAACACTGATTATTCCAAATGCCATTTCAACAGAAAACTATTGGTTGTAGTTCAACTTTATGAAGAAAACTGTGGGTACTCTATTCAAATAAAAAATTACTTTCTGTTTTATTTAATAATGATACTTCAATATATGAGAAACATTGCTATAAAGCTAGGAAATTCTGCTTATGTTAACCAACTGAAAATTAGTTTATATCTTAAATATTTGTAAGAATTTTGGAGAGAGGTAGGAAGAGGCTTCTACCAATTATTCCTTCTCTTCCTTCCTGACATTTCAACCATCATTCTTAAGATTTATTTTTTTTTAACCTAAGAAACTGGTTTATATCGAGGAGTTTATCATTCACTGTCACAGAAGATGCTGCCGTGGAATTCAGCTAAAGAAATCAATTTAAGGTTTGACAAAGGAGAAAAATTAGATTGGCATCACAGAGAAACATTTAGTAAGGATAAGAAATAAAGTCAAAACAGTCGTAATGCACACCTTTCACTGCTGAAGTGCATCACTTAAAATATTATTGGTAACTTTGGAATGGGGAAAGTCTGGGGAAGCTGACCAGGTGATGTCGATTGACATGAAAAAATATAGAACTCTGCATTTCTTAGTTCTGAATGACAATTCTTAAGTCACACTCGGCTTTTAATTCTAGTTTAATATGGGTTTTTACAACTCCCAGTACAGACTATAGAATGAGTGTAAAATAAATACTTTCTTGGAATATTTACAGGCAAAATCTCCTAGCTGGAGTGTAATATATAGAAACCTGAAATCTAAACTTTGTGAAGGTTTGAGCTGGACAGTACTTTTCTAATAAAATGCAGTAGATCGTTCAGCTGAAAGACAAGATGAAGGAATCATAAAGGCTCTTATTTTGCTTAGGTTTCTTTGGATGTCACGCTCCCCTGGGATGATTTTTGTTAGTTTCAGTTTTTCTGTATTTGTTACTTGGGAATGAAACAGAGAATCACATGTGGAAAGAGCTTTTCCCGTAGTCTTTTGGCATAGGAAAGGTGCTTTGTGTTGTCTGGTCGCCCGCAGTCCTGCCGGGGGGGTCTGTGGGCGATTACAGGGGAGGCACTTTTGTGACACTCTTTACTTGAGAATATATACACTTTTTTTACACTGAAGTTCGGTATTTCTCACGTGTCCGTTCTCATATACTCGAGAACTGAGTCACTGAGACAGACAACGACTTTGTCAAGGTTGCAAAAGCATATTGAGAGCCAGGAATTATGCCGGGAAATGTAGCATCCAACACTTTTCTTTAACCCCCAGATGAGAACTGTCCATCCTTCTGACTGCAGGAGACATTGGTGTTGGTCCTGTCTTTTTCTAAGGCTGTGACGTATTTACGTTATATCGCAAAATTGCGATTCATTATTCTGGAGTTTCCGACACAGCAGGTGTTTCTGATAAATGTTGCCTAGATTTGGCTTTCACTGGGAGGCTGGTGAGGCCGGGGAGATGTGGGGTGGCAGCTTGCAAACTAAATATAATTTTTTTTCTTTTTCGAGATATATTTTAATAGTAGAGGGTTAGTATTTATTATATTTTAATTTAATTTAATTTTATTTAATTTAATTTTATTTTATTTTATTTGACAATACTTGCAAGTTAGAGCACCGTGAAGCATCAAAGAACTGGAAGAACTTCTCCAAAATATATTTTCTGACACTTCTGCACAACTTCTTCAGGTGTGGTCTGGATTTTGGAAAGTTACATTTGGCCAGAGGTGGCGGATACAAAATTAAAGCAAGTCCAGGGTGTGAGTAGAGTTCCCCATTGCTGGTGGGGTAAGATCCATCCACCTCGTGACATTGTGCTAACACAGTCTGATATAGAGGTCTTTACGGTAATTGCATGTCTGGATAGAAAAGTTTTGCTTCCTTTCCGTTTGGAGGAAATGCAGAATAGTGAGCCTAAAAGGAGAAAGAGGCCTATAATCATTTAGGTTGAAGTGCTTCCTAATTCAAATTCTGTGTTACTTAGACAGAGAATTTGATAAGAAGGATTAGAACTGGAAAAGAAAGACATTTTTAAAAGCAAAGCTATTACAGGGTTCATTACTTTATTTAGATGTTCTCCAAAATCACATGAATGAAGGAAAAAAATGAGAGAAAAAATACTGGCTTCAGTTCAGAATGTCAATTACTACTTTTTTAATCCTCTTTTCACAATTTATTTGACATCTTGAACAGCAGCCAAAAAAGCTATTATAACTATAAAACATATTCATTGGTATAAATCTCATTAAGTTGAGCAATTTAATTAAGGTATTGACATGCTTAATTGATACGTGCAAGGAGAGACCATTTTCATATCTAATTTCCATACGCTTTCTGCTTTTAAAAAAACTAGCTCCGTAAAAATGTTATAGATTCAGCTAAGCCCTGTCATCCCAGAGGAGCACTTGGTACCATTTACCTTGATTTAGAGCCAACTACTCTTCTAAGTGGAGCTCCATTAAATGGATCTGATGTATGCCTGACTCAAACATGCGTCAGCTTCTCTTATGATCAATAGCGGAATATTTATATTAATAAAGCACCAAGTTAATTAAATAAAATAGTCTTCTGGGTAAACTTAAGATACTAGGGGACGGGCAGAGAATCAATATATTCTGCCATTTGAACATTAACTATGTGCTCTGAAATTTTATGTTACCTTAGCAAAGATGCTTGCGTTGTGGAAGTCTCAGAGACACAGAAACTCCCCGTGCTCAAAGTCCCGGGTGTCTTGTGCCGAATTTGCTTATCGAGTTAGACAAAACCAAACACACTTGCATCTGTTTGGCTTCTGTGACTTCCTTCCTACAGCTGCATTGGAAATCCTTTCTTTTGGGTTGGGACTGGACACGGGCAAGTAGGTATTTTCCCCAGTTAACTGGATTATTCCAGTCTTGCCAGAGAAGAAATGTGAGAAACGTGCCAAGTAAGGGTTTATCAGTGATAGTGAAGGGTCATAGGTCACCTCTGTCGTTTTTGAAGAAAATACCCCAAAGAAATTTTTAAAATTACCTTTAAAATCAGTTGGCCGACCGTGAACATGTCTAGTTCTAGTGTCGAGTGTTACAGCCAAAAGGCCAATACGGGGACGAGTCATGGGGCGCGAGGGGCCGTGCCTCTGCTGAAACCCTCTCAGACTGAGCCGGGGGAGAGATTCCTACACGGGTGGGTGCTTTGACCACTATGGGAACCTCGCCCTGTTAGAAGTGGAATGGTAAATCTCAGTCACAGATTCACTGCATTATTTTGCTCTGAATAGACAAGCTCTGCTGTCCTTGTGGCGTTGGTGATGTTTCTCTAACATGCAGATGGCCTTCGAAGGAAGCAAGTCCCTCAGGTACCATTGCAATGCACTGATGACGCTTCATCCTACCTTCTAACTACATTTTAAGGCTTTATTTTCTGTAAATAATGCTGCACCTTTAAAAGAATGCCTGACTTTGATAACCAAAGGAGATGCGTGCAAGGAAAAGAAGATCATAATTCAATATTGTTGGGTTATTCAGGCAGTGTAGAACTCGTTCTGTGTAAGTATGCTCCCATCCCTTCAGTCAAGAGCACCCTGGCATCACTAAAACCAGGGACACCTCTGGTCCCGAGGCCAGCAGTCGTGTCCCAAAGCCCGAACTGCAGGAGCATCCCTGCTCGCCGGCTTCGCTGAGGCTTCTCCCTGTTGGTTTGAAGGAGATCGGTTAAAACTGAGGGAATTAAAGGATGTTCCATTGGGCCTTCTCACTTTTAAACCCTCAGATGTGCTGGGCTGACCAGCCCAGTGGTCATTGCTGAGCGTGCAGTGATTATTGAAGGGCTCAGGACCATAACTGAGAGTCAGGATCTGAATGGAAGACTTCAGGGAACCATTCTTTGCTGACTTCTCTGTGAGAGATGCTGTCTGCCATACAAATTGAACAAAATCATCATGTAAACCCCCAGGGAGGTAACGGATTAATGTATAGAACTTATTAAAATAATCAGGAGGAGTAATTCTGGGCTATTGCACAAAATGACACTGATACTTGCCTGTGATGTATGATTTTGACCTGGTTAAAATATTTCTAATTACTAGGCACAATGGAAAAGCTGAAGGAATAGTTTCCTCTGTCTTACAGTGAATTTTGTTTTCCAGTAGCTAATATCAGCATTTCAGCATTTACCAAAAATACTTGGGTTTGTTTCAACATATAGAACCTTCTGAAGAAGACATATATGTCTGGTGTGCTTAATACTTCCAAATATGCTTAATAGATGGATAAATATACTTTGGCTCTTGCATAATATTACTAATAAGAGCACATATCTTCTGAAAATTCAAAATATTTAATAGATGTAAAACTATACTTGTGTTGTATTACTGTGTTTGGTGAAGTGGTGGTGATGCATCCCAACCCTACCATCTAGTATTTGTTTTGCCTTTCTTCTTTGATATCATTCTTATGTTCTGTGATTTAGAAAGACTGAACAAAGACTGCAAGCTAGAAACATCATTGGAACCATATGTGTTATAGATGTATATAATCTATCTCATAATCATCTAAATTTAAGAGGGTGGGATAGGTTTAGTTAGAAAACCACTTTCTGGGTTAAGCTTAGTTCCCCAGTATTTAGAGTTGTCTTTCCAGAAATTAACTGTTCAAAGAAAGGGTGAGTGATTGCATCTGAGCTGGGATAAAAACAGATTCCACCATGAATTACTTTGTGGAACCAAACAAAAACCTTTGTGTATGGAACTGTGATGCAGAAATGGTGGTTTGTTTTTTTTTTGACTGACTCTTAAGTTTCCGCCTCTTGATTGTTGGTTTTCTGCATGTACATCTGGAAGTAATGATGTGAACAAATAATATTGAAATGTAAACTTTCCAAGTTTAATAATGAAGTTAAGTTGGTTTTTTAATAAGACAGAACTATTTCTGTCGAATGAAAAGGTTTTAAATTTTGTAAAATCAAATAGAATATTTGGGGAGAAATCATAGTCTTTAAATTGTGTGTGAATGTGTAATGGAGAACAGTTTACAATACACTTGTTCCTTGTTCGTTACTAGAAATGGCTGTATCTAGTTTCAGTGTTCTTGGGCAATCAGTTTACTTCTGACTTGTGTGTGGTTTTTTTCTTTTTGTTTGGTTGGGGGGTTTGTTGTTGTTGTTTGGTTTGGGGTTTTTTGTTGTTTGTTTGTTGTTTTTTTAAAATTTGGTAGTGTGCATTGATTTTATTTCAAAAAGAACAATTCTGGATGCCAATTTTCTGGTCAGAAGCTGTGAGCTACCATTATCATTTGCAGGTTGTTTTTCAATAACATTTTGCATGTAATACTTCATCTAAAGCTGCAAATACAGAGGCTCCCACTGTCAGTGATGTGATTTCCCTCTAATTTTGCATTTGAACATTTTTGGTTTGTTTTTTTTTTTTTTTCCAAGTGCCAAGTATTTTGAAAGTAAAGCAAACCATAGCATCAAAAGCTTTCCTGTGAATCATTTTGTACTTAGTGCATGGCGACCCTTAGCCCGTTGTTTTTTCAAGAGCTTGCTAAAGTAGTTGGACAGGGGTGTCATAAATTGAAGAAACTTTTAAGTCTGGGATAATTGAAAGCCAAGTGTTGCTGTTCAGGCATCATTTCTTCTGCAGATCCGCATAGCTGTAGTGGAATTTAGAGAAAGTCACCATCCTTCCCAGCAGTGATTAAATCAAATCACTCTGGGATTTGATATTCTTTGATTTGAGAGTGCTTCAGTGATGAACCAGCAGCGTGTAGACTTCTCGCTGTTTCCCTTTGGAGGCTGTGCACGAGGACCTCCTCCCTCTTCCCCCTCAGCTAGCAGCTTTTTTAGGTTTAATTTAATTTTCTGAGCTGGCGTTGTCAATCTGAAATTCAGCAACGTGCTTGACGGTGAGTCAGAGGAAAGCCAGGTTCATTTCTGGAAGCGGCTTTATGCAGATAACCCCTTGTGCAGCTCGCTGGAGCGAGGCGGCTGCTGATGGCTCAGAGAAGTGCCCTGGTGTCCCTTCAGGAATAAAGCTCAAAATGTGCCACCGACATCTTTGAGAGTTTCTGTAAACAATCCACACGTGCCCACAGCTCGCTCTGAGTGGTTTGGGTGTTTGTGAATTGTCTTGATGTCAGCTTAGTCTTCAATAAAGTTTTAGTGCCTTGGTAGGTGATCTACAAAAGCATTAAAATAACAAAGGCTGAGTGACGTGATTACGAGTCTGACTTCCTTTTGGAGTCATTTATCATTTTGTGTGCATGTTATCTCAGGCTTATGGCTATCTTATGTTAGGGTGTTTGTTTTACTAGGATATTGTTATTTTCTGTGTTCTGTCTTCTATTTAGATGCCTTTCTAAAGGGGGGCACTGTTGAATGATAAACTTTCTGTGCATGGAGTGGGATGCTTGAAGGTGCTTTGCCTACCTGGATAGTCATTGAAGAAGTTTTTTGTTTATGCTTCAGTGAATCTTTTCTCGTATCTGTGGATAAGGCAGCAGAATGAGGTTTGCAGGTATCATTCAACTGTCATGGTCAGGGGGACCTGCTCTGAAATAATTGAATAGCTTGTGGGTTCGTGGAGCCCACCATAAAAAGGAGCAGCCACTAGCACTTATAACAGTTGCATCTTGCATGAATATCCCCAGTAGAGTTAACCACTTTGTGGTATTGCATCTTGGTCTAATAAATCTACATGTCACATATCCCCATAGAAAACCGAATTAAGGCTCCAAACCATTCCGAACTGTGTCTTCTTATATCTGCAGCGCTTCACAGGCACTTTCAGGGACTAAATGGTTCATGGCAGGAAAGAAACATAAAGGTGGAGTTGTGGAAGAAAAATAGACATTAAAAAATTATGAAAGAAAGAAGGGACTCTTTTGTCCTTTGTCTAGGGCTTCATTAGCTGTTAAGGAAGTACAGACTAGTGAACTTCACTGCAATAGATATTATTTGTCCGATATTATAATTTATATTTTAAACTTCTTTTACAGCCAAAGCACTAGTGTACCCCTCTTATGCTGTTACTCTTTTTACCACAGAGTAATAGCCTCTTGGTAACCGAGGCTTAGCTATAACCAGAATGCAGTTTTTCTCACTGCAGTGTGTTCTGATAATTTGCAATTCATGTCTGCCTCACTAGAAGAAATGGAATGTCATTGTACTTGTTTTTACTATCCATGGTTTCACTATAATTTTCATTCCTTTTATAGAGCCACAGAAATGCCTACGGTGATCATGCAACCAAATTAAGTATTTGGCCTCTTTCAGGAGAACTTTGTAAAAAATAAAGCCTAGATCTTTGCACATGCAATTGCTACTTACTCCTGTGAAAACAGTCTGTTTTCGTAGCTAAAGTACAAGATCACAGTCTGGATTAGATAAATATTATTATGATCATCGTTTTTATTCTGCTGTGTGATGGTTAGGTGTGCCAGAATATAACTGGTCAGAGAGGTATTTTTCTGAATGTATCAGTAAAGTACAAACAATTCTTTAGAATAAAAATCCTCATAATTAACAAAGGCAGAATTAGGCAAAAAAAGATCATTGAAGAGCAAGTCTTTCTGCTGATGCTGATCAGCTATCCAGTGATGGTCCAGTTCATTAGCTTGTGTTTCAGACTTCATGATTTCACGTATTTATCTCCTAAAATAAAAATTCACCATATTTTTAGAAAGGTATAATGGATAAACTGCAATCTTTTTGCTAAGTGATCAGGCTGGGCTTAAACAGGGGTTCATTTTTGGTCTGTGGAGATCAGGGGAGGGTAATATTACCTACTGATTTTTTAGAATTTGAAAGTACATAGCATTTCTTTCTAATACAGCTCAGCAGACAAAAGTATAAAACAAACAGGTCAACAGTGTAAAACTTTTTTTTTTTTTAAATTAGCTAAAAATACAGGAGCGTCCATATAGCTGAATTTCCACCTTATAAAGCATTTAACATTAAAAAGCAGGAAGAGATCTTTTTGAATTCACATTCTTTTAGCGGGAAGAAAATATTGACAAAAACCAGAACATCACTGGGAGAATAATTTCTTTCTCCTGATGTCAGTGCTTCTCTCCTACCTCCTTGGGATCTATGTTGTTCCTACTGTAATAAATCGTTTTAGCGCCTCTGTGTTGTAATCTCACTTGGTGGAGAAGAGTGTAATAGAAACTAGAACAGGTATCGCACAGGAACAACATCACGTTAGGATCCCTTTGCTTCGTCAGCGATGCGGGTGCACATTTATAGTAGTACTGGATAGTTCCACAGTAAAAGAGATTTTTCTATCCAAATAAATCTCTCTTAAATACATTGTCAGAAGTGTGCATGCTGTTTCTCTGCCAATCTCACCACATGTAGTAAGACTTAATGTATAAATTGCATAAAATGGAATAATTAATGTCTGTGACTTTCAAGGGTTGTCTGTTCCCGCACCCTGCTCTAGTCACATTGTCTCCTCGATAAAAATGAAGGATTAATATTGATATCATTTTGTAAAGCACTAAACCCCTACGTTAAATACCACTACTAAAGAAGCCTTATTGACGTTTCTGAGTCCGAAGCTTTACCGTATTTCCAGGGGGGTGTGTGTTCCCTTCACGTGTGCCCTCTGAGTCCGCTGTCGGTTACTTTCCAGTTCCTGCTCCTGGACATGTCCAAAGTTGAGTATAAAGACATTGAGGTAAAAGTTATTTTCTGTGGGTATGTTCCAAAAGGCAAAACAGATGCTGCCTCCTCAAATGAAAACTCTGATCTGTCTCGACATGAGCGGTTTTAAAATAAGAGTCTCCTAAATGCTGTCTGCTCACTATTTGCTTGGCATTTTGGAAATGGCAGGAGGAGGGAGGAAGGATTATTAAAGTCCTAAAGACAAATCTTGCTTTTAATTGGGCATCGACACATAGATTAGTTTTACAGTTCATTTAAGAGAATATAAAAATATTTACTGACCTTGTTGAAGATATCCTAGTAGATTTATTTTTTTCTGGTTTTGTATTGGCTGCATTGATGGTCAAATATTGTAGTGTTGTGTCTAATTTACTGAAACGAGGTGAGATTATTTTTTTTGTTTGAAGTGACAGAGAAAATTTTAAGAACCTCTTACGAAGCATGCGCAAGAGCGTATCCTCTGTTCTTTTAGACATTTACAAAGACCTCCCCATGTACTGAGTGATCCGTGTAGTTGTATCAGGACTGAAGTCATCAATCTGTCCAAGCCCACGCAGGTCGGGTCCCTTGAAGGGTCTTTATTAACAGATGGCTTTTAATTTGGCTTTGGAGAAGGCAGGTGATAATGCTGAAATAATAAACTACTGCTGAGATCTTTTTCCTCCTTGGTTGCTTAGCAAACACCCTTCCCCAGTCTTTAAGCTCAGCCTGTGTTGGGTGTCCTGCTCTTCAGATGAGGGTGTGTGACTTGTGTTAATTAGAGCATGTGAGACAACGTTGAGGTACGGAGTTACCGTCTGTCACCTCTCAGTAAAGCTCCACCAGCAAAGAAACTGTCGTGTTTGTCTTCGGGGAGCTCGGCAGTAGGGCCTGTGCAGCGCTGTGTGACTGTGGAAGCAGGGAGGACTGGTTTAATTGGAATTTTTGAGCTAAATTCTCTCCTTTAAAACGACCGAAACAAAACTAGAGGTATCTTTTCAATGGCTTCCCACAGCATCAGTTGATATCCAACTATGTTATATTTAGCAAAAACATGACCACCTTGCAACTCTTAGGGTACAAAACATCTGTAGGACCTGCTTTTGTTTTGTAGAACTCGGATGCTGTCAACATCCATACTTTTATTACAATAGTAGCAGGAAGATTTTTTTTTTTCCTTTTAGAAAACCAGCAGTGATGCCAAGTTTCCACGGAATAATGCTATACAATGCTATTGTTCTTCAGCTCTTGCCTTGTAGCCCATTGGCAACAAGACTTACCCTTTTTCCTTTTAGACCAAGAGCTCTAACTGCTACTTCGTGGTAAATCCCATCTTTTACCCTGAACATAGAGCAAGGGAGAAGCCGTTGCCTTGCGAAGTGTATAAGACCCCTCCTGAAAATAGAGGTGCTCATGTGGTCAGTGCTTCTCCCACCTGGAAGATGATCAACATCTTGAATTTATGTTGCATATCAACGAGGCTCAAAGTTATCGATTTCTCCTAAACAGCTCAGTTATTTGTTAATCCATCTATAGAACAGGAAAAGTCTCTAATGTTGGACAGTTTTGGAAATACTAGGGCAATAGCTCCTAGGTAAGAAAAGTATTTAGCTGTTGAAAATGTTAAATGTTAATTTCAACTATTAAAGAACTGCCACGCAATTTTGGCAGAACAGGAAAAAAAATATATCTTCTGTTCTTTGCTGTGAATGAAATGCCAGCTTAATGTGATACAAAGACATTTGAAAAAAAAGAAAGAAAGTGGTTGAATATATTTACAGAGTCTGTTTTGATCTGATTTCAATGTGTGCATCCTTGAGCTTGCATGTACTGGCACCTACACCTCCCGATCCATTGGCTACGAGAGTGGTTGGGATCCGTCCCTTGCACAGCGATTGCAGGTTGTTGTGGATTGTAACAGCAACTCCGGGAGACAACAAAGCTTCCTGGGGATGTTGAGCGTTTAGTTAAAAGAAAAAGACACTGAATATTGATATTCTGTGCTGGAATTATTGGAGCTATAATTCAGTAAACTTTTTTCCCTATGGATTTCCTTTGTCTTTATATCTCTTTGCATGTTACCCCATTCTGTTTTCCCTTAAACATTGATCCCTTTGCCCTCTCTCTTCGCTGTCTGTGAAGTTATAGTATCTGCCCAGCAGCTCTTGCTCTGTGCAAAACCTGACTTGTATCATTCCCCACTTTGCTGACTCGCTTATCTTTTATTATATGTTGCTTAGAGATAACTTTTCTCTTTGGATTATACTCCCTAATTTTTACTCATCTGTTACTCTTTAACTTCTTAATTCTGTTAATTCAGTGAAAGGCTGTAGGATAGAGTTTATGTATAACATGCTGTACAAATTAAAAGTAATTCTAATGAGACAAATTGCAGCGACCAGGTTGTGTTAAGTATGTGACCTTTTGGGGAGTGGTTCAGCCTGGTTTTAGGCTAGTTATAAAGACATGTTGGGTTGAAGAATAGTCACTGAAATTTAATGCACAAAATCTCAAGAATGTTTAGGGGGTTTTTTTGGGTTTTTTTTGTAAATGCATGAGACTGAAATGGTTTTTTAACCTATAAATCCACTTTAGTAAAAGGATCTGAACAACCTACCAACGCGGATCAACTAATTCTCCTTTTTCTCAGCTGCACATTCTGTACCCAGAGTGAAGCCAGTGGACAAAGTATATATCTGACACTTTCTTAAAATCAGCACTCATACTTTTCTATTGCTTACTTTGCAAAATAAAACAAAACACCATAAACTTTCCAATATTGTTGAGTCAGGAAGAGATGATGGGAAACAATCGGTTATTTTGCACTCTCAAACCGCCTGTACAGTTGAACTGACCGGTGTTTGTCTTACAGTTTTGTATCAGGTGCCACCAAAGAGTTGTGTGTGAGCTCTCTTTGGTGTTCCGAGAAGCAATTGAATTGTGGATAAGCTAGAAGCTACTTGGAGGAATCTGGTTAGTTATTCTGGATTTTCCTACATTTCAGCCATGCATTGGTTCCGTGTGTTAACGATTAAATCTGTGAGTTTACTGTTTTATTATGGGATCGACATATAATAACGTACTGGGAAAGACACATGTTCCGCTGTGAAGCATTTGCTCTTTACTAGTTTTTTAAGTCTTTGCATTAAACTTTTTAGACATTAAGGGCAAGTCTAGTTCTTAGTTGGAGAACACTGAACGCAGATATTTTGGCTCATTTGAGCAGGAGAAATCAGAAGAGAATAGTGTTCACCCACAATAAATATCTCTTAATCAAGCTGCTTTTCAGTCAATGCTTTTTTTAAAAATAGTCTTTTTAAATTTTGGAATCTGTATGGCAAAAATATCTGCAAAATAACTGGTAACTGCTCAAAGGGATTTTTTCTGTTTTTGAAAAAGGCGGCAACTTAAGCATAAAGCTATCAGTATTGATTTTTTTTTCGTTTCCATGTAGTACATCTTATTTTTAATACCACCATAACTTTGCGAGTTGTATTAAAGTAGCTGTTTTAGTCTTTTAGATCTACAGTTCAAGTGGATGCTCTTATTTTGCGAATGTTTGTAGGTTCTGTGTTCCAATTAACTGATTTATGTTCTGTCACTAGCATTTTTATTTTTATTTTTTTTAAAAAGGAGTCTTAATGTCTTTTATTGCTATGTTAGTTGAAATTTCACTTAGGATGCAATAACCAGTGTCAAAGCAAGAAGCTAAAACCCAGCGTTGTAGCAAAGACTCCAGAGGCACTTAGAAAGCATCAGCAGTTTGGAGAGGGATTTTTTTTTTCCCCTTCCAATGCTTTTATCAATAATAATCTCACAACTCACATTTGAGGATCAGGG